>JAMZEH010000017.1:13512500-14020000 GCA_024699665.1 Ostrea denselamellosa | reverse complement strand
TGTAGGTCAAGCATAATGAAATTCATACTTGGTTTGTAACTATTCAAGACAAAATTATAAAATTTCAGTTGAATATTTTTATCCAATGTGGAGAAAAGTCCAGAAAACTGATTCGGAATGACAGACAGAAGGACAGACAGACAGACAGATTGAGGGGATCTTCGGTATAGCAGGTAGAGAACTAAATATTAGTGATTAAAAATGTTCAGTTTATTGTTGATCTGCAGCTTAAAAAATGCACAATCAGATATTACTAGTCGCCTATCTGCTTTGCTGAAGGGGACTATTAGTTTATCCTTGGTCTGTCTGTGAATTTGTCTGTCTGTCTGTCCATCTGTCTGTCATTCCAAATCAGTTTTCTGGATTTTTCTCCACATTAGTTGAAGATATTCAACTGAAATATAATATATGACTGTGTCTTGGATAGTTACATATTCAACTGGAATTTTATACATGACTTTGTTGTGGATAATTACAGATCGAGTTTGAGTTTTGTTATGCTTGACCTACTTTTGACTGAATTATCCAACTGGTAGGGGACTTTGTGTTGCCAGCAATGCACTCAATGCTTGTTATTATAACCTCTTTTTGAACTATATAACTGCAATGAATTATCTTTTGTAAATATGTAATCTGTTTCTATAATTACTTCCTGTTATTTGTTGTAGCTCGCCAGATCACACCAAATTTATTGGCAGTTTCCGGAACAAGCAGGATTTGATGGATGTTGTAGAAGCTATTTATAGAGGAGCAATGAAGGGAAAGGTCATTGTCACTAGTCCACTTGACCCAGCTAATGTACCAAAATATGATCTTATTTACAAAGATATTTGAGAAGCTGGAAAATATTTGCTGAAGGTGAAATTGATACTGATTAGAGCGTTTGGGATTGTGAAGTTGTGCCAGCACCTTAACTGTTGACAAACATGGCTGCATTGTGTGAAAAGGAATGCTCAGAGCAATTCAGTCATAAAAATGTTTAACTGCTACATGCCTCATTAAAATCTCCAACCATCCAATGTACCAATCAGGAGTCTCCTCAGCTGTTTCGAAATGAAAACTGACATGAATTTATTCATCAGCAGGATATGACTTAAATGTTGACCATGTATGGTACATAACCTTATGTCTATTCTAATACACTCAACATGCAAAAGTGTAGGATTAAAATATTTCTTCTAGCTTTTATCTGTAGAGATTATATACCATAAAACACAACCATGCCAAAACTCTAGGGCCAGTGAAAAACAGTTTGTTACACTCAAAATTCATTATATCCAATACAAAGTTTAGCTATCAGCTCAGGTGAGCTGAACTGATTACCTTTTTCCTGTCGATCTGCCTATTCATCTGTCTGTCTGTAAATTTTTCACATTTTCATCTTCTCCTGAACCACTAGGTAAATTTCAGTCAAACTTGGTACAAATCATCCAAGGGCCAAGCCCCTTCATAGGGGAGATAATCACGAAAAGGGAAAAATAGGGTGGGGTATTTAAAAATCTTCTTAAGAACCACTGGTCTAGAAAAGTTCAAATTTACATAAAAGCTTCTTGACATACTCTATATTTCAATTTGTTAAAATCATGTGCACCCGGGGGTAGGATCGGGCCACAATGGAGGATCAAAGTTTGACATGCTGAAGACTTATGTTTATACCGTTGGAATGGTATTGAATAGGTTTATTCAAGAGTATCATCATCCATAAAGTCGTGCAAAGCATTACTACGCTGTGGTACAATACACATTACATATCAAACAGTTTTTGTATAGGGTTAATATTTAAATATCTTTCTCAGGAACCACTAGCCTAAGAAAGTTCAAACATGGCACATTTCTAACATAGTGCAGATTCAAGTTTGTTAAAACCATGTCTCCCAGGGGTAGGGTGGGGCTTCAATAGGAAATCAAAGTTTTATATGGGAATATATAGGGAAAATCTTTTCAACAACCACAGGGCCAGAAAAGTGGAAAAGTCTTATGATTGCAAAAAAGCCATTGTATCCTGCAAAACTGTGATTAATATTTTCAGCAATTTAAATTCTTCGGACACACTATAGACAATTTGGTAAACTAAAAAAGTTTTATTTCCAAAGCCGCGATTTTTAACAAAAGTATATTCACATTTACAATATTCATTAAGGAACTGTATTACACTGATGGACTTTATTTTTTTTTTGTATTTCTTTCTTTCTTTCTTTCTTTTTTTTTTTTTTGGTTTTATTTTTCGCTTTGTCGTTGTCAGGAAGATTTTTTCAATGTCTAAATGCAGAACTTAGTATAATTAGCGGTCTCTCAGACGGACATTGTTGAACTTTTTCTCGATGCAGACATTGGTCAACTCTAAAGTCATCCAAAGCAGACAGACTCTGAAGTTGCCCATTGCAGGCATTGGGAATTGGGAGACTTTGGAGTGGCTCAATGCAGACACACACAGATATATATATATATATATATATATATATATATATGTGTGTGTGTGTGTGTGTGTGGGTGGGTGGGTGTGGGTGTGTAATAAATCCAAATGGAACTTATCTCTTGATTCACACATTTTTAAAAATTAGGTTTAGAAAACGTGTATTGGCAAGAATTAGAGTTTAAAACAAGCAATAAGTGATTTATATGATTTTTAGCGTTAAAATAGAGAGGTATCCCCGAATTTCAGAAAAACGGCCTCCGTGAAGGGAAATAAATTTAGCATATTATTGTCACCACAAAAAAACCCCCAAAAACAAAAACAAACAAACAAAAAAACTATCGTATTGAGATTTTATTTCACGAGGGCATCTTTTAAATACACAGACTTCCATCCTGGACACAGTGACGCAGTATAGTTTGTTTATGCGATAAACGATGTGAATGGGACTCCCTCCAAACACGCCGAATACGGTATATGATACCACAGGCACTTGACGTTTAAATATTGTCTTCCTGTAAACAAACTATGTACTAAATAGTTTGTTTAAAGGAAGATACATTTTTTCTTATAAATATTTCAAACGCAGAGTACCTGCGTACATGATGCCTGTGTTTTATTAGTCAAATCTGCTAACGAAAACTTGCATGTCTTTCGTATTAAACTTTCTATATTTCGTTTTGTGGTCAGTCATGTACAGGTGGTTGTAGAAAACAATACATACGAGTATAAGAGCTTTTAGACTGTAGTAGTATAGAATATTTTAATATTTCATACACTAGTAACCGTATACATTGTGTCTGATACTCAGGGGGGGGGGGGTAATAAAACAATTCAATTTTTATGATTTCTAAAAGGAACACTTCCGTGTAAGTACATCGTTGACCTTTACGGCTGGTATTGGTTTCTGTCTTTACAAAAAGCTTATGACCGTTCCGGTCGATGACTTCAGACCACGTGGCCACATGCGTGTAGTTATTTGTTTCTCATGCATCGCTTTAGGTCTAGTCAATACACGTAACTTGTAGAGATAGAAGAAACCATTTCACAGTCGCTATCTGAGCAGCATGAATTGTGGACGCATTTTTAGTTCTTATCTTGAACTTTCATATCGTATTTCTCAGTTGACTTTTAACAAAGCTATTACTTTATATGCGTTTACTTACAACTCTTCTTTGAAAATAATATTTTAAAAAAGTCATTGGTGTTAGAAATACAAATTATGGAAATGAAATTCAAGAAATTAACTGTCGTTACTGAAATGTAGTCCTACAGCTTAAAATCTTGATCAGGGTATAGTGTATTTTCTTTCAGGTATACACTTTTTAAATGTAATTTTAATATACGTAGCACCCCTTTGTCGTAACCTGGCGAAGACCCTGTTCTGTTTTATGCTTTGAGTATGAAGAGATTCCATGTACACGAACGCTTAAAAAGTGTGGGGCCTTGGCGTAATTCAATGAATACAATACTATGTGTGACGAGATTTATTCAAGAGTATTTGCGGCAACTTGGCTGTTTGGATTTCTGAAAGGACATAGTGTGTGAGGCTGATCTCTACCACAACAGTACTATTTCCCAGTGGTTCTTGAAAGGCCAACGCAGTAATTTTTGCTCGGCATGAATTTTTTTTTCGTGACACGTATAAAGTAACACTGAGTGAATGCTTCTTGTCCTGTGTGCTTACACTGACGTATAGTTACGGTTGATTGCTTTTAGTTACAGAGAATTTCTTATCTGCATTCTTATAATTGTCTTTTATATCAAGAGCAAACATGCATTTAAGGGAGAAAATGTATGTAAAACACACAAATCTGTATACACAAAAAAAAAAATTAAAAAAATAAAATTAAAATGGTGTTTATATTCAGGCGAAAATTTTAAAACAGTAGAAATGAGCCAAACCAGGAAACTACAAATGTTGACTGTGAGCGTCTGCGGACTGACCATCTGAGCGATACTAATCAATACATATATATATATATATATATATATGACATAAATATGAACCACGATGATAGAAGTAGGTTTTCGCATTTTTTGTAGGGTTTCTCTAAATTTCGATCCCAAGGCAGGGTGCCCCTAAAGAAATCTTATTTCAAATTATTCTTTGGATCAAAACCTATCAAAATACCATAGTTTTATTAGGAGCAGACCTGCCGTGAGCGACTTCAAGGCCAAAATTCATGCAAAAATAGGCGTTTTTACTGAGAAAAAGGTGCTTTAGCCAGCTTTAAAGGTAAATTCAAAAATTGCTAATACGAAATTTAAGGTTCAAAATGCAAATTTGAATTTAGAAATATATACAGTAAAAAAGAACAAATGAACATTGATTTTCAAAAGTAAAGTTTTCTGGGAAATCGTTCTCTTTTATAGGTCAATTCTTTTGATATTCCATCCCATGAGGACCCGGGTTAGATTAGGTCCTCAGTGCCCCTTGCCTGTCGTAAGAGGCGACTGAATGGGACGGTCCTTCGGATGAGACCACAAAAACCGAGGTCCCGTGTCACAGCAGGTATGGCACGATAAAGATCCCTCCCTGCTCAAAGGCCTTGAGTGCCGAGCATACGCCTAAATTTTGTAGCCCATCACCGGCAATGGTGACGTCTCCATATGAGTGAAAAATTCTCGAGCGGGACGTTAAACAATATACAATCAATCAATCTTTTGATATTCCGAATACACCCTTATGTTTAGACTATAATGTACTGACACATAAATTGTTTTAGGCTTGCCCTTAGTACTGAAAAATTCTACAGGTATTTAAATGGCAAATACGTAGTAAGAGTTTTAATTAAAATGGATGAAGGTCCGCTCTACGTCACGAGAGTTTAAATACCAGGCAAGGAGCTCCGAGTTAGCGAGTAGGCAAAGTTACCGCGTCTGTGGAGCACCCTATTTTGCGTCATAAAAACAAAACAACCGATCAGCCACACACATCAGCTGAAGAGGTTTGATAGACCTAGTAACATATGATAAGTCGATAATAACCGATTCGGGAGCGGATCAAAAAGTTTATGGGGGTATCGTTTCCTGTAAGTTTGTTAAATTAATTTTCAAGCAGTGAAAGTTACAGTAAGTGGAGCTTCCCAATAAGGTGGTTATTTATCTTAATATAGAAAATGCATGTCCTTTTGTATACCTGGGTGGGTCAATCCAAGAAACTTGAAAAGGGGACTGGGGATGGGGCAGTGTGTAGGTAACTGATGTCTCTCTCTCTCTCTCTCTCTCTCTCGGGGAAAAACGAAGACATCTCATTTTCAGTTGCTGTATTTCAAATAAGAGGTTAAAATAATACAGTATTGTATATCCATATAGGTTGAAATTCTGTGACCTACGCATTGTTTGGCCAATTACATGTACCATATGTGTAGTCATATTATAAATGAGATTACCCAATATATTTACCCTATGTAGGTAGAGCGCATTGAATTACCATATTCAAATCATTAATGAGATTACCCAATATATTTACCCTATGTAGTTAGAGCGCATTGAATTACCATATTCAAATCATTAATGAGATTACCCAATATATTTACCCTATGTAGTTAGAGCGCATTGAATTACCATATTCAAATCATTAATGAGATTACCCAATATATTTACCCTATACAGTTAGAGCCCATTAAACGCGCAAGCAATGATGGACAGACGTGCTCATATTTTATAAATATCGCAATCTAGAATATTAAACAATCGAAATCAAAATGGTTATTTAATGACTTTTATTGTACGAAGTCTGCAGTAATGAACAACATCATTTGAACGAACCGGTGTGTCCGGTCTACCTATAAAACTCACGCTTCGTCGATCATCCATAACTTGCGACAACGCTTCTTTAAAACCTTGTTTTGACTTGTATCACTTCAAACTCATGCTATAATTGGCACTCTTTGTGTCCCTTGGGGGTCTCAGCCATGTTCCAGTCTATACACCCTATAAAGGACTTCATAGAGAGGGCATGCTCCGGTCTATACACCCTATAAAGGACTTCATAGAGAGGGTATGCTCCGGTCTATACACCCTATAAAGGACTTCATAGAGAGGGCATGCTCCGGTCTATACACCCTATAAAGGACTTCATAGAGAGGGCATGCTCCGGTCTATACACCCTATAAAGGACTTCATAGAGAGGGTATGTTCCGGTCTATACACCCTATAAAGGACTTCATAGAGAGGGCATGCTCCGGTCTATACACCCTATAAAGGACTTCATAGAGAGAGGCATGCTCCGGCCTATACACCTTATAGAGAGGGTATGCTCCGGTCTATACACCCTATAAAGGACTTCATAGAGAGGGCATGCTCCGGCCTATACACCTTATAGGGACTTCATAGAGAGGGTATGCTCCGGTCTATACACCCTATAAAGGACTTCATAGAGAGGGCATGCTCCGGTCTATACACCCTATAAAGGACTTCATAGAGAGGGTATGCTCCGGTCTATACACCCTATAAAGGACTTCATAGAGAGGGCATGCTCCGACCTATACACCCTATAAAGGACTTCATAGAGAGGGCATGCTCCGGTCTATACACCCTATAAAGGACTTCATAGAGAGGGTATGTTCCGGTCTATACACCCTATAAAGGACTTCATAGAGAGGGCATGCTCCGGTCTATACACCCTATAAAGGACTTCATAGAGAGGGCATGCTCCGGTCTATACACCCTATAAAGGACTTCATAGAGAGGGTATGTTCCGGTCTATACACCCTATAAAGGACTTCATAGAGAGGGCATGCTCCGGTCTATACACCCTATAAAGGACTTCATAGAGAGGGTATGTTCCGGTCTATACACCCTATAAAGGATTTCATAGAGAGGGTATGCTCCGGTCTATACACCCTATAAAGGACTTCATAGAGAGGGTATGCTCCGGTCTATACACCCTATAAAGGACTTCATAGAGAGGGCATGCTCCGGTCTATACACCCTATAAAGGATTTCATAGAGAGGGTATGCTCCGGTCTATACACCCTATAAAGGACTTCATAGAGAGGGCATGCTCCGACCTATACACCCTATAAAGGACTTCATAGAGAGGGCATGCTCCGGTCTATACACCCTATAAAGGACTTCATAGAGAGGGTATGTTCCGGTCTATACACCCTATAAAGGACTTCATAGAGAGGGCATGCTCCGGTCTATACACCCTATAAAGGATTTCATAGAGAGGGGAGAAGTGCTTTCCCCAACAAAAGCTATAATTCTTAATCTTGTATTGAGCATCAAAATTACGTAATACGTCGACCTGATGGTGTGGGGTGTGGTGGAGTGGGTGTTGTGTAGTGGAGTGGGTGTGATGGTGTGTGGTGAATGGGTGTGGTGTGGTGGAGTGGGTGTGATGGTGTGTGGTGGGTGGGTGTGGTGTGGTTTGGTGGGGTGGAGTGGGGTGTGGTGGAGTGGGGTTTAACACCTTCTACCTGCTGTATGATTCATGTCTTAGGTAATTTATTCGGCTTTTTAGAGAGGGTATGTTCCGGTCTATACACCCTATAAAGGATTTCATAGAGGGGGCATGCTCCGACCTATACACCCTATAGGGACTTCATAGAGAGGGTATGCTCCGGTCTATACACCCTGATGGTGTGGGGTGTGGTGGAGTGGGTGTGATGGTGTGTGGTGAATGGGTGTGGTGTGGTGGAGTGGGTGTGATGGTGTGTGGTGGGTGGGTGTGGTGTGGTTTGGTGGGGTGTGGTGGAGTGGGGTTTAACACCTACTTGCTGTATGATTCATGTCTTAGGTAATTTATTCGGCTTTTTTCAATACCAAGCATGTGCGGATCCAGGAATTTTTTTTTCAAGAGGAGGGGTGTGTTTCAAACTTTAAAAAACATTCAGACTGTGAAAAACAACTAAACCTCTTAGAAACACCCCCAACAACCGCGATTGGTTAGATTCAAACAAACCCTCAAAATCCTAAGTCGTGTGTTTGTGCGTGCGTGTCTCTCTCTCTCTGTGTGTGTGTGTGTGTGTGTGTGTTAAATTCATAGGTTGAAACTTCATTTTCCCTACATTTTCTTTGCAAGACAAGGTCTGATTTACTTTCCGAGTCGTATACGTGGTTTGTAAAGATGCTAATTCTCATACTAAAAAAGGAGGGGGCAACCAGCCAGTGAATAAAACTACACTGTAGTACCTAAAAAAAAACTCAAAAAACAAAAAAAAAAACAAAAACAGAAAAAAAACCAAAAACAAAAACCAACAAATAAGCAAACCCTCCCCCAAAAACAAACAAACAAAAAACCCCCAAAAAACAAGTAAATTGTTAAAAAACATGTGAGTGAAGCACCCCTTCTCTTGTTACATTATGAGCGTAATATCCGGTTGATCAGGAAAAACTCATTTGAGCTTTCGGACCTGGTGAGCTAAAAGTGACCCCTGAGCAACACCTAAAGATATACTTTTTTCTCTGGACAACACACCTCTCCAGCTGATGCATTGCTTATGACTTGGAAAATGATGGAAGCCATTAAAAGTTTGTGACGAATTCCAAAAGACATAAATTTGTGAAAAAGAACTTCATGGTTGACTGTATCAAATGTCTCTTCCCGGGTACATTGTATCTGGGTTCTCTCTCCTCCACCTACAAAAACTGGACGCCACCTGATAACTGAAAAAATGTTGAGTGTGGCGGAAAATAACAATCAACAATCCACCTTACACAAATCCCTGCAAGTTCCCCATCGTCCATTCATCTGCAAGACCATTCACTGCAATTTGACGTAAATGACTTGATCTGTATCTTGATTAATTATCTGTAATTCAATTGTTAGTAGATATATCTTCAAAGATACTGTTCAATAACCTTACTGTCAATTGGTAAAATAGAAAGTGGTGTGCAATTATTTACCAGGTGTTCATCACCTGTTCTGTGCCATATGGCACCTGAAGTGTGAATAGCGTGTATAGATCTTATGTATATACCCTTCCCTATCCAATAAACAAGAGGCCCATGGGCGTTAAGGTTCACCTGAGTATCATAGTCCATACAGGGAATCTCATATTTCCTATTCAACTACAGAAGGACAAATGAAAGATCGAAGCATATAAATCATTTTCACGTTTCCTAATTATTTTTATACATTTTCGTTATGTAACCATATTAACCGGTCGTGGTAGCTCAGTGGATAGAGCGTTCGCTTCGTAACTGGGAGGTCGTGAGTTCGAACCCCGCTAGTGCCATGGCAGCGTCAAACCTAAAACGCTCGGCATTTAAAAGCGAGAATCACAGGTCTTAAAACGGAGGTTCCGTGTCACGGTAGGCGTTGGCACGTTAAAGAACCCTTACTGATACTGCCCTGAGCATAGGTCTAGATTTGTGGTACTTCACCTACAGCTGGTGACATCTCAATATGAGACGTAAAACAAACAAACAAATGTGGCCATATTGGCCTTGCACAAGGGCTTGAACCCCTGGAACCACGAAATTAGGTAGAAAGCTTCATGGAAATCATAATCATGCATTTAGTTTTTCTCAAAAACTTGCGAGAGTAGAGAAGACTTTTTTTTAGATTTAATATAAATTTTCACTATATGACCATATAGGCCCCACCGTAGGGCCTGAACCCCTGATCCTGGAGCCATGAATTTCACAATTTAGGTAGAGAGCTTCATGGACATCATAATCATGCATTCAATTTTTCTCAAATATATGCTGGAGAAGAGAACATTTTTTTCAAGATTTAATATGCATTTTCACTATATGGCCATATTGGCCCCGCCCTAGGTTTGATTGATTGATTGTTGTTTTCCGCCACACTCAACAATTTTTCAGTTATCTGGTGGCGCCTAGTTTTTATTGGTGGAGGAGAGAACCCGGATACAATGTACCCGAGAAGAGACCATCGACCTTCCGAAAGTAAACTGGCAAACTTTCTCACATACATCGGTGCGAGCGAGAATCGAACCCGATGCGCTAACCACTCGGCTACGGAGGCCCCTGTCCCGCTCTAGGGCCCGAACTCCTAGCCTAAGATCCACGAATTTCACAAATTAGGTCGAGAGCTTCATGGAACATCATTATCAGCATATAGTTTTTCTCAAATATATATGGAAGTAGAGGAGATTTTTTTACGATTTAATGCATTTTCACCATGTGGCCATATTGGCCTCACCCTCGAGCCTGAACCCCAGACCATGAATTTCATAATTTTGATAAAGGGCTTCATAACTATGCTACTAGTTTTTCTCCCTCATGCGTGGGAGTGGAGATTTTTGAAAATATAGCTTTTTTAAGCATAATTGGCCCTGCCCTGAAGCCCCGGGAATGCCAAGGCCGTAACTTTCACAATTTATATTCCTCTTACACTAGAGATGATCCACATTAAAAATGGTAACAAATGAACTTGTCGTTTTAAAGAAAAAATTGTTAACGGATGACGACCAACGACAATACGTCACCCGAGTGACCGAATACAGAAACAATGATATATCCAAAATATGTGAATCGCCGCCAATTAAACCTCGTTTCTGCTTTTTATAAGCTTTTAAGACGACACTGGCGAGATACTAATATACGTATAGGTGTGCATAGTATCTCACAAGTAGTTATATCAAAAGCTTATAAAAAGTAGAAACTGAGACACTGTAGAACGACTTATGAAGGATATCGGCGAGAAAGTAACACATTTTTGATCAATGATTGGTTCCGTACTTACTCCATTGGGTAGGGACATGTGGTATGTAAACAGGGTCTATACACGCTATCCAGGAGGCTGTGTCCTGTACTGCAACAAGGGGGGATAAAATGCAACGGACCAGGCCGCGAAAAGACCCTGGACTCATGTCTTCATGGCGGTAAAACATTTAAGGAGGAAGGAATGTGGCGGTCATACGGGTTTGATCATTTCCGTTTGTGGAGCGCCTGGTTAGAGATTTTGGGGGCCCTGGTTCAAATCCCGGTCTGTTCCGTTGTATTTTCCCCCTTCCTAAATAATAGAAATCCATTCTATCCCTCTTCTAGATTTCGACATATGGATTTGTTATAAATAACATAACGTTTTGTATGCAAGAATGCAACAGCTTTATTACGGTAAATGTACAATAAGCTTTCTTCTGGTAAACATCGACATTCTACAAATTAAAAAACGTAGAATTTAGCTCAAGTATCATCAAAAAGTCACAAAACGATGAAATACTAGTTAGATGGGATCTGTTAAACGAAAGGTAACGAAACCTCGAATGACTTAAAATTGCATATATTACCTAACACAACATTTCATAAATAAATTTTTGTTCTTCACCAGTTCAATTCATCGAATAAAACTCTAACACTTGCATGTAAAGGAACGGCTCGCATGTGCGAATGCAACCGACCTCGAACAATAAAGATAGAAAAATAACATAAACACCTCCCTTTTATAATATACCCATATTTTTCGTTACTGAAAGCTGATGGGATATATTTTCTACTATATAGTCATCTTTGACGGACTCCTTTTTTTGTTGTTGGAATTATTAGCCGCGCGGTGTTAGCACATGTCACAGAATAAAAGAGGAATCTCGGACACCAATTGTCACTCAAATATATAATAATAATGAAAATTTCGGATTATATAGCGCCACCGGCTATGCAGACTTGCCAACTTCATGCTCTTGCAATCTTCTCATTCACTACTACTAGCAAAATCAAAAATAGTGGGGGGTTCAGTCAACCAGTGTATCTTATTTTGCAAATGAAAATAACGGAAAACGATCGATGTCAGAAAGGTGCCCCCACCCCCCCAATTTTCCATTCTACGTGTCCGATACAGGGCACTGATTTTAGAGAGACCTTCTGGTAGTTATTCTCACATTATCATTATCAATTAAAGAAGAAATAAATAAATTCCATTTTATTTTGCATATAATACTTCCCCTTTATTAATGCATACCTGATTTTGTTCACAGTACTACAGACATGGATGTTTTTAAGCTATCTCAATGACAACATTTGTGTACACCAATGCTATATCAAAAACTGGGTCAATGTGGACTTTAAATCTATTCATACAGGAGATAACATTCTACATTGTGTACACGTACGGAAGCCCATTTAGGACCTATTAAAAAATATTTTTGAATTTGATATAACGAATTCTTGAATTTGTTAAAACGAATTTAAATCGTTATAACGAATTGTTGAATCCGTTATAACGATTTAAATTCGTTTTAACGAATTCCTGGAATTCGTTATAACGAATTTAATCTGTTATAACAAATTCGCTGAATTCGTTATTTCAAATTTTGAAATCTGTTTTAACAAATTAAATTTGAAATAACGAATTCTTGAATTCGTTATTTCAAAGATTGAATTCGTATTTTCGGTTTTTTAAAATCTGTTATAACGTATTTTCATCAGATTGCATTGGAGATTGAAATAACAATTTTATAATTTGTTATAACAAATTTATTTATTTGTTATCACAGATCACAGTCCGTGATAACGGATTTATAACATTGAAATTTTGACACTCTTTAATTTGTTATCACGAATTGGATGAAAATACGTTATAACAGATTTTAAAAAACCGAAAATACGAATTCAATCTTTGAAATAACGAATTCAAGAATTCGTTATTTCAAATTTAATTTGTTAAAACAGATTTCAAAATTTGAAATAACGAATTCAGCGAATTTGTTATAACAGATTAAATTCGTTATAACGAATTCCTAAAATTTGTTATAACAAATTAAATTCGTTATAACGGATTCAACAATTCGTTATAACGATTTAAATTCGTTTTAACAAATTCAAGAATTCGTTATAACAAATTCAAAAATATTTTTTGATAGGTCCTATATGGGCTTCCGTATACACGGGAACGATCACACCACAGTATTTAAAGCACGGGACTACACGGAAGGTCGAAATATCACGGAGGCCATGTTGGATTTG
Source organism: Ostrea denselamellosa (assembly GCA_024699665.1). NCBI lineage: Eukaryota > Metazoa > Mollusca > Bivalvia > Ostreida > Ostreidae > Ostrea > Ostrea denselamellosa. The sequence continues at coordinate 14,006,703 of JAMZEH010000017.1, read as the reverse complement.
TAGGTAAGACAAAATGATATACACATTACAGTGTCATCTAATTGTTATGACTGTTAAGCTGTGTGTTTGAATGAGTAATGAAATTAACAAGATAGGTTGGCTAACACTGATCATCATAATTTTTAGAATTTTACAATTCGAAAAAAAAAAGGGGGGGGGGGGAAGTTTGCCCTAATATACATACAAAATGAATGTTTATTATAAAAAGGAATTTTAACGTGTAAATCATTTGTTTAAACCGGTTACATATAATATGTTAATTGAAGTTTACATATATATCCTAAAACTGAAAAATTACACTGAAAATTAACTGTTCATTTCTTTATTAACAGTGAACTTCTAATGCGACCCCGACACTAAAAATGCACCCCCCGGCGCAGTGCCCAGTTTATCGAAATTCACATATTAATGATTTAACTAAAACGTTTATTTCGTGTCATTCGATTGAACCTGATCTTAAAATTATTGTTTAACTTTTTATATTGACAGTGCGGAGTAACACCAGAAATGCTGCACCCCCGGCGCAGTGCCCAGGACGTCCTACTGTGTGACTCCTGTAAAACTGTCCCCCTACAGAGTCACTGCGAAGTCTGTAATATAAATCTCTGTACTAACTGTGTAGGTACACATCTCTTGGATTCGTCTAGAAAACACCGAGTCATACCGTTCATTGAGAAAAGTTCCACTCCTAACTACCCGCAATGTCCGAAACACGCCGACAAACTTTGTGAACTTTACTGCGAGAAATGCGACGTTCCTGTCTGCTCTACCTGCGTCTCAAATAAACATAGAGGGCATATTTTATGTGATGTTCTGGAAAAACTCGGCTCTATAACAGAAAGTTTGCAAAAAGATTTGGAAGAACTCGAGACCAGAATATGTCCCCGATATGAAGAAATGGCCTCCGATGTCCAAACTGAAAAAGCCGAGGTACAAACGAACTACGGAAAACTGACCACAGCTGCCGATCAACAAGGAGAAATCTGGCACCGAGAGGTCACCGCCATTGTCAACCAACGCAAATCTGACATTGCGGAGATGAAAACTAAACATATGGCTGCCTTAGATAAAAACACAGATGAAATCACGCACAGTATTACTGAACTCAAACAAATCATTCTAAACCTGAAGGCAATATTAGAATCGAATGATGCCTCTCTAATCTCTACCTACAAATCTAGGAATAACGAGTTCAGAAGATTGCCTCCTAAAGTGCGAGTTACATTACCAAGTTTCTCACCTCAGAAAATAAACACACAGCAGCTCCGTGAAATGTTTGGTTCTCTGTCATCATTATCCATTAACACAGAAGAACATGGCGAGACAATGAAGTCAGCAGAAGCTGTATCGTCTCCTCCAGTCAAACCACTGCTTGATGAACCGCGCCTCACCGCCACCATAAACCCTGGGTATCCACCACTCAGTGTTAGCTGTCTCAGTGAAGATCAAGTCTGGACATGCGGGGATAACGAAATCATGAAGCTCCTCAACCTCCAGAGTCAACGACTGACATCAATAAAAACCAAGTCAGGGAACGTACCACGGGACATAGCAGTGACACGGGACGGAGATGTTGTTTATACTGACTATAATAATAAAACAGTAAACATAGTGAAGAATAAACAGATACAGACCGTGATCACACTACAGGGGTGGAGACCTCGCAATGTCTGCTGTACCGCCTCTGGTGATCTCCTGGTTACCATGGACAGTGATGATAGAAAACAATCCAAAGTTGTGCGTTACTCTGGCTCCACAGAGACACAAAGCATTCAGTTTGATGATCAGCGTCGTCCTCTCTATTCATCTGGTGACATTAAATACATCAGTGAGAACAGGAACCTGGATATCTGTGTGGCTGACCGGGGAGCTAAAGCAGTAGTGGTGGTCAATCCGTCAGGAAAACTCCGATTTAGATACACGGGTCATCCCTCTAATACCAAGTCATCATTTTATCCATACGGCATCACTACAGACAGCCAGAGTCACATCCTGACAGCAGACTGTATCAATGGCCGTATCCACATCCTAGATCAGGACGGACAGTTCCTCCGTTACATTGATGATTTACGCTATCCATACGGTTTATGTGTGGACATCAGAGACAACCTCTTTGTGGCTGAGTGGGGCACTGCTAAAGTGAAGAAAATCCAATATCTATCTACACAGTGTTAATTACACATCTACACACTCTGTTAATTACATCTATCTACACAGTGTTAATTACAGCTGTGTGTGGATTACACCAGTGTTAATTACATCTACAAAAAGTGTCAATTACATCTCTAAACACAGTGTTAATTACAGCCGTGTGTTAATTACAGAGCTGTGTGTTAATTACAGCAGTGTTTGTGAGGTGTAACTACCCTGTGTATTGACACTGGAGATTTGTGGTGGTTTATTGGTGTCGGATTGAACATTATTCTGTTTGTTAATTATATCTTTTAATATCTGTATTATGTTTAAATGTTTAGATGATAGATAAACATGATTTAGAGTACAGTCTTACATTATTACTGAGTACTTACTTACATTTGTAGTACATCTGATCTTGATCACAGATCTACAGATTCAAGGTCACAGTCTTCTGTTTATTATCAATAACATCACAGCACAGTCCTACAAAATCAACACAGATAAATACAATCATATCAAACAGTTGTTTGCATTTACAAATTTATTCATATTTTAACTCAACAAGTTCTAGATTTTTGTGTTTGTTTGATGCCCTTCTGAGAATTTTTCACTCATTGAGACATCACCAGCTGTAGGTGAAGCGTCATAAATTTAGACCCATGGATAGAGCTCAAGGCCGTAGCAGTGAGTGTTCTTTTAATATGTTTGCTGTGACATGGGACCTCTGTTTTTAAGGACATATCCAAGAGACCCACTCACTTCTACATGCTGAACATTTGGTGAATGTGCAATTACTACCTCTGTTTATAATTTGTAGGAAATACTGGGTGTAAACTTCAATATAAAACATAAACGGTACCAATTTGGATGGACCAAATACACGTTTCAACAAATAATATCTCTTTGGTGATGCTCAAGTCAAAAATATTGGAAATCGAAATAAAAACAAACTTAGAAGAGCTGAAAGAACAAACAAAAAACCCCCCAAAACCAACAAATATTGGAGCCAAATCTGGCTAAGGATCAGAGCTATGCATGAGGGAATAATCCTTAATTTTGAAATGAATTTCTTAATTTTATTACAGCAAATTTTTATCCATATTTCATAAAAGGAGTGAGACTCAAACTCGTGACCTCCAGGTTACAAAGTAAACACAGGGACCATGAAGTTACAACTATCGGTCTCCAGACTTAAAATTAGTCTATGATGACAATAATAAAATGTATCAACTATCAGAATTAGACAATTTTCTTTTATAGTTTTGATTTATGAATAATACAAGAATTAACAATTCAGCAAACAGCAAGGTTGACTGATATAATTGAAAACTAAAGTTGTACTATAATTTTAATGAAACAAATGTCCCATGCTTGTTGGGCACTGAGACTAACCAGTTACTTATCTGGCCCCCACTGTCCATCAGTGAATTTGATTGAATGGTCAAGGTGTTATTAAGAATGATTAGGAAGTCTAGCAGACTGGTGTTATGTGTCCTGGGATTAAGAAAAACTTTGTACTTCCAATCATCTCCTCTTCGTTCTTTATTCAGTCCCATTTGACCAGTATCTTTCAGATCTACAAAGGAATTTGATAATATTTAAGAAAAATCTGTTCAAATCTGAATGCTGGACACAAAAGAATTTCAAGAGGCCCATAGGTTACAATGCTCACCAGAGTCAACTTGGTCCTGAGTTCTTCAGAAGATTGTTCAAAAGAGTTTTTATCCTCTTTATTCTGAAGGAATTTTGTGTAGGTCACCCTAGCCTGATGGGGTCATGACTTGACTAACCTTAAATCAACACAATGTAAGGATTCCTATGTATCTTCTCACAAAATACTTTGAATCCCTACTGTAGACTAACCCTACCCCCAGGGGATATGTGATCAAATGGGAATCTGCATTACATGCATACAACTAATCACAAATACAATCAAAAGCATACCCCTATAATGGCCCAACCTAGCCCAGGGGCAATTCATTTCAACAAATTTGAATCTATACTACCTGAAGATATTTGTCGATGAATATGAAGAGCTGTTCATAAAATGATTTTTAAGATTTTTTAACCATGTACAACTTCAATCCCTTATTGTGGTCTCATTCTACAGCCGGGGGTTATACATTGAACAAGTAAATTTGCACTTTCTGAGGATTTTTGAATACTGAATCATGGCCCTGTTTCTCTTAAGAATTTTCCCTATATATATACACACACATATCAAACTCCATAATATGAATCTTAACCCTTCCATCCCCCTTACCCCAAATAATGAAGGCCCTGATAACATTTTGAAAGACTTTTTCTTATATACCGTATAGTCCCATGCAAAAATTTCTCATATTAATGCCAGCCTGCACCTAGTGACCATGATGTGAAGAATTTTAATATACACTCATTAAGGAAGCTTTCACCTTAGATTTGTCTTTTCTGGTCCAGTGTTTCTTGAGGAGATTATTAAAGCATGCCATCATATTTCCAATATTTCTTAATTATCTCCCCTTTTTAAAAGGGTGTGATCCTTCATTTAAAAATGTTGAATTTCTTTATGTAGTAATGCTTTGTTGCATATTCAATTGAAATTGGACAAATGGTTATGGAGAAGAAGTAAATTAAAATCTGTTTAAAGTTTACAGAAAAATAAACAGACAGAAGAACTGACAAACAGACTTACATCAGACAACAGATGATCAGAAAATCTGGCTACAGCTTATAGCTCAAGTGAGCTAAATAAAGCAAGTCAGTGAACACATTTTTGGAGTAAAACAAACCTCATTCTAAGATCTATTGGTCTTGACATTTACATAAATGATCATTTTAGTGCTGATCTTTGACAAAGAAACATCTTTAAATAGTCATCATATAACACTCCATTCCTTCTCATATTACCAACACTCTATTGCACAGTAATGAGGAGGATGCAGACTCCTGGACACTCAGCTGCAGTTGTTCCATCCTACAACTTCTAGGTTCCGGCCTTCAGGATCATGATGTGAACCAACTTGAATCTACAGTAAATCAGGATGCTTGCCAATAAATCTGACTAATTTTACACTTGTCACTTTTGAAAACAAGATGCCCACAGGCCTTATCAGTCACCTGAGTATTAGTTAAAAGTAGCACTAATTCCAAGGACTATGAAATTTAGAGAAAAAATCTTGTTCTGCATATCTAAGCGAAATTCTAATACATGTATTCAGCAACAGAACGAAAGAAAATGTGTTCTCAAAACTTAAATGCCCCAAAAGTGCCTACACTGATGAACGACTTTATATATGTCACATTAACACAATATGACTACTTTGAACCCATCCTAGATTCAACACTCTGGAGTTTTGAAATTCATAATCTCGTGATGAAATGGCTGAAATAGTGCCAAAACCGTGTAAAACCCCAAACAAACAATCAATCAATCAATCAAAATTTTGATACATACTTGACTATTTTTCCTAAATATGCATACATGTAGTTTTTATACCATAGCAGCAAATTTCAAAATCTTTCAAATGATAAAGACAGTAATTTTGGTAAAGTTCTCTCTTCTTCTAAATATCTATTTAATTTCAATTTAGGGGGCCTCCGTGGCCGAGTGGTTAAAGCATTGCACTCAAAATCACAAGGCCTCTCACCTCTAGTCGGCGCGGGTTCGAATCCCGCTTGCGCCGATATATGTGAGAAAGTTTGCCAGTTTACTTTCGGGAGGTCGGTGGTCTCTTCCCGGGTATACTGTATCTGGGTTCTCTCCTCCACCAATAAAAACTGGACGCCACCAGATAACTGAAAAATTGTTGAGTGTGGCGGAAAACACACAAACAAACAAACATAATTTCAATTTAGTATCAATAGTATTAAAGAAGATATCATTTAAGTGTTTTACAGGTATATATACTATATATACTAAATTTGGCTCTGCCCTGGAATCAGAATCTCTACCCCGGGGATCATGAAATATACAATTTTGGTAGAGGCCTTCCTGCTCACATCACGATGTATTTAGGCTTTGATTGTAGAGAAGAAGATATTTGAAAACTGGTAAATGTTTGGTACATTTTGCCTTGTCCCCAAGTCCCTGGGAATGCAGGAGTCCTGAAATTTACAATTTATGTCCCTTTGTTCCAAAGATGTTTCATACAACATCTGACAAGAATTTGAATGATAGTTATAAAGAAATAAAAAATGTTCAATTATAAACTCATTTAATCACTGACCAGTTTGGTCCCATCCTGATACCAAACTCCTAGTTTTGGGATCATGAAATTTAGAATTTCTGTAAAGGGCTACATATGTACCTTTGCTTTCTAAATGTCCATTTAGTTTCAATTTAGTATCAATAGCATTCAAGAAGATGTTATTTAAATGTTTTACACATAAACACTATATACCAAGTTTGGTCCCACCCTGGAGTCGAAACCTCTACCCCAGCAATCATGAAATTTACAATTTCGGTAGCGGCCTTCCTGCTCTACATCACTGTTTAGTTTTTCTTACAGGTGCGGTTGTAGAAAAGAAGATTTTTGAAATTTGGTCAGTTTTGTCCCACCCTAAACCCCATGGGAGTAGGAGTCCTTATATTTATGATTTACATCCCCTTCATCCCAGATACTTCACACCAAACTTGAAAACAATTTGGAAGGTAGTTATGAAGAAGATAAACACATTCAAATGTTAACGCATGACGATGGACACGGACCAACTGCCACTGTTCACCCGAGTATACTGAAAAGATTGGGATACCTGCTTATCAGTTTGGCATACTGCAGTACTGTAACTTTTCAGATAACTGTTCTTCTATATTCCTATGTAAAACATTAAAACCTTGAGATCAGGCTTTCAACTGCAATCTTAATTGTATACAAAACTTGCCATGCAAATTTGAACTGTTTCTGGTCACCCTAGCCTGATGGGGTCATGACTTGACTAACCTTAAATCAACACAATGTAAGGATTCCTATGTATCTTCTCACAAAATACTTTGAATCCCTACTGTAGACTAACCCTACCCCCAGGGGATATGTGATCAAATGGGAATCTGCATTACATGCATACAACTAATCACAAATACAATCAAAAGCATACCCCTATAATGGCCCAACCTAGCCCAGGGGCAATTCATTTCAACAAATTTGAATCTATACTACCTGAAGATATTTGTCGATGAATATGAAGAGCTGTTCATAAAATGATTTTTAAGATTTTTTAACCATGTACAACTTCAATCCCTTATTGTGGTCTCATTCTACAGCCGGGGGTTATACATTGAACAAGTAAATTTGCACTTTCTGAGGATTTTTGAATACTGAATCATGGCCCTGTTTCTCTTAAGAATTTTCCCTATATATATACACACACATATCAAACTCCATAATATGAATCTTAACCCTTCCATCCCCCTTACCCCAAATAATGAAGGCCCTGATAACATTTTGAAAGACTTTTTCTTATATACCGTATAGTCCCATGCAAAAATTTCTCATATTAATGCCAGCCTGCACCTAGTGACCATGATGTGAAGAATTTTAATATACACTCATTAAGGAAGCTTTCACCTTAGATTTGTCTTTTCTGGTCCAGTGTTTCTTGAGGAGATTATTAAAGCATGCCATCATATTTCCAATATTTCTTAATTATCTCCCCTTTTTAAAAGGGTGTGATCCTTCATTTAAAAATGTTGAATTTCTTTATGTAGTAATGCTTTGTTGCATATTCAATTGAAATTGGACAAATGGTTATGGAGAAGAAGTAAATTAAAATCTGTTTAAAGTTTACAGAAAAATAAACAGACAGAAGAACTGACAAACAGACTTACATCAGACAACAGATGATCAGAAAATCTGGCTACAGCTTATAGCTCAAGTGAGCTAAATAAAGCAAGTCAGTGAACACATTTTTGGAGTAAAACAAACCTCATTCTAAGATCTATTGGTCTTGACATTTACATAAATGATCATTTTAGTGCTGATCTTTGACAAAGAAACATCTTTAAATAGTCATCATATAACACTCCATTCCTTCTCATATTACCAACACTCTATTGCACAGTAATGAGGAGGATGCAGACTCCTGGACACTCAGCTGCAGTTGTTCCATCCTACAACTTCTAGGTTCCGGCCTTCAGGATCATGATGTGAACCAACTTGAATCTACAGTAAATCAGGATGCTTGCCAATAAATCTGACTAATTTTACACTTGTCACTTTTGAAAACAAGATGCCCACAGGCCTTATCAGTCACCTGAGTATTAGTTAAAAGTAGCACTAATTCCAAGGACTATGAAATTTAGAGAAAAAATCTTGTTCTGCATATCTAAGCGAAATTCTAATACATGTATTCAGCAACAGAACGAAAGAAAATGTGTTCTCAAAACTTAAATGCCCCAAAAGTGCCTACACTGATGAACGACTTTATATATGTCACATTAACACAATATGACTACTTTGAACCCATCCTAGATTCAACACTCTGGAGTTTTGAAATTCATAATCTCGTGATGAAATGGCTGAAATAGTGCCAAAACCGTGTAAAACCCCAAACAAACAATCAATCAATCAATCAAAATTTTGATACATACTTGACTATTTTTCCTAAATATGCATACATGTAGTTTTTATACCATAGCAGCAAATTTCAAAATCTTTCAAATGATAAAGACAGTAATTTTGGTAAAGTTCTCTCTTCTTCTAAATATCTATTTAATTTCAATTTAGGGGGCCTCCGTGGCCGAGTGGTTAAAGCATTGCACTCAAAATCACAAGGCCTCTCACCTCTAGTCGGCGCGGGTTCGAATCCCGCTTGCGCCGATATATGTGAGAAAGTTTGCCAGTTTACTTTCGGGAGGTCGGTGGTCTCTTCCCGGGTATACTGTATCTGGGTTCTCTCCTCCACCAATAAAAACTGGACGCCACCAGATAACTGAAAAATTGTTGAGTGTGGCGGAAAACACACAAACAAACAAACATAATTTCAATTTAGTATCAATAGTATTAAAGAAGATATCATTTAAGTGTTTTACAGGTATATATACTATATATACTAAATTTGGCTCTGCCCTGGAATCAGAATCTCTACCCCGGGGATCATGAAATATACAATTTTGGTAGAGGCCTTCCTGCTCACATCACGATGTATTTAGGCTTTGATTGTAGAGAAGAAGATATTTGAAAACTGGTAAATGTTTGGTACATTTTGCCTTGTCCCCAAGTCCCTGGGAATGCAGGAGTCCTGAAATTTACAATTTATGTCCCTTTGTTCCAAAGATGTTTCATACAACATCTGACAAGAATTTGAATGATAGTTATAAAGAAATAAAAAATGTTCAATTATAAACTCATTTAATCACTGACCAGTTTGGTCCCATCCTGATACCAAACTCCTAGTTTTGGGATCATGAAATTTAGAATTTCTGTAAAGGGCTACATATGTACCTTTGCTTTCTAAATGTCCATTTAGTTTCAATTTAGTATCAATAGCATTCAAGAAGATGTTATTTAAATGTTTTACACATAAACACTATATACCAAGTTTGGTCCCACCCTGGAGTCGAAACCTCTACCCCAGCAATCATGAAATTTACAATTTCGGTAGCGGCCTTCCTGCTCTACATCACTGTTTAGTTTTTCTTACAGGTGCGGTTGTAGAAAAGAAGATTTTTGAAATTTGGTCAGTTTTGTCCCACCCTAAACCCCATGGGAGTAGGAGTCCTTATATTTATGATTTACATCCCCTTCATCCAGATACTTCACACCAAACTTGAAAACAATTTGGAAGGTAGTTATGAAGAAGATAAACACATTCAAATGTTAACGCATGACGATGGACACGGACCAACTGCCACTGTTCACCCGAGTATACTGAAAAGATTGGGATACCTGCTTATCAGTTTGGCATACTGCAGTACTGTAACTTTTCAGATAACTGTTCTTCTATATTCCTATGTAAAACATTAAAACCTTGAGATCAGGCTTTCAACTGCAATCTTAATTGTATACAAAACTTGCCATGCAAATTTGAACTGTGTTTCTGGTCACCCTAGCCTGATGGGGTCATGACTTGACTAACCTTAAATCAACACAATGTAAGGATTCCTATGTATCTTCTCACAAAATACTTTGAATCCCTACTGTAGACTAACCCTACCCCCAGGGGATATGTGATCAAATGGGAATCTGCATTACATGCATACAACTAATCACAAATACAATCAAAAGCATACCCCTATAATGGCCCAACCTTGCCCAGGGGCAATTCATTTCAACAAATTTGAATCTATACTACCTGAAGATATTTGTCGATGAATATGAAGAGCTGTTCATAAAATGATTTTTAAGATTTTTTAACCATGTACAACTTCAATCCCTTATTGTGGTCTCATTCTACAGCCGGGGGTTATACATTGAACAAGTAAATTTGCACTTTCTGAGGATTTTTGAATACTGAATCATGGCCCTGTTTCTCTTAAGAATTTTCCCTATATATATACACACACATATCAAACTCCATAATATGAATCTTAACCCTTCCATCCCCCTTACCCCAAATAATGAAGGCCCTGATAACATTTTGAAAGACTTTTTCTTATATACTGTATAGTCCCATGCAAAAATTTCTCATATTAATGCCAGCCTGCACCTAGTGACCATGATGTGAAGAATTTTAATATACACTCATTAAGGAAGCTTTCACCTTAGATTTGTCTTTTCTGGTCCAGTGTTTCTTGAGGAGATTATTAAAGCATGCCATCATATTTACAATATTTCTTAATTATCTCCCCTTTTTAAAAGGGTGTGATCCTTCATTTAAAAATGTTGAATTTCTTTATGTAGTAATGCTTTGTTGCATATTCAATTGAAATTGGACAATGGTTATGGAGAAGAAGTAAATTAAAATCTGTTTAAAGTTTACAGAAAAATAAACAGACAGAAGAACTGACAAACAGACTTACATCAGACAACAGATGATCAGAAAATCTGGCTACAGCTTATAGCTCAAGTGAGCTAAATAAAGCAAGTCAGTGAACACATTTTTGGAGTAAAACAAACCTCATTCTAAGATCTATTGGTCTTGACATTTACATAAATGATCATTTTAGTGCTGATCTTTGACAAAGAAACATCTTTAAATAGTCATCATATAACACTCCATTCCTTCTCATATTACCAACACTCTATTGCACAGTAATGAGGAGGATGCAGACTCCTGGACACTCAGCTGCAGTTGTTCCATCCTACAACTTCTAGGTTCCGGCCTTCAGGATCATGATGTGAACCAACTTGAATCTACAGTAAATCAGGATGCTTGCCAATAAATCTGACTAATTTTACACTTGTCACTTTTGAAAACAAGATGCCCACAGGCCTTATCAGTCACCTGAGTATTAGTTAAAAGTAGCACTAATTCCAAGGACTATGAAATTTAGAGAAAAAATCTTGTTCTGCATATCTAAGCGAAATTCTAATACATGTATTCAGCAACAGAACGAAAGAAAATGTGTTCTCAAAACTTAAATGCCCCAAAAGTGCCTACACTGATGAACGACTTTATATATGTCACATTAACACAATATGACTACTTTGAACCCATCCTAGATTCAACACTCTGGAGTTTTGAAATTCATAATCTCGTGATGAAATGGCTGAAATAGTGCCAAAACCGTGTAAAACCCCAAACAAACAATCAATCAATCAATCAAAATTTTGATACATACTTGACTATTTTTCCTAAATATACACACATGTAGTTTTTATACCATAGCAGCAAATTTCAAAATCTTTCTAATGATAAAGACAGTAATTTTGGTAAAGTTCTCTCTTCTTCTAAATATCTATTTAATTTCAATTTAGGGGGCCTCCGTGGCCGAGTGGTTAAAGCATTGCACTCAAAATCACAAGGCCTCTCACCTCTAGTCGGCGCGGGTTCGAATCCCGCTTGCGCCGATATATGTGAGAAAGTTTGCCAGTTTACTTTCGGGAGGTCGGTGGTCTCTTCCCGGGTATACTGTATCTGGGTTCTCTCCTCCACCAATAAAAACTGGACGCCACCAGATAACTGAAAAATTGTTGAGTGTGGCGGAAAACACACAAACAAACAAACATAATTTCAATTTAGTATCAATAGTATTAAAGAAGATATCATTTAAGTGTTTTACAGGTATATATACTATATATACTAAATTTGGCTCTGTCCTGGAATCAGAATCTCTACCCCGGGGATCATGAAATATACAATTTTGGTAGAGGCCTTCCTGCTCACATCACGATGTATTTAGGCTTTGATTGTAGAGAAGAAGATATTTGAAAACTGGTAAATGTTTGGTACATTTTGCCTTGTCCCCAAGTCCCTGGGAATGCAGGAGTCCTGAAATTTACAATTTATGTCCCTTTGTTCCAAAGATGTTTCATACAACATCTGACAAGAATTTGAATGATAGTTATAAAGAAATAAAAAATGTTCAATTATAAACTCATTTAATCACTGACCAGTTTGGTCCCATCCTGATACCAAACTCCTAGTTTTGGGATCATGAAATTTAGAATTTCTGTAAAGGGCTACATATGTACCTTTGCTTTCTAAATGTCCATTTAGTTTCAATTTAGTATCAATAGCATTCAAGAAGATGTTATTTAAATGTTTTACACATAAACACTATATACCAAGTTTGGTCCCACCCTGGAGTCGAAACCTCTACCCCAGCAATCATGAAATTTACAATTTCGGTAGCGGCCTTCCTGCTCTACATCACTGTTTAGTTTTTCTTACAGGTGCGGTTGTAGAAAAGAAGATTTTTGAAATTTGGTCAGTTTTGTCCCACCCTAAACCCCATGGGAGTAGGAGTCCTTATATTTATGATTTACATCCCCTTCATCCCAGATACTTCACACCAAACTTGAAAACAATTTGGAAGGTAGTTATGAAGAAGATAAACACATTCAAATGTTAACGCATGACGATGGACACGGACCAACTGCCACTGTTCACCCGAGTATACTGAAAAGATTGGGATACCTGCTTATCAGTTTGGCATACTGCAGTACTGTAACTTTTCAGATAACTGTTCTTCTATATTCCTATGTAAAACATTAAAACCTTGAGATCAGGCTTCCAACTGCAATCTTAATTGTATACAAAACTTGCCATGCAAATTTGAACTGTTTCTGGTCACCCTAGCCTGATGGGGTCATGACTTGACTAACCTTAAATCAACACAATGTAAGGATTCCTATGTATCTTCTCACAAAATACTTTGAATCCCTACTGTAGACTAACCCTACCCCCAGGGGATATGTGATCAAATGGGAATCTGCATTACATGCATACAACTAATCACAAATACAATCAAAAGCATACCCCTATAATGGCCCAACCTAGCCCAGGGGCAATTCATTTCAACAAATTTGAATCTATACTACCTGAAGATATTTGTCGATGAATATGAAGAGCTGTTCATAAAATGATTTTTAAGATTTTTTAACCATGTACAACTTCAATCCCTTATTGTGGTCTCATTCTACAGCCGGGGGTTATACATTGAACAAGTAAATTTGCACTTTCTGAGGATTTTTGAATACTGAATCATGGCCCTGTTTCTCTTAAGAATTTTCCCTATATATATACACACACATATCAAACTCCATAATATGAATCTTAACCCTTCCATCCCCCTTACCCCAAATAATGAAGGCCCTGATAACATTTTGAAAGACTTTTTCTTATATACTGTATAGTCCCATGCAAAAATTTCTCATATTAATGCCAGCCTGCACCTAGTGACCATGATGTGAAGAATTTTAATATACACTCATTAAGGAAGCTTTCACCTTAGATTTGTCTTTTCTGGTCCAGTGTTTCTTGAGGAGATTATTAAAGCATGCCATCATATTTACAATATTTCTTAATTATCTCCCCTTATTAAAAGGGTGTGATCCTTCATTTAAAAATGTTGAATTTCTTTACGTAGTAATGCTTTGTTGCATATTCAATTGAAATTGGACAATGGTTATGGAGAAGAAGTAAATTAAAATCTGTTTAAAGTTTACAGAAAAATAAACAGACAGAAGAACTGACAAACAGACTTACATCAGACAACAGATGATCAGAAAATCTGGCTACAGCTTATAGCTCAAGTGAGCTAAATAAAGCAAGTCAGTGAACACATTTTTGGAGTAAAACAAACCTCATTCTAAGATCTATTGGTCTTGACATTTACATAAATGATCATTTTAGTGCTGATCTTTGACAAAGAAACATCTTTAAATAGTCATCATATAACACTCCATTCCTTCTCATATTACCAACACTCTATTGCACAGTAATGAGGAGGATGCAGACTCCTGGACACTCAGCTGCAGTTGTTCCATCCTACAACTTCTAGGTTCCGGCCTTCAGGATCATGATGTGAACCAACTTGAATCTACAGTAAATCAGGATGCTTGCCAATAAATCTGACTAATTTTACACTTGTCACTTTTGAAAACAAGATGCCCACAGGCCTTATCAGTCACCTGAGTATTAGTTAAAAGTAGCACTAATTCCAAGGACTATGAAATTTAGAGAAAAAATCTTGTTCTGCATATCTAAGCGAAATTCTAATACATGTATTCAGCAACAGAACGAAAGAAAATGTGTTCTCAAAACTTAAATGCCCCAAAAGTGCCTACACTGATGAACGACTTTATATATGTCACATTAACACAATATGACTACTTTGAACCCATCCTAGATTCAACACTCTGGAGTTTTGAAATTCATAATCTCGTGATGAAATGGCTGAAATAGTGCCAAAACCGTGTAAAACCCCAAACAAACAATCAATCAATCAATCAAAATTTTGATACATACTTGACTATTTTTCCTAAATATACACACATGTAGTTTTTATACCATAGCAGCAAATTTCAAAATCTTTCTAATGATAAAGACAGTAATTTTGGTAAAGTTCTCTCTTCTTCTAAATATCTATTTAATTTCAATTTAGGGGGCCTCCGTGGCCGAGTGGTTAAAGCATTGCACTCAAAATCACAAGGCCTCTCACCTCTAGTCGGCGCGGGTTCGAATCCCGCTTGCGCCGATATATGTGAGAAAGTTTGCCAGTTTACTTTCGGGAGGTCGGTGGTCTCTTCCCGGGTATACTGTATCTGGGTTCTCTCCTCCACCAATAAAAACTGGACGCCACCAGATAACTGAAAAATTGTTGAGTGTGGCGGAAAACACACAAACAAACAAACATAATTTCAATTTAGTATCAATAGTATTAAAGAAGATATCATTTAAGTGTTTTACAGGTATATATACTATATATACTAAATTTGGCTCTGTCCTGGAATCAGAATCTCTACCCCGGGGATCATGAAATATACAATTTTGGTAGAGGCCTTCCTGCTCACATCACGATGTATTTAGGCTTTGATTGTAGAGAAGAAGATATTTGAAAACTGGTAAATGTTTGGTACATTTTGCCTTGTCCCCAAGTCCCTGGGAATGCAGGAGTCCTGAAATTTACAATTTATGTCCCTTTGTTCCAAAGATGTTTCATACAACATCTGACAAGAATTTGAATGATAGTTATAAAGAAATAAAAAATGTTCAATTATAAACTCATTTAATCACTGACCAGTTTGGTCCCATCCTGATACCAAACTCCTAGTTTTGGGATCATGAAATTTAGAATTTCTGTAAAGGGCTACATATGTACCTTTGCTTTCTAAATGTCCATTTAGTTTCAATTTAGTATCAATAGCATTCAAGAAGATGTTATTTAAATGTTTTACACATAAACACTATATACCAAGTTTGGTCCCACCCTGGAGTCGAAACCTCTACCCCAGCAATCATGAAATTTACAATTTCGGTAGCGGCCTTCCTGCTCTACATCACTGTTTAGTTTTTCTTACAGGTGCGGTTGTAGAAAAGAAGATTTTTGAAATTTGGTCAGTTTTGTCCCACCCTAAACCCCATGGGAGTAGGAGTCCTTATATTTATGATTTACATCCCCTTCATCCCAGATACTTCACACCAAACTTGAAAACAATTTGGAAGGTAGTTATGAAGAAGATAAACACATTCAAATGTTAACGCATGACGATGGACACGGACCAACTGCCACTGTTCACCCGAGTATACTGAAAAGATTGGGATACCTGCTTATCAGTTTGGCATACTGCAGTACTGTAACTTTTCAGATAACTGTTCTTCTATATTCCTATGTAAAACATTAAAACCTTGAGATCAGGCTTTCAACTGCAATCTTAATTGTATACAAAACTTGCCATGCAAATTTGAACTGTGTTTCTGGTCACCCTAGCCTGATGGGGTCATGACTTGACTAACCTTAAATCAACACAATGTAAGGATTCCTATGTATCTTCTCACAAAATACTTTGAATCCCTACTGTAGACTAACCCTACCCCCAGGGGATATGTGATCAAATGGGAATCTGCATTACATGCATACAACTAATCACAAATACAATCAAAAGCATACCCCTATAATGGCCCAACCTAGCCCAGGGGCAATTCATTTCAACAAATTTGAATCTATACTACCTGAAGATATTTGTCGATGAATATGAAGAGCTGTTCATAAAATGATTTTTAAGATTTTTTAACCATGTACAACTTCAATCCCTTATTGTGGTCTCATTCTACAGCCGGGGGTTATACATTGAACAAGTAAATTTGCACTTTCTGAGGATTTTTGAATACTGAATCATGGCCCTGTTTCTCTTAAGAATTTTCCCTATATATATACACACACATATCAAACTCCATAATATGAATCTTAACCCTTCCATCCCCCTTACCCCAAATAATGAAGGCCCTGATAACATTTTGAAAGACTTTTTCTTATATACTGTATAGTCCCATGCAAAAATTTCTCATATTAATGCCAGCCTGCACCTAGTGACCATGATGTGAAGAATTTTAATATACACTCATTAAGGAAGCTTTCACCTTAGATTTGTCTTTTCTGGTCCAGTGTTTCTTGAGGAGATTATTAAAGCATGCCATCATATTTACAATATTTCTTAATTATCTCCCCTTTTTAAAAGGGTGTGATCCTTCATTTAAAAATGTTGAATTTCTTTACGTAGTAATGCTTTGTTGCATATTCAATTGAAATTGGACAAATGGTTATGGAAAAGAAGTAAATTAAAATCTGTTTAAAGTTTACAGAAAAATAAACAGACAGAAGAACTGACAAACAGACTTACATCAGACAACAGATGATCAGAAAATCTGGCTACAGCTTATAGCTCAAGTGAGCTAAATAAAGCAAGTCAGTGAACACATTTTTGGAGTAAAACAAACCTCATTCTAAGATCTATTGGTCTTGACATTTACATAAATGATCATTTTAGTGCTGATCTTTGACAAAGAAACATCTTTAAATAGTCATCATATAACACTCCATTCTTTCTCATATTACCAACACTCTATTGCACAGTAATGAGGAGGATGCAGACTCCTGGACACTCAGCTGCAGTTGTTCCATCCTACAACTTCTAGGTTCCGGCCTTCAGGATCCTGATGTGAACCAACTTGAATCTACAGTAAATCAGGATGCTTGCCAATAAATCTGACTAATTTTACACTTGTCACTTTTGAAAACAAGATGCCCACAGGCCTTATCAGTCACCTGAGTATTAGTTAAAAGTAGCACTAATTCCAAGGACTATGAAATTTAGAGAAAAAATCTTGTTCTGCATATCTAAGCGAAATTCTAATACATGTATTCAGCAACAGAACGAAAGAAAATGTGTTCTCAAAACTTAAATGCCCCAAAAGTGCCTACACTGATGAACGACTTTATATATGTCACATTAACACAATATGACTACTTTGAACCCATCCTAGATTCAACACTCTGGAGTTTTGAAATTCATAATCTCGTGATGAAATGGCTGAAATAGTGCCAAAACCGTGTAAAACCCCAAACAAACAATCAATCAATCAATCAAAATTTTGATACATACTTGACTATTTTTCCTAAATATGCATACATGTAGTTTTTATACCATAGCAGCAAATTTCAAAATCTTTCAAATGATAAAGACAGTAATTTTGGTAAAGTTCTCTCTTCTTCTAAATATCTATTTAATTTCAATTTAGGGGGCCTCCGTGGCCGAGTGGTTAAAGCATTGCACTCAAAATCACAAGGCCTCTCACCTCTAGTCGGCGCGGGTTCGAATCCCGCTTGCGCCGATATATGTGAGAAAGTTTGCCAGTTTACTTTCGGGAGGTCGGTGGTCTCTTCCCGGGTATACTGCATCTGGGTTCTCTCCTCCACCAATAAAAACTGGACGCCACCAGATAACTGAAAAATTGTTGAGTGTGGCGGAAAACACACAAACAAACAAACATAATTTCAATTTAGTATCAATAGTATTAAAGAAGATATCATTTAAGTGTTTTACAGGTATATATACTATATATACTAAATTTGGCTCTGCCCTGGAATCAGAATCTCTACCCCGGGGATCATGAAATATACAATTTTGGTAGAGGCCTTCCTGCTCACATCACGATGTATTTAGGCTTTGATTGTAGAGAAGAAGATATTTGAAAACTGGTAAATGTTTGGTACATTTTGCCTTGTCCCCAAGTCCCCAGGAATGCAGGAGTCCTGAAATTTACAATTTATGTCCCTTTGTTCCAAAGATGTTTCATACTACATCTGACAAGAATCTGAATCATAGTTATAAAGAAATAAAAAATGTTCAATTATAAACTCATTTAATCACTGACCAGTTTGGTCCCATCCTGATACCAAACTCCTAGTTTTGGGATCATGAAATTTAGAATTTCTGTAAAGGGCTACATATGTACCTTTGCTTTCTAAATGTCCATTTAGTTTCAATTTAGTATCAATAGCATTCAAGAAGATGTTATTTAAATGTTTTACACATAAACACTATATACCAAGTTTGGTCCCACCCTGGAGTCGAAACCTCTACCCCAGCAATCATGAAATTTACAATTTCGGTAGCGGCTTTCCTGCTCTACATCACCGTTTAGTTTTTCTTACAGGTGCGGTTGTAGAAAAGATTTTTGAAATTTGGTCAGTTTTGTCCCACCCTAAACCCCATGGGAGTAGGAGTCCTGATATTTATTATTTACATCCCCTTCATCCCAGATACTTCACACCAAACTTGAAAACAATTTGGAAGGTAGTTATGAAGAAGATAAACACATTCAAATGTTAACGCATGACGATGGACACGGACCAACTGCCACTGTTCACCTGAGTATACTGAAAAGATTGGGATACCTGCTTATCAGTTTGGCATACTGCAGTACTGTAACTTTTCAGATAACTGTTCTTCTATATTCCTATGTAAAACATTAAAACCTTGAGATCAGGCTTTCAACTGCAATCTTAATTGTATACAAAACTTGCCATGCAAATTTGAACTGTTTCTGGTCACCCTAGCCTGATGGGGTCATGACTTGACTAACCTTAAATCAACACAATATAAGGATTCCTATGTATCTTCTCACAAAATACTTTGAATCCCTACTGTAGACTAACCCTACCCCCAGGGGATATGTGATCAAATGGGAATCTGCATTACATGCATACAACTAATCACAAATACAATCAAAAGCATACCCCTATAATGGCCCAACCTAGCCCAGGGGCAATTCATTTTAACAAATTTGAATCTATACTACCTGAAGATATTTGTCGATGAATATGAAGAGCTGTTCATAAAATGATTTTTAAGATTTTTTAACCATGTACAACTTCAATCCCTTATTGTGGTCTCATTCTACAGCCGGGGGTTATACATTGAACAAGTAAATTTGCACTTTCTGAGGATTTTTGAATACTGAATCATGGCCCTGTTTCTCTTAAGAATTTTCCCTATATATACACACACATATCAAACTCCATAATATGAATCTTAACCCTTCCATCCCCCTTACCCCAAATAATGAAGGCCCTGATAACATTTTGAAAGACTTTTTCTTATATACTGTATAGTCCCATGCAAAAATTTCTCATATTAATGCCAGCCTGCACCTAGTGACCATGATGTGAAGAATTTTAACATACACTCATTAAGGAAGCTTTCACCTTAGATTTGTCTTATCTGGTCCAGTGTTTCTTGAGGAGATTATTAAAGCATGCCATCATATTTCCAATATTTCTTAATTATCTCCCCTTTTTAAAAGGGTGTGATCCTTCATTTAAAAATGTTGAATTTCTTTACGTAGTAATGCTTTGTTGCATATTCAATTGAAATTGGACAAATGGTTATGGAGAAGAAGTAAATTAAAATCTGTTTAAAGTTTACAGAAAAATAAACAGACAGAAGAACTGACAAACAGACTTACATCAGACAACAGATGATCAGAAAATCTGGCTACAGCTTATAGCTCAAGTGAGCTAAATATAGCAAGTCAGTGAACACATTTTTGGAGTAAAACAAACCTCATTCTAAGATCTATTTGTGTTGGCATTCACATAAATGATCATTTTAGTGCTGATCTTTGACAAAGAAACATCTTTAAATAGTCATCATATAACACTCCATTCTTTCTCATATTACCAACACTCTATTGCACAGTAATGAGGAGGATGCAGACTCCTGGACACTCAGCTGCAGTTGTTCCATCCTACAACTTCTAGGTTCCGGCCTTCAGGATCATGATGTGAACCAACTTGAATCTACAGTAAATCAGGATGCCTGCCAATAAATCTGACTAATTTTACACTTGTCACTTTTGAAAACAAGATGCCCACAGGCCTTATCAGTCACCTGAGTATTAGTTAAAAGTAGCACTAATTCCAAGGACTATGAAATTTAGAGAAAAAATCTTGTTCTGCATATCTAAGCGAAATTCTAATACATGTATTCAGCAACAGAACGAAAGAAAATGTGTTCTCAAAACTTAAATGCCCCAAAAGTGCCTACACTGATGAACGACTTTATATATGTCACATTAACACAATATGACTACTTTGAACCCATCCTAGATTCAACACTCTGGAGTTTTGAAATTCATAATCTCGTGATGAAATGGCTGAAATAGTGCCAAAACCGTGTAAAACCCCAAACAAACAATCAATCAATCAATCAAAATTTTGATACATACTTGACTATTTTTCCTAAATATGCATACATGTAGTTTTTATACCATAGCAGCAAATTTCAAAATCTTTCAAATGATAAAGACAGTAATTTTGGTAAAGTTCTCTCTTCTTCTAAATATCTATTTAATTTCAATTTAGGGGGCCTCCGTGGCCGAGTGGTTAAAGCATTGCACTCAAAATCACAAGGCCTCTCACCTCTAGTCGGCACGGGTTCGAATCCCGCTTGCGCCGATATATGTGAGAAAGTTTGCCAGTTTACTTTCGGGAGGTCGGTGGTCTCTTCCCGGGTATACTGTATCTGGGTTCTCTCCTTCACCAATAAAAACTGGATGCCACCAGATAACTGAAAAATTGTTGAGTGTGGCGGAAAACACACAAACAAACATAATTTCAATTTAGTATCAATAGTATTAAAGAAGATATCATTTAAGTGTTTTACAGGTATATATACTATATATACTAAATTTGGCTCTGCCCTGGAATCAGAATCTCTACCCCGGGGATCATGAAATATACAATTTTGGTAGAGGCCTTCCTGCTCACATCACGATGTATTTAGGCTTTGATTGTAGAGAAGAAGATATTTGAAAACTGGTAAATGTTTGGTACATTTTGCCTTGTCCCCAAGTCCCTGGGAATGCAGGAGTCCTGAAATTTACAATTTATGTCCCTTTGTTCCAAAGATGTTTCATACTACATCTGACAAGAATCTGAATCATAGTTATAAAGAAATAAAAAATGTTCAATTATAAACTCATTTAATCACTGACCGGTTTGGTCCCATCCTGATACCAAACTCCTAGTTTTGGGATCATGAAATTTAGAATTTCTGTAAAGGATTACCTTTGCTTTCTAAATGTCCATTTAGTTTCAATTTAGTATCAATAGCATTCAAGAAGATGTTATTTAAATGTTTTACACATAAACACTATATACCAAGTTTGGTCCCACCCTGGAGTCGAAACCTCTACCCCAGCAATCATGAAATTTACAATTTCGGTAGCGGCCTTCCTGCTCTACATCACCGTTTAGTTTTTCTTACAGGTGCGGTTGTAGAAAAGAAGATTTTTGAAATTTGGTCAGTTTTGTCCCACCCTAAACCCCATGGGAGTAGGAGTCCTGATATTTATTATTTACATCCCCTTCATCCCAGATACTTCACACCAAACTTGAAAACAATTTGGAAGGTAGTTATGAAGAAGATAAACACATTCAAATGTTAACGCATGACGATGGACACGGACCAACTGCCACTGTTCACCCGAGTATACTGAAAAGATTGGGATACCTGCTTATCAGTTTGGCATACTGCAGTACTGTAACTTTTCAGATAACTGTTCTTCTATATTCCTATGTAAAACATTAAAACCTTGAGATCAGGCTTTCAACTGCAATCTTAATTGTATACAAAACTTGCCATGCAAATTTGAACTGTTCTGGCAGAGTTATAGTACATGTGAAGTAGATTTTTGAATCTTTCTATTATTTCCCAATTATCTTACCTTGGAAGAGAGCATGGTCTTGTATCCCAATAAAAGAAACTGAATCTCCCGCATTTAAGATACTTGTTGCCAAGTGTCATAAAAATTCGCCTTAAATCAGAAAGGCCCCTCCCAATGATCTCACACAGGCCCTTCATCTAAAGAAAAAACTTGAGATAAAAAAAATCAAGATACTAGTTCCCAGACAACTTGACTAAGTGGTTGGGAGGAGTTAAAAATGTGAAACATCCTTACCTCCAGGGCCTTGATTTGAACAAAATGGAATCTGCACTACCTCAGGATATGACTAATCATGACCTTGCTGTTTTGGGGAAGATGATATTTAAAAATCATGTGCTATATATTCATTTGTAAAATTAGGAATCCCTATTGTTCCTCAATCCTATTCTGATGAACTAAATAATTTAGAAAATACACTATCTAAGAAATAAAATTCATCTTTTCAAGTCCAGTGATTCTTCATCAGATTCTTAATTGACACCACCACAGATTTACCTTTTCTTGATTATCTGCCCTTAGATGGGTACATGGTCCTTCATTAGATCAGTTTTTAAAACTTTACCCAAAGATACTCTATACCAAGTTTGGTTGAAATTGGTATTACAGTGGTTCTAGAAGAAGCAGAAAAGTGTATTTTACAGAAACACAGACACATTACAGAGTATGATCAGAAAAGCTCACTAGAGTATATGGTTCAGGTGAGCTAAAACATTTCACTACCCGATTAAACAGTTCTACATTATGCCACTGGGGCATGTATCCCCGTCTGTGATAATACCAGATTTGTCCGTCTAACTACCGGTAGTGGAATTTCTGTCAATAATTTGACCTGATACACCATTATCACCCTGCAAATCAAGGACAACGACATTAGAACTGTGACATGAAATCTGTAAATCACCAACACTGACATTAGATTTGTGACATAAATTCTACACATCAACGAAAAACAAACATTGGATCTGTGACATAAAATTTGACAGTGGAGTTTGAATATTATTATAATGTGTTTTTCGGTGTGGTGCAAATTTTGGTGTATTTTGGCACTAATTTCCAAATTGCCAAAATATATATGTAAATCACCAATTTCAGCTCTTATCTGTAATAGTTCTATATAGAAGATATTAAAACTTAAATCACAAAAATTACCACCATAATCTTAATGATCGGACATTTCTTCTGTGTCTGTTGGGGATGAGGGTATATAGAATTTGTCTGTAAATGGTGGAATTTCAGTCAATAATTTGATGCTGTCATTGCCCTGCAAATAAATAGAAATGAAATTAGAATTTTGACATAAATTCTGTTAGATATATTGCATGAAAGTCAATTACCTGGATAGCATATGAATCACCAATCCAAGAGTGGTGGATTTCATTTCTAACCGGAGACATCATCCACCAAATATGATCAGAGTGGTGGATTTCATTACTAACCCGAGACATTATCCACCACATATGAGCCCGTGGGGATCCAGGCTTTTAGAATAGATCCTTGGCACCCCTGGTGACTAAATGAGGCGGTCCTTCGGATGAGACCGCAAAAACTGAGGCCCCGTGTCACAGCAGGTGTGGCACGTTAAAGATCCCTCCCTGCTCAAAGGCCCTGAGCGCCAAGCATAGACCTAAATTTTGCAGCCCTTCACCGGCAATGGTGACGTCTCCATATGAGTGAAATCTTCTTGAGCAGAACGTTAAACAATGTATAATCAATCAATCAATCACCAAATATGATCCAAGAGTGGTGGATTTCATTACTAACCGGAGACATCATCCACCACATATGATCCAAGAGTGGTGGATTTCATTAGTAACCTAGACAGCACCATTATTAGGAAATAATAAAAATCAACTCTTTACAGGTTCAGGATTAAATCTTGAGTATTTTCAATAAAGTAATGGATTTTCAGTGTAGTAGCCTCAAAACCCACCCTTAATGCTGGAACTACTAACCCAGGGTTTACAAATGTCACAATTTTAGGCCTACATGTCCACCATAACTATGTACCCTGTCCCAGATTGTGTGCTATATGTTCAAATTTAAAAAGGAAGACTCCTTTTGACTTTCAGTTTGGTCAAAGTTTACCTCATTTACAACTAAGCCGAGGTCAAACAACTTAGGTTTACTTAACAATTTGAGGCAAAAATTGCAATCTGTGGAGATGATTTAGGAACAATAAGGCTACCCTGCTTTCATTCTTAAGCGGAAATTGGGGGAAATGTCAACCTTTTTTTCATTAGGAACGGGGCCTTATTTCGGCCTTCTATAGTAAAAAAACCCCCAAAACAAACAAACAAACAAAAACAAAAAAAAATCAATTTTCTGTTGCATTTAGGATCACAACAGCCCTGTACCGGTTTTAAACATACCATGTAACTCGCCTGCAGTATTCTTAAGCCGTTCTGTTCTTTGTTTTTATTATGTATTTAGAGCAATACTGGTCGAGGTCACGCCTCTTTGCCGCCATGGTTGCCAGGTTAGCCTTTTAGGAAGAGGGTTAATTATATTTACTAAGCCCTAAATGACTTCATCTTTTAGATTTGGGGGATATTCAGACCGACCGCCTAGACAAGCCTGACTGCGTCGAGATATGCTACAGACACAGAGAAAAAGTATCCAGACATTCTGATTGTACCGAATGGTCAATGTTGTACGCGTTCATTACCTTCTAACCTCCAGATTTATTAGTTTTCATATTCACTCATTCAGCATCCATTTATAAAAGTGTCGTCTGATTTATCAAGAAAGACAACTTTGTTTCTTCATGTGACGTAGTAACGTGCAGAGACTGAAAGAGTTGCAATTCTTGATATATTTTGTCATTTGTTTTTTCAATGTGCGAAAGTGCATGAGCAATTTCAAGTCAAAATTAGTTGAACTCCAATAACTAAGTTCAACAATCCTATATCATTCGTATATATTTAGGCTAAAACTGCCAGCTTTAATTGAATCAACGCGTTGAACTGTTTAAATAGCGATTATGATCCCGTGTCAGATGCAATATTTTTTATGGAGTACTTGATAGGGACACATAATTGCACTGAAATTTTAAGGTGGGTGTTGTGCCCCCCCCCCCCCCCCCCCGCCACTTCCTCGATTTAGGATTTTGAGTAGCGATATACCCCTTAGCCCCCCACCCCCTCCTTTTTTCCCCCCGCAGAATTTCAAGTCGACTTCTCTTCCGACTGCCACCCCCTTGAAAAACGATGCTGCGTATCTGAAATCCTAAATCTAATGTATTTCGGCGATTGTCGTTACATATTTTTTTTGTAATACCGTTCACTTATTTTGGGTCACTTTTACATTCCTCTTTTGAATGTACTCATTCATTTTTCATTGGAAAACTTATCATTTGTTAGCAACTACTCTTAAACCATATCTATTTAATATACTATAATAAATTTGTAAACATTACAAGTCTTTTCATTTCAAATAAGGTGTTGAACATGATCTGGGAATCACAATCGAACCTGGGTACAACACGGATACAGTGTGTTTCATTATTTACGTGGAATAATAGGTCCCTCTGATCCCAAGTACTATTGAAAGTGAGTTCATTAAAGACGGGGAAGCACTGGTGAATCACCAAATTTATGGGTCGGAAAATTTTTTGAGAGGTGTGAGAACTAAAAATTTTATTTGCGCGTGCCAACTAAAGTATCTTCTCTGGAAAAGAAAGCGAAGGCTTGTGAAATTTAGAGGGAAAAACAGGCTACACACAATGTGTGTTTGTCCGGTCAATCGATACTTTGTTTTTGTTTCGTTTTTTACGAGAGAGAGAGAGAGAGAGAGAGAGAGAGAGAGAGAGAGAGATTGGGTTGGTTTTTGTTGAAGAGAAATGACTGTTACACACACACACACACACACACATAATATATATATATATATATATATATATATATATATATATATATATATTCACACACTCAATAACATAAAGACTTTCAGAAGTCGAGATTGTATATTTATTAAAATCAAAAGATAGAGATATAAAGTATCGTAGTCATATTATAACAAATCAAAGAGAGATTGATAGCAGAACATGAAACGTGCATCACTACAATTTGTAATATGAAATACACAACACTAAAGTACAGAGATCAGGGCACGTGTGTAAACTTGTGCTATGCGCGCTGTCAGATCAGGCACAATCCTTCAGCAGGGTTTTCCAGTTACAGTTTGAGATGGAGGCGTCCCATCCCATGTTATCTCCGCACTGAATCTCTGTGGGTTGGGACCATGAACACTGATAATATTTTGTACAGTCCTTGGGGTGAGGGAAGTATCCAAACTGATTCGGGCAGGTGAAGGAATCTACAAAATAAACCAGATCATATGAACGAAACGCAAACGTGTCTCTGGATGTGCTGATATGATTAAATACACTAAAACACATTTTCTGTAAATACGTTATTTTTCATTGCCTGTAGTTTAGAAATCATGAAGTTGCTGGAAATAAAGAATTACGCGTACGTTTATAACCAATTAAAATTGTTCGTCCTCAGCCTTCACTATTTTATAAGCCTGTTTTACTGTAAATGTTCATCCCATCACTTCACTATAGGTGTGTTTTACTGTAATTGTTTGTCCCAGCCTTCACTATAAGTGTGTTTTACTGTAATTGTTCGTCCCAGCCTTCACTATAAGTGTGTTTTACTGTAATTGTTCGTCCCAGCCTTCACTATAAGTGTGTTTTACTGTAATTGTTCGTCCCAGCACTTCATTATAAGTGTGTTTTACTGTAACTGTTTGTCCCCCAGCACTTCACTATAAGTGTGTTTTACTGTAATTGTTTGTCCCAGCCTTCACTATAAGTGTGTTTTACTGTAATTGTTCGTCCCAGCCTTCATTATAAGTGTGTTTTACTGTAATTGTTTGTCCCAGCACTTCATTATAAGTGTGTTTTACTGTCATTGTTTGTCCCAGCCTTCACTATAAGCGTGTTATACTGTAATTGTTCGTCCCAGCCTTCACTATAAGTGTGTTTTACTGTAATTGTTTGTCCCAGCCTTCACTATAAGCGTGTTATACTGTAATTGTTCGTCCCAGCCTTCACTATAAGTGTGTTTTACTGTAATTGTTCGTCCCAGCCTTCATTATAAGTGTGTTTTACTGTAATTGTTTGTCCCCAGCACTTCACTATAAGTGTGTTTTACTGTAATTGTTTGTCCCCAGCACTTCACTATAAGTGTGTTTTACTGTAATTGTTTGTCCCCAGCACTTCACTATAAGTGTGTTTTACTGTAATTGTTTGTCCCCAGCACTTCACTATAAGTGTGTTTTACTGTAATTGTTTGTCCCAGCCTTCACTATAAGTGTGTTTTACTGTAATTGTTTGTCCCAGCACTTCACTATAAGTGTGTTTTACTGTAACTGTTTGTCCCCAGCACTTCACTATAAGTGTGTTTTACTGTAATTGTTCGTCCCAGCCTTCACTATAAGTGTGTTTTACTGTAATTGTTTGTCCCAGCCTTCACTATAAGTGTGTTTTACTGTAATTGTTTGTCCCAGCCTTCACTATAAGTGTTTTTTACTGTAATTGTTCGTCCCAGCACTTCATTATAAGTGTGTTTTACTGTAATTGTTCGTCCCAGCACTTCATTATAAGTGTGTTTTACTGTCATTGTTCGTCCCAGCCTTCACTATAAGTGTGTTTTACTATAATTGTTCGTCCCAGTCTTTACTATAAGCGTGTTTTACTGTATAATACAAGTTTTGTGTATACCGGAATCTGCGGTTCCATTGGACGGTTCATCGTCCTCTTCTTCAATGTCTGATGCACACTCAACCTCAGCCTCGTTTCCGCAGACTTTTTTCTCGTTATCCCAGCGAGTTCCGAAAGGACATGAGACGACAAGCCCTACTCTGTTTGTACACTGGATAAATTTGGTACAGTCCGTGGAGTGAGGGATGTATTCCCCATCTTCGCAACCTATGAATAAATGAGAATGACGTACTGCAACCCATGGATGATTGAACATTAATACTGCTGCAACATATGGAAGAACATTATTTATTGTAACAAGTAGATAATAAAGGATGTAGTTTACACTCAAAGTATTTAAAAGCTAGATAGATAAAACTGTACATATCTAGTTCACATTGATCCAAGAAGCTACCATTGGATGCTCCGTCTTGTTATGTGTTTCTTAAAATTTTATATTCACACTCTACTTTCAATTTCTGTCGGAATTCCCAGATTTTAAAATAAAATTAAACGTACTATCTTCATCAAGATTCATACGCGCAATTGTTCACAACGGCATCGCATTCATGAGGGAATTGTTATTATTACAATTGGTAAAGATATCGAATGCAAAACATTGGAATGTAAATATAAATGATAATGAAGTGGTGATGATCTAGAATAATAAATGATCAGTAACGAGTGGCTAAAACAGAATAATAAGTGATCAGTAACGATTGGCTAAAAGATTGATTGATTGATTGTGTATATTGTTTTACGTCCCGCTGGAGAATTTTTCACTCATAGAGACGTCACCATTGACGGTGAAGGACTGCAAAATTTAGGCCTATGCTCGGCGCTTATGGCCTTTGAGCAGGGAGGGATGTTTAACGTGCCACTCCTGCTGTGACACGGTACCTCGGTTTTCGTGGTGTCATCCGGAGGAACGCTCCATTTAGTCGCCTCTTACGACAAGCAAGGGGTACGGAGAACAATAAAAAGTGATCAGTAACGAATGACTAAAACAGAATAAGTAATCAGTATCGAGTGTCTAAAACAGAAAGAAAGTTGTGGTAAGATAAAAACAGTTCCTGTAGGAGGACTTCCCCCTCTAAGTCTTCTTGTTAAACGTGAAATCCGCAAGAATGCTGCTAGCTGTTTACTTTATTTACACTGAAATTAATGCTTGCAAGAAAATTACTTTTCCGACATATAAGTATTCATATCTTTGTTAGACAAGAATTCCAAAACTGAAAAGTTTTTTCTTTCTTTCTTTATCTATCTATCTATCTATCTATCTATCTATCTATCTATCTATCTATCTATCTATCTTTTATTTATTGTTTTATTTTCTCGAGGATAGACAAGCTGTCTAACAATTTCAATCTGTTATTTTTCAGTGGAAGTCAACGATTTGTCTCAAATGTTTCTGTGTGCAGTTTCTAAGGTAACAGCAGACAGGTAAATGCATATATATGACAGCAACCTTGGATGCGAAATCTTTGAAGGAAATCAAAAAGCAAAAACATGTGACTTATTGACCGAGTGTAATAAATTCTCACTGTCTGAATTGACTTATTGACCGAGTGTAACAAATTCTCACTGTCTGTATTGACTTATTGACCGAGTGTAATAAATACTCACTGTCTGTATTGACTTATTGACCGAGTGTAATAAATTCTCACTGTCTGTATTGACTTATTGACCGAGTGTAATAAATTCTCACTGTCTGTATTGACTTATTGACCGAGTGTAATAAATACTCACTGTCTGTATTGACTTATTGACCAAGTGTAACAAATTCTCACTGTCTGTATTGACTTATTGACCGAGTGTAATAAATTCTCACTGTCTGTATTGACTTATTGACCGAGTGTAATAAATTCTCACTGTCTGTATTGACTTATTGACCGAGTGTAATAAATACTCACTGTCTGTATTGACTTATTGACCGAGTGTAACAAATTCTCACTGTCTGTATTGACTTTTTGACCTAGAGTAATAAATTCTCACTGTCTGTATTGACTTTTTGACCTAGAGTAACAAATTCTCACTGTCTGTATTGACTTATTGACCTAGAGTAATAAATTCTCACTGTCTGTATTGACTTTTTGACCTAGAGTAATAAATTCTCACTGTCTGTATTGACTTATTGACCGAGTGTAATAAATACTCACTGTCTGTATTGACTTATTGACCGAGTGTAACAAATTCTCACTGTCTGTATTGACTTATTGACCGAGTGTAATAAATTCTCACTGTCTGTATTGACTTTTTGACCTAGAGTAATAAATTCTCACTGTCTGTATTGACTTATTGACCGAGTGTAACAAATTCTCACTGTCTGTATTGACTTTTTGACCTATAGTAATAAATTCTCACTGTCTGTATTGACTTATTGACCGAGTGTAATAAATTCTCACTGTCTGTATTGACTTATTGACCGAGTGTAATAAATACTCACTGTCTGTATTGCTGGGAAACGTGCATGTCTGGCTGTAGTCGTTCCACTGAAGGCGCGGATCTGAGCAGTTGACGATGTGTAGACGGCTGTCCACACAATGCAGATACTGGTTCCGGTCCGTGGGGTGGGCTCTGTACCCTGTTACTGCCTCGTTGCAGATTGTCTCTGTTCGAAGAAAACGTAGTTAGTCATGTAAAGTAACTATGTACAATGTGTATTTATAGTGCCATATTCCTGCCATAATTTGCCAGATATTGACTTATCAATATGACGACCATTTGTATTAAATAAAAAATAAACATTACACGAAGGAACGATATTTTTACTTTGCAGTTTGCATGCGCATAAATCTACTAAATGTAAAACATTCTCCGATATGTAGAAACATTTCACTGTCTATTGGACTGTATATATTGTAAGTATATAAGACAAAGTCACTCACGAGGGCACTTAAATATGTTACATTCACGACTGCCTGTCTCGGTATCACTTCCGTCACAAGGTTTCCCGCCATATTGAGGCTCTGGTACTGTACAGGTGCGCCTCCTATCACGTGTCTGTGTGCCTCCATCACACGTTTCAGTACAGACCCCCCACTCATCCCAAGCTCCAAACTCTGACCAACCGCCATTAACTACAAAAAAGAAACCGCGTTGCCATTTCTGATACTAAGTTTGGAATAATACATACTTCAACCGCCAAATATTTAATGACGTATGAATGAATTCTGTTGACACTCTCTTCACATCTTTTACTATTTTATTAGACTAATCATTCTACAATACGAGTTGTACTTGGACAATGGTGGGTGTTGCAGTCTTGTTCCTCCGTGTTTCTGTTTTCGCCCTCGCACGCTTTTCCACCGTGTTGTGGAGCCGGATTCGTGCACGTGCGCGTCTGGGATCGCTCCTGCAAACCTCCACCGCATGACACGGTGCACGTGCCCCAGGGGGTGAACTCTCCGTAAGCAGACCAACCACCGTCAACTTATTGAAACAAAACAACCGTAATCATTTCATCACTTAAAAAAATATATATACTTACATTTCCAATTTTTAAGCCTTCGGTATCATTATCGTTGTAATGATAGACATTTCATTGTGAATGCGAAGCAGTTGTGAACAATGTGCGTATTAATCATGTTAAATATAGTGCGCCTACTTTAACGGCATGGAAATTCGACAGAAATGAAAGAATAATGTGGATATATTGATTGTTTCTTGTTTTCTGCCACACTCAACAATTTTTCAGTCATCTGGTGGCGTCCAGTTTTTATTGGTGGAGGAGAGAACCCAGATACAATCTAACCGGGAAGAGACCACCGACTTTCCGGAAGGAAACTGGCAAACTTTCTCACATATATCGGCGCGAACGAGAATCAAACCCACGCCGACTAGAGGTGCGAGGCTTTGTGATTTTGAGTACAATGCTCTAACCATTTGGCCACGGAGTCCCTAATGTAGATGTAAAAAGGCGAAGATAACACACAATGATCAATCTATAAGGAATACTTAAGTATTTACCAAACTCGAACCCCTGGACTACTAGAGGGGGTTCGGGTACCCATGGGGAGTAAGCATCCCCTGTCGACCGGTCACAACCGCAGTGAGCACTATATCTCGATCAGGTAAACGGAGTAATCGGCAGTCAAAATCAGTGTGTAAAGAACGGCCTAATAATTAGTATAAACCACGTCAGGCAGCATTTGACCCAATGACAGTTGTACTGGCAAACTAGACGTTATAACGACCATAGTATTTGCGAAATTCTTACTTTAAACGAGACTGTTGAAACCTCTGTAACATCAACTTGAATTGCAGTTTTAAAAATACATCACGTTAGGAACTTATGAACTGCAACGCCTCACACTGTGTTTACATCTGCAGCGCCTTCATCAGGAAATAGCTATCGTTACTTTAGAGAGATAGGCAAACACATCGGAAAGGTAAGTGTTACAAACTGTAAATTTTCTGTATAAATTGGGAATCGTTTGTAAACAGATTATTTTCAAAAAAGGATTCTTGGGCGTTCCACTTAGGAATAAAATTACGTGATTTAATGGGGAAGTTTTATGGCCCACTCGATGTAAAAAGAAAAATCTTGATCCGCCTCTTCAAAGAATCCATAAACGAATTGTTCCAGTTAGTATAAACAGGGACTTGGTTTGTACTAGCATAAATAAATCATATTTCCTACTTGGACAGGGATGGGTGTTGCAGGGCTGTTCTTCTGTGTTTGTGTTTTCTCCATCACAACTCTTTCCGCCGTACTTCGGCGGCGGATTACTACAAGTGCGTGTTTGTGATCTGTCTTGCACACCTCCTCCGCAAGAAACTGAACAACTACTCCAGGCACTGAAAGGGCCGTAAACTGACCAGCCGCCATCGACTGAAGAAAAAATAAATTCATATTTACTCAACCCGCCGCCATCGACTGAAGAAAAAATAAATTCATATTTACTCAACCCGCCGCCATCGACTGAATAAAAATAAATTCAGAATAACCCGCTGCCATCAATCCATAATCACCCTACCCGCCGACATTGACTCCGTAAAATACCCAACCCAACCAATTTTACAAAAAAAAAAAAAAAAAAAGATTCTTAACTGGTCCACATTTAAACAATAATCAGAATTACAGTTCGTCTTATCCTATCTAACAACTTACAATTCTCGCTCGAATGGAATCGCTGGGAGGAATGCTTGTTGTTGGGATGTTGTATAAGACATCCCTTCGAGATAATTTTTCACTCATATTGAGACGTTACCAGTTGTAGGTGAAGTACCACAAATTTAGACCTATGCTTAGCGCTTAGGGACGTAGCAGTGAGGGTTCTTTAGAGGGACCTCCGCTTTTAAGGTCATATCCAAAAGACCTGTGATTTTCGCTTCTAAATACCAAGTGTTTGGCGAAGGAGCAATCACTACCTATGTTTACGTCTTAGGTTTGACGCAACCATGGTACGAGCGGGGCTCGAACTCATGACCTCCCGGTTACAAAGCGAACGATCTACCACTGAGCTACCGCGACCGATCCAATACACAGGGGAGGAATGTGGCAGTATCGGTTAGCTGCCATTTGAGATATTGACATAGATATACGTAATTAAGTGGCAGAACACCAGATTAGTAATTCACCGACCTTGGTTCGATTACCACTGTACAGTTATATTTGTAACCCGTCTTCTTCTCATTATATTGATCAGTATTAGATTACACTTAACATAATGAAACTATATAAAAAAAAGTCTTGATAGATAAAAATTTTACTTGGACAGTTTTGAGTGTTGCATTCTCTGGATTCGGTATTAGTGGCGATGCCAGAGCATTGTTTTCCACCATATTGTGGCGCCGGACTTGTGCACGTGCGGGACTGTGCCCGCTGCTGGGACCCCCCGCCACACGACACAGTACACCCACTCCAGTCACTGAACGCACTATAACTTGTCCATCCACCATCAACTGAAAATTAACGAACAAAAATTAAGATTCAAATCCTTCAGTCTAATAAAATTTGGTAATATATTTGATCTATGAATGTTTGTGAAAAGACACACACCCCTTCTTATACATACACTAACGCGAGCACACGTGTGATTTGGAATTCCCTTATTAGTCTCCTTGTGGATTAGAATTTGTTTGGGCATTTTGAGGAGAAATACTACACTAGAGGAATTTTTTTTATTTGCAGTGTTTATTTCAACTATCACATTTTACATCCAATTTTATACAAATTAATATGTCTTACATATTATTCTCTCTCTCTCGCACACACACACACACATACACGCACGCACGCACGCACGCACGCACACACACACACACACACACACACACACACACACACACACACACACACACACACACACACACACACACACACACACACACACACACACACACACACACACACACACACACACACACACTGTGAAAGTTGTTTTAAACAGAAAGGAGAAAAAAGATCAGAGGAAAAGAAGAAAGGAAAGAAAGGAAATAGAGTTAAACAAATGACAAAATAACAGTAATAATGTTCACTTAAGTAAGCAAAATTAATTCTCTAATAAATATTGTATACATATGTAAATCACAATATATCACATATGTTCTGTCAGTTGTTTTTAAACTCTGTAAATTTACATTGTTTTAATTATGGGATTTTTCCACCATGGTTTTCTCTACAATAATTGTTATTAAAACCTTTGTACAATTTCAGTACTGGTTGGTTTTTATACTTACTTTCCGGAGAAAAAGCCGAGTGATGTTCCGATTGGTCGGCTAGTAAAGCCGAGTGATGTTCCGATTGGTCGGCTAGTAAAGCCGAGTGATGTTCCGATTGATCGGCTAGTTATCTTTTGTATTATCAAATAGGAACAAGGAGCTATCGAACTAAATTCATTGTGATAGAACACCTGTAAATTACTAACGAGTAGTTAGAAATGCACAGATCCGGGAAATGGTGGAATAACAGCGTGCACTACGCTAAGATAACTACATGGCCAGTACTCGACTCGTTTCAGTGTCAAAAAATACAGGACGTATTTTGATGCTATTTTCATTTTTACATTTGTTGTTTTGTATGCCTATTTTTTAAACTAGCATTTTTGTTTAATTTTATTTATAGATACCGTAGTTTTGATATGTACCTTTAAGCCCAAGAAAAACAGCTTTGTTTAGGATCTCAACGCCCGACCCCGACCCAGGTATATTTTAGCTCACCTGAACAATTCGGTATCGTAAACTTGCACATTTTAAACTTCTTTTCCAAGATTATTTAAATGAGGTACCATTTCCCCCTTCCAGGTGGATATGATAGAATAGGATGGTGTTACTTTTTCTCTATTAATTAAATTGGAAATGAAAACAAGAGGCCCGTGGGCCTCAACACTCACTTGAGTCACCTTGGTCCTGCTGTTCTTCAGAAGACTTTTAAACCATTTTTACCCTCTTTATTTCCACGAAAAATTTTGACCCAATTTAATACTCCACCCTAGCGCAATGGGGTTATGATATGGAAATATTTATTAAAAATATATTTCATTTTTGAAAGTTCATGAGGGCATGAAATGCGATGCTTTACGTCGGCAGATTTCATGCAGCGCGTTGACACTTCATGAAATGTATTCTGGCCTGACGCGGTGCAGTTCATATCCTTATGTATTTTCAAATTATTTTTATATCTATATTCTACCTTTATTTCTGCTGGAATGCCCTGTCAATGAACTATATTTATCAAGATTCATACGTGCATTGCTTACATCAGCATCGCATTCATGAGGGAATGGCTATCATTACAATTGGTAAAGATACCAAAGACAAAAACATAAAATTAAATAAAAATTAATATGATTCAGTTGCCACTTGCAACTTAAAGATTTAAAAATATATTCCTAGTACACACTCTCATGTAAATTTTTAATCCCTATTTTAATTTCATCCTGACCCCATGTACAATTCTGATCCCTTATCGTGGCCTCGCTCTACCTCCAGTATCATAACTCAAACAAACAGAATCTACACTACTTGAGGATGATTGCAAAGAGGGTCCACAGTAGGGGTCTGAAAAGTTCCAGTCTTGGTATATATTATTTGATAATGTACAGTAGACACATAAATATTACCAATGTGTAGTACTCTTTTAATATCTTTCAAATAGAAATACTGCAATCGTAGTTCGGGAAAAATATTATCCATGCATCTAAAGACCTGTAGAATACATAGAAATATTGATCTAATAGCAGGTCACTTATAGTTATCCAGCCATACCGCCCTGTGTACAAGGTGATTCTTGTGAGCATTATTGTCCTTGGGCCTCGCTTTTGAGTTTAATCTCCATTCATTTTCTGCTATCTTTTTGCACATGCGTAAATAGTGAGGTCGATAAGAGAACGACCTTTGATTTTTTTTTTTACGGGGAGGGTTGCTAGTACTTGATGTTGTATCGGGGTCAGTGACACAACAACCTTTGTAACAAGTATGAACTTTTATTTTTTTTTCCCATTACCAAATTACGACCCAGACGTTAAAATGTTTGGACGGGAAAAGGTCAACTATTATCTGTATAATACCCAAGGTCATACACTTTGATCCACTGTTTTAGATCATGGGCGATTTTGTCTGCGAGTTTTCGGTTCATATTTGGCTTTAATGGATGTTTGAAGATGTGGGTGAACATAAGGATAGTGGAAAAATATGTTAGGAATTTTTTTGTATTAATTTTTTTAAGAGGGCGATGCAAGAATACAGGTCTCAACAATGCGTATTTTTTTATGCACCGTAAATCGAAGGTGTTTATGTAAGGAGTGGATCTAGAGCTTTCTGATCTGACCCAATATTTTCCCAGAGAGCAACAGTTCTGCAACTCAGACGATTGTGCGTAGTGATCTAAGTGAACGGATC
This sequence comes from Ostrea denselamellosa, assembly GCA_024699665.1. NCBI lineage: Eukaryota > Metazoa > Mollusca > Bivalvia > Ostreida > Ostreidae > Ostrea > Ostrea denselamellosa. The sequence goes on along the minus strand of JAMZEH010000017.1, from coordinate 13,969,427 downwards.
GAATGACTTATTTCTAATAAAATAACATTTCAGCGTTTATCTCGATAATGATTAAAATGGAACGGTGTAAATGACATGTTGTTTATACGAATTATTTTGAGAATTCTGTTCTTAAACTTTATACGATTTCTGTTGTTATCAAAGGTACCTGAAGTATGGATCTTATGCGCATACCCCCCTTTCTATGAAATAAAAATAAATATCGAACCAGCAATTCATCCAAAATATGCAATGTCGCCGCTAATCACCTTCATAAGTCGCTCTGGATAACCAGTTTCTGCTTTCTATAAATTTTGAAATGACCACTTGTGAGATACAGTGCTAATAATCCCAAAAGTGGCCATTTCAAAAATTTACAGTAAATAGCAACTTACGTGACTTATGACAGTGATCGGTGGGGAAATCACATATTCTGGATAAATTATTGGTAATACATTTATTTCTTCATTGGGTTGAAAGGGGGGAGGCATGAGGGGTAGATACATCAGATCTCTACAACCTATCCACACTTCAGGATCCTGTGGTTGTTACCAGGACAGTGCTGAGTGTTGCAGCTCTGGGTCTGTACATCCCTGTCACTTCCGGAACAGTCACTGCCTCCGTGTGCGGGGGAGGGGTTGTTGCAGGTGCGTGTTCGGGACTTCGATTGCGTGCCTCCTCCACAAGATACGGAACACGACGTCCAAGCAGTGTAAGCGCCATAGTCAGACCATCCACCATTTACTTAAACAATAATTTACATTGAATTCAATTTCGCTGGTAACACAGTTTGATTGTTTATTTTTTAGTCACACACCTTGTCAATCAGAATTCTTTCACATTAGGTATGGATTTGATTTACTTTATCCCCTAAATATTGCATGTAATATGATTGTGACAGAAAATTTCGCATGGATAGTGGCGATCGCATGCCGATGATCATGTGAGGAAGAAAAGTCACACAGACTGCAGCACAGACAAAAAATCCTGGAAATATACACACTGGTGGCCAGAACTAGGTAAAACTCCTCCATTTCGACATGTGATGTTCTGACACAGGTGATTGTTTCAAAAACTTCGCAAGATAAAATATTTATAAAACAAGCTCCCGTATGTTCTCATTAGGCTATTTTGTCCTCCTCGTAATGCAGGATAGAAAAGGCATTGGAGAACTCTAATGGCTTTTTTTTTTTTTGCAATATCCTTATTCATTAAATCAGTATGATACAGGTGAGTTCCTTACCTGGACAAGCCTCATTGTTACATTCTCTGCTGTTTGCACCGGTGCTGGATCCGGGACAGGATGCCCCTCCATTTAGAGGTCTAGGATTAGTACAAGTACGGTACTTTCTTATTGTCTGAGTACCACCCCCACAAGTTTTGCTACAAGTAGACCATGATCCAGTGGTGACCCAACCACTCCATCCGCCATTAACTGTCGATAAAATCAAGTAGTTTTATCAAAATGAAGGATCATAAAAAACGCTGTTGCGCTTTCACAGTCTTACTGCCCCGCCCACCCCTAAATATTGCACCTATAATCTAGAAAGACGTAATGATTAATTGATTGTTTGTTTGTTTGTTTTCCGCCACACTCAACAATTTTTCAGTTACCTGGTGACGTCCAGTATTTGTAGGTGAAGGAGAGAACCCAGATACAATGTATCCGGGAAGAGACCACCGACCTTCCGAAAGTAAACTGGCAAACTTTCTCACATATATATCGGCGCGAGCGGAATTCGAACCCGCGCCTGTTAAGCAACACAGAGTAATGTTAAGAGTACAACACCCTCTTTCCATCGTGTTGTATTGTAAGCCCGCGCATGTGAATGTACTTTTTAAAAAAAAAATTATAATTATAGAGAGAAAGAAGTTATAAAAACATTGTGTTAATAGAAAGTACAATGGAATTTCATAATATAGTATGTAAATGTCGAATCGATACCTGCACAGTTAACCTCACACGTTCTGTAAGCTGTTCTGTAAAAAAGAGAAATAAGCTCTGTTAATATTCCACAAAAGCTAAATGAACAACCTCATAAAAATTGCACCAGTCCAGGATGTAAGCAAAATTATTTCTCACAGTACAATGGAACGATTTAAAATACTAACATGAAACCAAATTATTTTTATTTTACAAACTTATAGAAATCAATTGGGGTAAAATTGAGGTCGGGCTCAGAAAATTTTATAGTTACCTCTGCATACATAAAGCGGATGAGGATGATATAGACCGACACTTTGCATTATGCATTTTCCGTCCCAAAGCACCGACCCCCCCCCCCCCCCCCCCCGTTGTAAAGTTGCTTCTTTTGTGACAATATCAACGAAAAGGAAGGGTTGTAACAACCATACAGACCCATATATCTGCTACTGTAACCTCCACCCAACTCGTAATGTTCTGCTACTGTAACCCCCACCCACCTTGTAATGTTCTATTACTGTAACCCCCTCACCTCGTAATGTTCTGCTACTGTAACCCCCCCCCACCTCGTAATGTTTTGTTACTGTAACCCCCCACCCACCTCGTAATGTTCTGTTACTGTAACCCCCACCCACCTCGTAATGTTCTGTTACTGTAACCCCCACCCACCTCGTAATGTTCTGTTACTGTAACCCCCACCCACCTCATAATGTTCTGTTACTGTAACCCCCCACCTCGTAATGTTCTGTTACTATATCCCCCACCTCGTAATGTTATGTTACTGTAACCCCCACCCACCTCGTAATGTTCTGTTACTGTAACCGCCACCTCGTAATGTTCTGTTACTGTAACCGCCACCTCGTAATGTTCTGTTACTGTAACCGCCACCTCGTAATGTTCTGTTACTGTAACCCCCACCCACCTTGTAATGTTCTATTACTGTAACCCCCACCCACCTTGTAATGTTCTATTACTGTAACCCCCCCCACCAACCCACCTCGTAATGTTCTGTTATTGTACCCCCCCCACCTCGTAATGTTCGGTTATTGTAACCCCCCCACCCACCTCATAATGCTCTGTTACTGTAACCCCCCCACCTCGTAATGTTCTGTTACTATATCCCCCACCTCGTAATGTTCTGTTACTGTAACCCCCCCCCCCCCCCCACCTCGTAATGTTCTGTTACTGTAACCCCCACCCACCTCGTAATGTTATGTTACTGTAACCCCCCATCTCGTAATGTTCTGATACTGTAACTACCACCCCACCCACCTCGTAATGTTCTGTTACTCCCATTTATTGGCACAGAAATTCCAAACCATTTTAAAAGAAATACCGCGCTGAATCATTTTCTAGTACTCCCAGGTTTTCATTGTTCATGAAATAAAATATACGGTAAACACGCAGCCATGCGTCTCTGTTTACCTGGTTCGACCACATCTTCCCCAGTTGAACATACCACATGACACGGTGTAGCTCTCTGTGTACGAGCAGGTGGCCGTCGTCTTGCCTGTAGAGGGGTTACACGCCCTGTTAATGAATATACAGTGCATGACACATCAATACAAATAAGTGGTAGATAATGCTATATTAACATTTCTATTTTACAACAGCCATAAATACGTGAAAACCGCTAGTCTGATTCCCGGGGTCGTTAGATTGCAAGCCACGGCTGAAATGTACGTTTACATTTCAGCCGTGGTTTGCGACGATGGGATTGCGCAAGCACTCGAGATACAGGCTAATTCCATTGAGAGATTTGAACTGTTGAGCTACAGTGCGATTTTATCTATGTTGCACCAGTACTACTGCACTGTAGTGAGGAAAGATGACCCCCCCTACCCCCCTTCATTTGGTTTAAATATGACTAGCTAGTTACGACCCTCCAAGGAAAAACACTCTATTTGTTTGAAACACAATGCATGTGTCTTTGTGCTACACTTTAATAATAATGTTAGTTAAACCTTACAAACAAGAACCTACATACAACTTGAGTTACACTGTAAACAGGCGGATCCGCAAAATTTTCTGAGAGGAGTTGTACCTTTTTCGCCAACCAAAAAGGAAGGGAGAGGGTTGAGACTACAAAATCGCAAAAACAATTTTTACGCGCGCGCGCGTGTGTGTATGATAAAACTGTTCAATCCCCTTTATATCTGCCACTGAGTTACAGTTCCTGAAACGTTCTTCTTTACCATTTTTCCGTTCGCTCACCGTGCCTTCACCGAACGTTCACTGTGCGCTCACCGTTCGCTCACCGTGCGTTGATCGTTCGCTCACCGTGCGTTCATCGTTCGTTCAGCGTGCGCTCCGTTCACAGCTTTGCGTTCACAAATCGTTCAGCGTGCGCTCACCGTGCATCCACAAAGCGTTCACCGTTCGTTCATCGTACAGTCTTTTCCGTGTCATTTAGAACATCGATGTGAAAAGAGCGATATTTATTGTGAGGAGAAAATGAAAAAGGAACGTCTACAGAAGTAACTATCAATCATACATGTAGATGGAAATAATTGCTGATGTAATATATCACACATCTCAATACTTTCTCAACATAAAATAACATTCGGGATCATGATGCCATAAATTTTTCATAAAGTTGTTTTCTGGTCAAAATATCGCTAAAAACAAATACTTTTGACAAATGTTGCAACATAATTTTTTAATGTTTTCTTAAGTGGTATAGCTATAAATAAACAATCAAATTGCATTAAATTATGAATTTTAATAGGGTATTCTAGAGTACTCCAAAGTGCTCTGTTTGCTAGTACCTGTCAAGAATTCTAAATACCAAACTTGAAAATGCCAAGACAACGAACAGTGATCATTTTCATTATTCCTATAGAAAATACAAATCAGAGAGATGGGCAAACACGGACCCCTGGACACATCAGAGGTGGGATCAGGTGCCCAGGGCCTAGGAGGAGTAAGCATCCTTTGTGGACGTGCATTTTCCCCCTACTTTCACATGTAGACATATATCTGTACAAATAATACTGCACACAATGTACATATGGGATTTGGGTTTGTTTGTGCATGAATGCTGCGTGCATTGATGTAAAATTTACGATCATTTCATGAAAAATATACATTCACTACTTGTACAAAAATGTAGTCTGCTTTGTTTAGACTGAATATATTCAGAACTGTAGAACATGCAGTTTTCCGATTCCGTGTTATTTTATCATTTATTCATTGAATAAATATACATATCGTTTTTCTTACCTGATTATGAAATAAGTATATTCCAAGGGAAAAATCCGATACATTCCGAATAAATATATCATCTTGCATTCACCGTGCATTCACCGTTCACTTTGCGTTCAGTGTTCGCTTTGTGTTCATTCCCCGTTCGTTCACCGCTCGCTCACCGTTGATTGATTGATTATACACTGTTTAACGTCCGCTCGAGAATTTTTCACTCATATGGAGACGTCACCATTGCCGGTGAAGGGCTGCAAAATTAGGCCTATGCTCGGCTCTCAGGGTCTTTGAGCAGGGAGGGATCTTAATCGTGCCACACCTGCTGTGACACAGGACCTCGGATTTTTGCGGTCTCATCCGAAGGACCGTCCATTTAGTCGCCTCTTACGACAAGCAAGGGGTACTGAAGTTCTATTCTAACCCGGATCCCCTCGGGGTCTCACCGTTGAAGTGGGAACGTAGAACGTTTCAGAACTGTACTAAGCTCTGCGCATGAACTTGAAATATGGTTGTCATGACAACTCTCGATGTATCATAGAAAATATGCATCTTGTTTGGTATATTGAATACCTGTATATAAATTATTAGGTACGCACTGCATTATAGATACATGAAGCGTGATACATTGGATGATAATGAATGCTGGTATTGGTTGGTTAATTTCATGCTGATATATCTACATAAAGTCCAGATGTCCTACATGTAACGGATGATTGATTGTTATTTTCCGCCACACTCAGCAATTTTTCAGTTATCTGGTGGCGTCCAGTTTTTATTGGTAGAGGAAAGAACCCAGATACAATGTACCCAGGAAGAAACCACCGACCTTCCGAAGTAAACTTTCTCACATACATCGGCGCGAGCGAGAATTGAACCCGCGCCTGCTAGAGGTGCGAGGCCTTGTGATTTTGAGCGCGATGCTCTAACCACTCGGCCACGGAGGCCCTATAACGAATGGATGTCTAGTTCTTTTTGTCTTATGAGGAATATGAAAATGATGGTAACTTGCATAAATCTTAATTAATTCTTCCTTTCAATAATCAGAAATTACCCCATGTTTCGGATGGTTTCAATACTACTTTTCTTTTGAAAGGTCCCCAAGATTTAATGTCTTCAGATCATTTTTGTTTATTTGTTTTACGTCAAGAATGTTTCACTCACGTTGAGGAATCACCTGTAGGTGAGGCGTCAAAAGATTTCTGCATAGCGCTCAGGGCTGTTTAACAGTGAGGGTCTCTACATGGTGCTCAGGGCTGTATAACAGTGAGGGTCTCTACATGGTGCTCAGGGCTGTATAACAGTGAGGGTCTCTACATGGCGCTCAGGGCTGTATAACAGTGAGGGTCTCTACATGGCGCTCAGGGCTGTATAACAGTGATGGTCTCTACATGGCGCTCAGGGCTGTATAACAGTGAGGGTCTCTACATGGTGCTCAGGGCTGTTTAACAGTGAGGGTCTCTACATGGCGCTCAGGGCTGTATAACAGTGAGGGTCTCTACATGGTGCTCAGGGCTGTATAACAGTGAGGGTCTCTACATGGTGCTCAGGGCTGTATAACAGTGCGGGTCTCTACATGGTGCTCAGGGCTGTATAACAGTGAGGGTCTCTACATGGTGCTCAGGGCTGTATAACAGTGAGGGTCTCTACATGGTGCTCAGGGCTGTATAACAGTGAGGGTCTCTACATGGCGCTCAGGGCTGTATAACAGTAAGGGTCTCTACATGGCGCTCAGGGCTGTATAACAGTAAGGGTCTCTACATGGCGCTCAGGGCTGTATAACAGTGAGGGTCTCTGTTGTGATAACACTTGCTAAATCGAACCTACGATCTCCCCGTAATTTTATGGCGAGGTGATATTTATTCCCTGTACAGACCCTGAAGCGTACTACTACACCACTTTCACGGAACGAAATGATTCTTGCACGGAACGCTGAACGGTTTGCAGGAAACGCTTATCATTTCTTGAGCGGTCTGCACGAAACGGTAGGCGGGGCTTGCATGCTTTGTGAATGGTTGTTAATGGTTATATGCAATGGTAGGCGTGGGTTGCACGCTTCGATATTAGGGTCTTTACGGTGCTATTCATCCATGAAAAAAGAATAAATATAATAATAAAATTTGAGGAAATAGTACAGATAAAAATGTCTTTTTTAAAATGAATATCATACCTGCTCAACGTGGTATTGTTTTTGTTTTGACATTTTTTTCCCCAGGTGAAACTCGGCTTATAATGTTTCACTCGGAGACACAGCCTTCATTCACGCTGTTCACTTCTTTAAAAGCGAAAAAAATCAATCTCAAGAAAATTACTATAGAAGCGGAAAATGGTAGAAAATTTGACGCTTAGAATATGTTCACATTGAATTATTTTGAAACAGACGATTAAAATTCGTACTGCACCTCGTATGCCATCATTCAATGCCATGTCACGTGCTAAAATACACGAAGATAGGTTCGACAATAATTTGCCACTAAAAAGTCAGTTTTCTATACTTAATGTTTTTTAAGATTTTTTTTTTATGAAATGCTAATGTGAGTTTATAAAACAACTTTTCTTGCGTAAAAGAAATGTGTTTTACGAAGCCATTGTTGTGTACACTGCGCTTGTACCTTGATTTTGGCAGATACTCCCTAAAAGTATAGAAATACCCTAGAGTATTTCTTGTCTCACATAATTCATTAGGTGAAAAAAAAAATAATCGTACAGAATATCTCAGACATACATTGACATGGTGCCCGATTTTCACGGGCCGGTATGTATATTTTTCGTTGTAAGTAACAATCATATGGGTATACGTTACCCATCCTCATGCAATTTTTTTTAATTTCTCTAAGCTTTGGTTTTACAGACGGAACACTCAATGATTATAGCACCAATTAACGCATGTCTATATATGCATTTTTTATATTTAACGGAGGGGTCGATAAATCGCACCTTTGTACATTACATGCGGTACTTGTGTTGATTACAATAAATTAAACACTAGTTTAATATTTTGACTATTTAATTGACTGATTTTTTTTTTTTGAACAGAAATAGTGAGTCTGTTAAAACTCTAACACTACAAAATCTCGTTCTTTGCTGAAATTTACACGATGATTACTCATGTATTTCCCACGAAGACATGCAGTGAAGATTACCGCCAATGATGTTACCTCAAAACGATAGTTGCAGAAATGTATATTCTTATTCTTTGTTAAGAATTCATTATTTTCGCAAAAATATTCGATGAAACTTACAGCACATTATCGCTTGGTCAAAATTTTTGCTGCGTATTAGAACAATTTTCAGGCCAAAAATTGGAGGGGGGTATATTATACACAATTGGGTATTACATTTGACAAAATACATTATTATATATATATTTTTTATCATTTGTGGTATGAAGTAACTATTCATTTTAAAAAATAATTCATAAAATATCATTGAAGAAAGAATATTTCATAAAGAAAACCAAACCATGTTAGCATCTATCGGACTTGCACGCTCTGTAAGTTTGTAGGGGCGTGGCTTGAACGGTTCCACCACACGAAACGATTCTTGCACGAAACACTTTGCACGGTTTGCACTGAACGAAACGACACATGCACAGAACGGTGAACGGTCTGCTCGAAACGCTGTACGGTTTGTACGGAACGCTGAACGGTCTGCTCGAAACGCTTCGGAGGTGTAGTACACCTTCAGGGTCTGTAGATTTAAACATATCAGGTACTCACTGGATATAACGAAATACGTTTATAGAGAATCAAAATTGTTCCTTTCTAGCGCTTCGGTATAAGCGTGTTTTTTGTAGTTCATCAATTTCATTCTCGTGGTTGATCTTTAAAACATCAAAACGATGTGCAACAGCTGTGCACAAACAATGAATCAACTACTATGTGACTACAAGCAAGTTAACGAAATTCATTTTCACCAAATCCGCCGAAATTTGTACCCTCTTAATAAACCGAAATGTAAACCCCCAGAATTACGATCCCATGGAAACAAAATCTGAATTTACCGGCACGGGGCAATTTACAATGCCTAAAGAATTACATTCACTGTAAATTTTAAGGTATATGTACACATTTAAAATGAAATTTTAAAAAAGTATTATTATCTTTAGATCTGTAACACCGTACCCCATTTCTACTGAATGAATATACACAGAAATGTATTAACATTGATATCAGAATGGAAATAAATCAGGCTGATAATTTTCAAATTTTAATCTGACGTGTTTACACTATTTATATGATTTTCATTTGATGGCAAATTGTAAACTTACCCGAACACCGTCCCGATCCACGCTGCTGAGAACAGGACAACCCTGATCACAGACATCCTGAGGTCCAAATGATTACAAGCGCCCGTTGCGGGGACTCCTTTTATACCCAGCCAAATATTTACATTTCGAAATTACTTGAACATTTGCACAAAATTTAAAAATAACGTGTACGATTCTGGAGGAGTTTATCAGAAATGCAATGAAGTTGGAATATATATATATATATATATATATATATATATATATATATACATATATATATATACTGACGGACATTAAAAACGCAACACACGTTTTTTTTTTTTTATTTATTCATTGAAAACATTACATATGGAATTTTTATTGCAAAAATTTACCCACCATACATCGTATTGATTTATAAAACCCGTCTCACAATTGTTTGCGCGTTGTGAGAAGCATCACGCGAAATTTTCAGCGTTTTTTTGACAAACACGTGGAAAGGTAATAGAGGGGTTTTTCGCGAGAAAACTGCTTTGTTGGTGAAAGCATAGACACCACTAACAGAAAAATTCAAAACCAAGACTATGCAGCGCTTAAGCAATGGGATGCGCAATCAGGCACTTGGTATGCTGCAAGCAGCTGTTAGTCAGCGTGATGTTCCAAGGCGTTTTAATGTCCATCCCTGTACAGCTAGTCGGGTGTTGTCACGATTCCATCAGACAGGATCCCTAAATGATCGCCCAAGACCTGGTCAACCGTTTGTGACAACGCCACGGCAACAAGCGTTAAACGGCAACGTCATCTGCGTAATAGGTTTACGGCTGCTGTGACCACGGCGAGAGAAATCATTGGACGTCATAGAAGGCCTATTCATCCTAGAACCGTTTCCAGAATTTTGAAGCGCCATGGGATCCGCTGCAGAAGACCTTATATGGGGCTACAGCTTAAACCGCATCACCGACGGTACAGATCGCAATGGGCAAGGCAGCATCTGACTCAACGTCAAATTGGTCACATGTTGTGTTCTCAGATGAATCCAGATTTAACGTTAGTTGCGGACAATTGTGTCCTCGAACGCGACAGGTTTGGAGGGGGAGGCGTCATGGTCTGGGTGCGATTAACCACAATTTTCGGTCACAACTGGTCGTTTTAAATGGAACCCTCACTGCTAGAAGGTATGTGGACGAAATTCTACAGCCTGTTTTAGCACCATTAATGCAGCAGCATAGGCAAGGAAATGGGTTAATTTTTATACAGGACAATGCGCGGTCATATACGGCAAGATTGACACAAAACATTTTTCAAACGAACGCCATTGACATCCTTGATTGGCTCGCTATGTCCCCAGATTTGAATCCAATCGGGCATTTGTGGCACGAGCTGGGGACACGTGTGCGCAGCCGCCAGCCTCAGTCTCAGAATCCGCAAGAATTAGGGAGATCCTTGTTGGAGGAATGGCAGAATATTCCTCAGTGGACCATCCGAAATGTTTGTCAATCAATGTCATGTTGCCTTCTCGCCGTCGTCACAGCTAATGGAGGTCATACTCGGTACTAGTGAACAAAACCACATTTTTGAAGCACTCCTCATTGACATTCATTTCAACTGTAGCCTCTTTGCGAATAAAATGATGTTCAGAATCAAAGAATTGTGTTCAGTTAACATGGTTTATAATATACCACCATGAATTTGTTTATTAGATATATGAACACATTTATAATATATAAAATTATCAAGTGTTGCGTTTTTAAAGTCCGTCAGTATATATACAATAATCTATAATTAAGGTATCAACTTGGGCTGTATGACAGCAAATTCTCTAAGACAATATGAATTCGGGTAGCTGTACACACAGAGACGAAAAATAAAACCAAAAGCAACGAAATTGAATGAAAGGAAAAATACCGAAACGAAAAGGAAAGAAACAAAATTATACCAAAAGAAACTTTTCTTTTTTAAGATGGCTATTAAGTCAGCTTCATACAAATGCAGAAACTGCAGAGTAAATGCCTTTTTACTGAAACACTGTCCATCATTTCTATGAGTGAGTCTTGTTCCAATAAAGATAAGGATTATCTCTTTTCAGAGAGAGAGAGAGAGTGAGAGGGGGGGGGGAGCAGTTGAGTGACGACCACCAGTTTATATGGTGATCGCCAGATAATAAGTAGAGTCCGCCACAAAAATTAAGTGGCGGAAGCCAGAGATAATAAGTGGCGACTGCCAGTTAAATTATAAGGCGGCCGCCATTTACATTAAGCGGTGGCCGCCAGTGAAATCAAGGAGGGATGCTACACCAGGGAAATGTCATGTGAAAATGGAGGATATGTACAACAATACTTTGAAATTGAAAAACTGAAAATTAATTTATGTAGTCAAATAATGCAGTTTTAGTAGAAAGCAATCTGAAAAATAATGAAAACCCCTGCTGGACTCGAACCCGCGATTTACAGTTCAGCAATCGACGTGCTAACCTATTGGTAACTGTAGAAACAAGACTAAAACTAAGTTCGTCCGTTACATTTATCAGAGTTGGCTTATTTTTAACGATTCCTCATCGATGGACGCATGTAGGGATAAGATGATATTTTGTAGAAATATTAAAGACATAATGTGATTGTATATTTCTGATTTTTATTGGAACAAGATTCACTGTCACCGAAGGATATTCTTCCGTGGGGATCCGGGTTCTTAGAATAGGTCCTCAGTACCCCTTGCTTGTCGTAAGAGGCGACTAAATGTTGCGGTCATTAGAATGAGGCCGCAAGAACTGAGTTCCCGTGTTACACCAGGTGTGGCACTTTAAAGACCCCTCCCTGCTCAAAGGCCCTGAGCGCCGTGCATAGGCCTATATTTTGCAGCGCTTCACCGGCAATGGTGACGCCTCCATGTGAGTGAAAGATTCTCGAGGGGACGTTAAACAATATGTAATCATTCATTCACCGAAGGAAATGTATTGAACACATACTGGTAAATGAATTTTAAATGAAATGTTGTAATTTCGTACATTGAATGGTTTATATATAGAATGAAAAGCGAAATTAATCAGATCATAAATAAAAGACATTATAAGGTGTAGTATTCCCATATCCACGTTTTACCAAGTATATATATATTTGTATATATATATATATATATATATATATATATATATATATATATATATATATAATCCTGGATAGTATTTGAAAATTTGAATAATTGAATTTAAGATTCCTATAGAATGATATCCTTAAGACAGGAAATATAGCAATTAATGATAATATAATAATAACAATGATAATAAAAACAAATGAACAGATAAATATATTTTAATGATAATACATGTAATAATGAAAACCCGAGTAAACACCCCCCCCTCCCCCGGTGACAATAATTAGTACATGTGGTCACATAATCCCCAACACTATTGCTAGATAATTTCCCAATACTGTTTGATTTTTTTTAAATAGTTTAAGTATACAGAGTCATTTCATAAAGGATTTGGATTTAATTTTTTCAAAATTCAATTTCTAAAAAAATATACCCATGCAAGAAGATTGACGTGGTTATGTCGTAAATTGTCGGGTAATTTATCTAAGCCATATAGCAATCTATTCAGAGGTTTCTGCTGAACCAAAATATTTAAACTGTTGTCAAATAGACATTACTTTGTCATTCGGACTTAAGTGTAACCTGCAATATCTCACCAGTTACATATTTACACAGCATCGAATGATTCTTACAATATTTATTTCTGAATTTCAATGGGAAATTAACCCATGATTAAATTTCAAAAACAAACATCCATGTTAGTGCGGACGCTTCTAGAACAGGCAGCGCGGGGTAACTTGACACGCGCTCGAATGATTCTTTGTGTTATCGTCGCTTTCGTCAAAAAACGGCTCAACTTTCAAATATTTGAAAAAGTGAAAAGTAAATGTTCATAAATATGTACAGTTGCTTAGATTTTAAAAATTATTTAAGGGCATGGCAATTTCGAATATCCAAGCATCGTTATAAACATAAACCGTAACGATAATTGAAAGCGAAAATTTTAATAAATGTACTTTTGGTTTATTTCTAATTCATTTGATTATTATTATTACTTTAATAGAAACTAGTACAGTAAACCATGCGTGTCAGATATCGTTTTGAAATATTACAAGAACTAAACGCTTGCAATAAGGGATTTGATGTGATTCCTAAAGAAACACCCTGCAGGCAGAGATTTAGTAGTGTCCAAGCGCTTCTAGAGGGGGTCGGGGAGGTCTGAACCCCCCCCCCCCCCCCCAACCGAGATTTCCAACTGAAAGAAAATATAGTCATCTTTCACCCTAGCATCGCGTTTAATATTGCTTCATCAACTTTCTCGATCGACTTTATTCCCTTACTGGGGACAATTTCAAAGTCATAATATAATACGAAAATTACTGTCACCCAATTTTAGGTGCATAGTCTATTATGTGTAAAAACGTGGAAATTATGGAGGCTTGGCCCTGGAACCAGGTTCCAGATCTCCGGTCTTTTGACCCCCCCCCCCCCTTGATGAAAAAAGCTGGATCCGCGCCTGGTGTTCTATATTCCTAATTGTTGTACATGCGGTAAACATCCCCCCCCCCCCCCCCCCCCCCCCCCGATAACTTACACATTTCACTTTTCTATATGTGTAATTTTCTTTGTTCTCTCGATGTATTCAAGATTGGTTGTAACATTTTGACCAGTCGTTGAGAATTTATATCAATGAGAAAACGTAGACTGAATTTGTAGAATATTATTTTCATCGTTGAGAAAAATCAGTAAGCTTCCATCACCATGTTACTCTGTATGTCACTGCTTCGTTTTAATCTGGTTGTTGAATGCTTGTCAGATGGAAATCTTTCGCATATTTTGTGTAAACACGGGATGAAAATAAAGCGTGTTTAGTACATGTATGCATTATTATTGGTTAAAACCGATATCATGCAAATGAGCACGCTTGACGTAATGGTCTATAATGGTGAAATGAAAATGAAACAAGCAGTTCGGAATCCTTGTTTAGTAGAAGATGACGCTTAGTGGATTAAAATCCTTGCTTGGTGAAGATGAGCCTTAGCGGAAACTTAAATTCTATATATGTAAATATACTGGTGATGAATATAAGACGCCCACTTTTCAGTGACGTATCTCTGACATTGACAGTAGGTACATTAACGTAGCATTGCTATTGAAAAAAAATATATTGACAACGTGGTTAGTGAATATAAAAACAAAATTATCTATTAGTGTTGATTCTGTTGAAGTTGCATTCAAACTGAGGAAAAATCCCACAACCACGAACACCCGACTTGGATTTCTCTGGAAAAAAAATTGAAATTTTAAGTTTCAGTTTTCTTTTATTTGAGCAATCAAATTTTGATTAAAATCTCAAACCTAAAGTTCAAGTTTTGATTTAAGTTTTTATTTTCCAAGAACTCCAGGCCCGACACAGCTGTAACACTGATTAGCTTCCGTGCTGGTTTACGCTGTATTCATTAAAGAAACAGGAGCAAGATTAAATACATATTAATTTTATTATTGTTTGAATTGTTGAGATCGGAAAACACGTGCACATGCACTATTATCAATTCCTCTCTCATTGTTTGAAGCTCACGTATCGTCTATGCAGATTAGATTCACAAATACCAAGATTCATGTATTTCACTCCATACTGCACATTGTACATGCTGAATACATAAAGATATACATACACATTCATATTAAAACCACTGAAAAAAGATGAAAATTAATGACCATGTAATAATATAATAAGATTCAGAACACATTATATGTACATACTGACCATAAATAATGATATAATATCACGCTGTAAGATTAGAGGCACGTTACACATTACCGTGCTAGTATTTACTGATCGAGTCATAACTCACGAACTGCAATGCTCTCAAGCTGGGGTGTTTCTATCACTTTCTATCATTGACATGAGCCGTATTATTTTCAATATAGTATTACGTTGACAGACGAATAACATAGTATTCTTTTGGTCTGTGAAAATACATAGTATTTTGTTGTTGTGCAAATAATGATTTTATTTCATTTATAAGGACATGTATGTAACACATGATGTACATTTCTCGTGGTTTGCTCCACGCATCACGTGATACCGCCTGTAGTTTTCTTAAAAGGTTGATAACCTTGCACGTGAAGGTCACAAAATATCTAGATTTTCCAAAGCATTTATAGGACGTCATACAAAACTGCAGACAGTGACTGACAGCAAACTTGATAATCCTCTAGCAAGAAAGACAGAGGATGAGAGGCTAGGATTCCTCTGCATGTAATTATACAGTGAAAAAATATGTACACGTGACAAATATGTACACGTGACAAATAAATACACGTGACAAATAATGATGATCAAATTTCAGAGGTCACAGAATAGGACACAGGATTCGTATATTGCATTTATGTGTCATTTAAACACACAGGATATTGAATAAATAGTGGCCCATGCACCAAAACACTCACCCGAATCATCTTACAAATACTCATGAGATTTTAACTTTGGTTTTACACAAGCACTCAGAACGTCTGCATACCTTGGATTACACGAGAGAAAAACTATTAACCCTTTGGCCCTTTGAAGTTAATGAAAACGGTGAAAATAACAAACAGTAATTAAACTCATAAATCACATTAACAATTACATTTTCCAAAATCATTCTTACGAAAACCTTCCTGATCTGATTCCTATAAGATTTACACCATGAAAATACGGCAAG
Source organism: Ostrea denselamellosa (assembly GCA_024699665.1). Classification (NCBI taxonomy): domain Eukaryota; kingdom Metazoa; phylum Mollusca; class Bivalvia; order Ostreida; family Ostreidae; genus Ostrea; species Ostrea denselamellosa. The sequence goes on along the minus strand of JAMZEH010000017.1, from coordinate 13,953,358 downwards.
AATATAAAGCTCATTTTGTAAGTACTTCGGTACTAGCATGAAAATACGGATAAAAATTTGCTGTGATAAAAGTAAGAATTTCATTTCAAAATTAAGGATTATCTCCCTCAGGCACAGCTTTGATCCTTCGCCGGATTTGGCTTCACTGTTTCGTATTTTTGGTTCTTTCAGCTCTTCCAAGTTTGTTTTTAATTCGGATTTCCAACATTTTCGACTTGCGCATCACTGAAGAGACATTATTTGTCGAAATGCGCATCTGGTACATTAAAATTGGTACCGTTTATGTTTTATATACATGCATAGATATTAAACAGTGTCTAAGGAATCAAAGGTAGTTTTGATGACACTGTCTTTGTTGTTGATGGCGTATACACTTAATTCAGTGTCGTTGTATTGAAGTCCGATTTTGATCTCTCTGTTTCGGGTACCGACACCTTCACTCATATCAACAATTAACGATCCCAACTCATGACAGCCTGGCTCATCCACAAATTTAGGATTGGGATTCTCCGTCCTATAGATAACAACATCTAGTGTCTTGGAGTCTTTATCGACAGTAAATGTCGACATTTTTCCTAACTTGGTGGATTTTAAGACTGAACCAGCACTAAGGAAAACATAGAATACGTCTTTGCAAAACTCTTCCTTGCCGTCTCTGAATTTTTTATCGGTTGGGTGCTTTTCTGGATTAAAACGGACGTGAGAGTCAATACCATAACTAAACCGAGACCTCCGAGAGTGTATCCTCGGCGCGATGTAGCGAGGCTTGGAATTTTCTGGTTTTTGGAAGTTCGTTCTGTGTATTTGATTTTGTCCGTAAATGACAGCACCGAGAAGTGTAGCGATTTCAGCATTTTCAGGGCAAAGGAACTTTGTGTTTTCTGGGAACAATAATTTCAGCCTCTCTTTCACTATATTAGCAACACTAAAACCGCCCACCATGATGACATTGGTGATATTTTTCATCTTTTCGTCTCTTATTTTTTCCTCAATATGTTTTGAAATTTTATCAAGTGTGTTATCAAAAAATTCTTGCATATGTTTGACGGGTATTTTTAGTTTATCATTTTCAATAATCGCCAACTCTTGTGGGGTTGCAGTGGGGAAATCTTTGAAAAGCGAATATGGTAATTTCAGAACGATGTGCTTGGTCTCCAAAGCGCTCTTCGAACCGAAATTCCTTTTCTTTCTCTCGAAGTCTTCACTGAGGTCGTTAAATTCATCGGGACAATTTTTGCAGAACTGTGCGAACCTCTCCTTAGTGAATACTTCACAAAGATAGTCGTAAAAAGCGAAATTAACAGTTTCCCCTCCCCATGGTCCGCCATGTGCTGCGAACAGTTCGTCATACTGGAAGTCCTCGTTGACTTCATGGGCGGTAATGTCGATTGTACCACCTGTAGAAAATTTCAACTGTCAGTCAAATGTATAGAATTATCATATATATATATAAATTAGGAAATTACCTATAAATATGCTGCTCCGTGGGGGATCCGAGTTGTTAGAATAGATCCTCAGTACCTCTTGCTTGTCGGAAGAGGCGACTAAATGGGGCGGTCCTTCGAGTGAGACCACAAAAACCGAGGCCCCTTGTCACAGCAGGTGTGGCACGTTAAAGATTCCTCCTTGCTTAAAGGCCGTAAGCGCCGAGCATAGGTCTAAATTTTGTAGACCTTCACCGGCAATGGTGACGTCTCCATATGAGTGAAATTTTTCTCGAGCGGGACGAAAACAATACATAATCAATCCAACAAGTACTTGTAGCGATGTGCTTGCGACGAACAGTTTCTATTTATAGAGCTGAACGTTATGTTCACCACCAAGTGCTTACAGCTTGCATTAGCTGTAAACAACGATGGACGACAAGACCTAGTCTTGTAAGTTCTAGTAGCCAGTTTGGTGTTTTGTATCATAAAGCAATACGAAATTCGGAACTATGAAATTTCGAAACTCTTCAGAAAAAGAAGTTATGAAAATTAAGCGTCACTTTGGCAACTCTTGTATACAAGTTAGTGATGGCTAAAGACGATTCATTTCTGATACAAAAATAGCTGTCTGATTTAAAGATCATTTTCAGATATCAAGTGAATATCGGAGTACTAAAAAACATGAATTGTTAAATTTCCGATGTTTGGTTGATTGACTGATTGATTGATGTTTTCCGCCACACTCAACAATTTTTTAGTTATCTGGTGGCGTCCAGTTATTGGTGGAGGAGAGAACCCAGATACAATGTACCCGGGAAGAGACCACCGAAAGTAAACTGGCAAACTTTCTCACATATATCGGCGCGAGCGAGATTCGAACCCGCGCCGACTAGAGGTGAGAGGCCTTGTGGTTTTCAGCGCGATGCTCTAACCACTCGGCCAAGGAGGCCCCCTGCTGATGTTTGGTAGCACACACAGAGAGAGAGAGAGAGAGAGAGAGAGAGAGAGAGAGAGAGAGAGAGAGAGAGAGAGAGAGAGAGAGAGCGAGCGGTAATGGATGTTTCGTTTACGATATGTAAATAATTGCTTAGTTTGTTAGATTTCTGGAGTCATCATTTATACATGAACAACCGAGCGCGCTATGCAACGATATATATATATATATATATATATATATATATATATAAAATCACATTATATGCATCAATCTCTTTGATATGACATGTTGAGAGGTTACCCAAATGGTTAACACAAAAAGCAAGATCTCATTGGACAGACTAAATTATCAACAAAACCACGACGACTTGAGGACGACATTTTATGTTTGATATTCTGTATCACTATCACGCGGTACAAATATGATCTTGTAACCTTGACCTTGGAGTTTGATCTACTTTTAAAAAAAAACCTTTGACCTTTTCAATATCTTCTGAACTATCTAAGGTGGATCTTTCATATATCTTGTACATAAACCGTGGTGTTTGACCTTGTGAGCTGACCTTAGAGTTTGATTTAATTTTTAAAAATCTGACCTTTGCAATATCTCCTAAACTACTGAAGGAAGAACTTTCTTATTTTATGTATAGGTTTCTCATTACCTCATTACCTTATTTTGTACATAGGTTTCTTATGGCCTTTCATTTTATACCATGAATTATAACCTTTTGGCCTTGACCTTCAGGACAGTGAGGTCACGTCAGTCATATTGATGTTGAGGTATCCCCAAGTTGTGTTAATTTATGTTCATTTATGTATTGACCCTTTGGGGCTAGACTGGGGCTACAATATAGGGATCAAAATTGCTGATGGGAATAAAGATTGAAATAGAAATCTTTTTAAAAATCACAACAGCTGAACAACGGCCAAGGTGACTTAAGCGAGTGATGTAGCTCATGGATCTCTTGTTTATCCTTAATAGCAAAGCTACACACACACATACATATATACAAACACAGACACACAAATACACACACATACATACACACAAACACACACATACATACACACAAATACACACATATAAATACACACACAGACATACACACATACAGGCACACACATACACACACATAGAAATACACACACATACATACACATATACAAACACAGACACACAAATACACACACATACATACACACACAATACACACACATACAAACACACACATACATACACACACACAAACACACACAAATAAATACACACACACACACACACACACACACACACACACACACACACACACACACACACACACACACACACACACATGGTCCTGATACTATATCCTCCTCTGGCAATAAATTGTGATGGGATAACTAGATTCGATATTTACGATTAACTTAGTCTTTGGTATTTACTCCACTTCTCACAGTGAACGTATAAACTAAGCTATACGAAGGCTGTTCGATATGTAATGTGTATTGTACCACAGTATGATAACGCTTTGCACGATTTCGTGGATGATGATACTCTTGAATAGCTCTATTCAATACCTTTCAACGGTGCAAACACGAGCCTTCAGTTCCACATAGTTTTAAACTTATAGTCATTTCATTAGAGCCAGTCGTTGACCACTGTTGTAAAAATGGTTTGGAAATGGGTTGATAATATTGAAGAAATGAGAGCTGATATAACTCAGTGATTCGGTAATGCCGATTTTTATTGAATTGGAGGAAGTTTATGGGTCTGATAAGGTATCGTATGAGACAGTTCGTAGGTGGAGAAAGAAACGTCTGACTGGCACAGAGTCCGTCAAATATGCAGCAAAATCTGGCCAACCCGTGACTGTAACACGCAAGGTAAATGTATCAAATGTCAGAGGAATAATTGAAGATGATGGCAGGTACACGATATCTGATTTTGCGAAAGCTGTTGGCATATCGCTATCGCGGATGCATTTCATTTTTAAGCGTATTTTCAAAGTACGAATGATTTTGCCAGATGGATACCGCATATATTGACAGATGGCCAAAAACGGGTACGAATACAAACCGCTAAGCAATTGCTCAAAATCTTTTCCAAATTCAATCAAATACAATTTGCAAACATTGTCACCGGTGACGAAATATGGGTTCACCATTTCGAAACAGGAAGAACATTTGGAAACAAAATATGACTAACTAAACACGGTAGAAGGCCTGTAGTTGTCAAAAGAACCATAAACACAAAGAAGGTTCTTTATTGCATATTCTTCTTATGTGATGGTATAGCCGTACACATTCCGGTGTCGGAGGGCAAAATTGTTACAGGTCGGTATAACCAAGATGTTATACTAAAAACAATCAAGAAATATTATCATGAACATCTGTATCAGGATTTAGGTATGTTCGACTAGTTTATGATAATGCTCCATCACATACATCTGAGCTTGTGAAGCAATTTGTAAAGTCGGAGAAGGTTACCGTCTTTCCACACCTACCATACTCTCCAGATCTAGCCTAATGCGACTTTTTCCAAAACTTTAAAAGTTTTTATCTGGTCGTCCTTACAAAGCCCGACAAGCCCTTGGCTCATCCATCAGTCAGTGCCTCAGAGGTCTGCCTAAATCGGCGTACCGCGACGCATTTCAGATATGGATTCAGAGATTGAAATTATGCATTTGAAACCTCGGAGAATACTTTGAAGGGATGTAATGTTCATTTCACTATTTGAGTCGAATGCTTTTGGTTGATTATTATTGATTATTTATTGCTTTCCGCCACATTCAACAATTTTTCAGTTATCTGGTGGCGTCCAGTTTTTGTTGGTGGAGGAGAGAACCCAGATACAATGTACCTGGGAAGAGACCACCAACCTTCCGCAAGTAAACTGGCAAACTTGCTCACATAACGCCGCGGCCGAGATTCGAACACGCGCCGACAGAGGTGAGAGGCTTTTGAGATATCGTACAATACACATTATATATCGACCAACCCTCGTACATCTAACTGGAATCTGTGAACAACTTTTATAATATTTGAAGAACAATGTCTAAATTGACATTATAGCTGCCGGTAATGGTTTTTGTTTGTTTGTTTGAGCAATTTTTCAGCTATCCGGCGGCTGTCACCATTACCGGTGACAGGGCTGCAAATTTAGGCCTATGCTCGGCACTCAGGGCCTTTGAGCAGGGAGGGATCTTTATCGTGCCACACCTACTGCGACACGGGACCTCGGTTTATACGGTCTCATCCGAAAGACCGGCACCCACGTCCCACAGTGGGATTCGAACCCCTGCCGGTAATGGCACATGGGGATATCTTACTACAAATGTATAACTAACTGTGTCTACCATGAGGAAGAATGAAATTTCTATAACTAATATACAAAAATCACATCGTAGTATATACAAATAGCATTGTGATACAGCGTGATAATCTGTTCAGAACTTGTCAGTTAAAACGAAAGTAGAACTAACCTCCAATATCTAACAACAGATACCGTGAATCAGGTGCTAGCATTTGTTCCACACTTCTCCTTAGTGTTGGCCTTAGCTGGAGAGACTTTGTGCCGCAATACAGAGCAGCACACTCAGGCTCAAGGCCAAGAAGTATCTTCGATTTCTTTATTCCGGCCTACAAATCAAACGTTTATTTTCTTATTAAATATCAAATTCTCATATCATGTCAAGCACAAAGAGATCATATTTGTCCCTCCGTCCGTCTGTGTGAATTCTGAGGCCTCTGTGATACATGTGTACCTTGGGAAACAGTCATGTGACACAGTGAGTTTCAGAATGAAATTTTCCTTGTTATTACATTTATGTGTTATAACCCTATCGAACGAAAAACAATTGGTTTTACAATTTTATCAAGAATTTAATTATCTTAAGATACACTGGCTTATCGCAATCTCCCAGAATGCAACAGTTCCTGAAATTTGACATTTGGACCAAAAATTGCATGTATCTATAGAGATAAAGTAGACAGGGGGTTTGAAGGAAGATGTTTAAGAAGAATTCTTGGAGTGGAGTGGCGAGATCGGGTCAGCAACTAACAAGTAGCGGAGAAAAGTAGAAGTGGAAATGTAAATAGCAGGTGGTGAGATCTGGAACATGTAATTAGAATGGAGGAAGACAGCATTGGAGGAAGAGCCATGACATAGGCACCACATGGAAAGAGAAGACCTAGCTGGGAGACAGAAAGGGAATGAAGGAGACTGGATACAGTTGGAATATCATAGGGCGAGCAGCACGGGACAGGACCTTGTAGCCGCCTTCGGTGTACACATACACGAAGAGGATTAAGTAAGTGAGTAACAGAGAGAGCCATTTTGTTTAAAATATCGTTGTTTTTTTTTTCGCAAGGCCGGACCACAATCATTAGCTACTAAATCATTTTGTGTTTAAATGATTATATATCCTGATTCACTGCCTATACAATGACATTTTGTGTATCTCTTTTAAAACAAAATATAACATGTACATGATTTATAAGTTTGAAATATTGGAAATAGACGGCTGTTAGAAAAGAGAGTTTTATTTTCACAGCTCGGCAAGATGCATCGGTAGTAATTTGAATTAAACCTATAGGGGGCCATATATATATATATATATATATATATATATATATATATATATATATATATAAACAATGCCAAGTTGCTCATTTCATTTTATCACATACATATTTTGGTACATAAGTAGAATACGTGTTTAGGTCTGTCTTCATTGGTAGTGATTTTTTGTTTTATTTTTTTTTTTAATATTTACTATTTTCCTGCCCTTTGATAAATCTTAGCGTAACGGTTACCTGCCCTTTGATAAATCTTTATCTTCTGATCATTTAGTTTGTCTTCTATATTAAACAAATTCAGATACTTTCGTTCACATAAAAAAAAAATAACAAAGTATCAACAGTGACAATGCTATAAATCACAACATTTCCATTCCAAATGAAGAAATACCCCCCCCCCCCCCCCCGCACACACGCACAAACGCGCGCGCGTGTTATTTGTTGTGTTGTCGGTTAACACAGGGAATCCTAGTATTCATTATCTTTAAAGGTAAAGTCTTTCAATATTGCTTAACGATCATCGATAAACTACAAAACAAAACAATAATAGCAAAGAAAACTAAGAATGATAAACAAAACAATTAACAGCAACTCCCAACTTAAACCGAGCGCAGCTGCCTGTCTGTCGATCTCTTTACGTCTCACTTGGGTTGAATTTTTTTCCTGTCGACATTTTAATGAACTGCGAAATTTTCACTTTAATAATTAATATGTCATCTTCCATCTTTGCTTTCATTCCTTACTCTTCTCAACCGAAAATCCGGGTTGTTAGAATAGATCCTTAGTACCCCTTGCTTGTCGCAAGAGGCGAATAAATGGGGCGGTCCTTCGGATGAGACCGCAAAAACCGAGGTCCCGTGTCACAGTAGGTGTGGCACGTTAAAGATCCCTCCCTGCTGAAAGGCCATGAGCGCCGAGCATAGGCCTAAATTTGCAGCCCTTCACCGGCAATGGTGAAGTCTCCATATGAGTGAAAGATTCTCGAGCGGGACATTAACAATATTTAATCAATCAGTCAATCAATCAATCAATCTCAACCGAAAACGAGAGCAGACGAATACGATACATGGCAGGTAGTTTTCATCGAACGTCATATTTTTTTTTTGGTGAGCTATAAATAGTTAATTATGTACTAACCTTCTCAACAGCCTCTCTCATAAACTGTTTAGCAGAGTCATCCCAAATAGCGGGTACCGTGACAACCCATCTAACATCGTCATCTGTAACACCTTTCATCGATTCATTTAGCTGTCGAACAAATGTTTCTTTTAAGTGGCGAAACAGCAAGACGAAAACTGTCATGGCAGAACCTGGGACACCTCTGCAGTCTTCAATCATCATATTTCGATTTGTTCTCTACAAGTAGTACAGCAATGCGTGTGAAAGTAACGAACAGTGATCAGTCTCGTAAGTCTTATAAGGAATACAAAATTAAAAGTAGGGCAAACACGGATCCTTGGACATACCAGAGGTTGGATCAGGTGTCTAGGAGGAGTATGCATCCCCTGTCAACCGGTCACAACCACCATGAGCCCTATATCTTGATCACGTAAAAGGAGTAATCAGTAGTCAGAATCAGTGTGCCAAGAACGGCCTAATAATTGGTATGAAACACGCATGTAGTTAATGAAAAGGTCAAAATAACTAACAGTAATGCCATTTATTTATGGATTTGTAGCTATATATAGTAGGTGACATTCGATTTGAATTTCCGGTTGATATTTCTTGTTCCTGTAGGAAATCTACGATTCATTTGCTTTGCATATTTCATAAAATTGTGTCACATCATCCTTTTAATATTGAAAGTATCACATCATCAAATGTCAATAATTAAATCATTTCACGTTTTCGGGGGACAAATTGAATGTTAATGTTGTACAGTTCGTATGTTTCATATCAATTGTAAGGCTTTTCACTTGTTCATGTCAGATCCACCCGCGTCCGTGAGCGGATCAAAGGATGTAATTTGGATTAGATTAGAAAAAGTTAAAGATAATTCCAAACCTTTCCCCCGGTATTATACAGCCTCATCTTGAAATTTTTGAAGAGTCGCCAGCCACTTTCGCCGTTCCTACATTTTTCAGCATAAATATCCTCAGCGACTTTCCCGAATGACATAAATTCTTCACTTGGTGTTAACAGTACTGACGTCGGTACTTTTGTTAATATCTGAAAAAAAAGTACTGAAAGCACTGACTGGCACTACGTGTGTAAGTTCTGGCATCCACATGATGGAATTTAGCGTTACTTAGGCAATTTTCGTACTTGCATTCCTTGAATATGCAACCTATCAAAATCCTGATAAAAACAGACATTAAGGAAATCCTACAAGTCACTGTATGGGATTTTGTTAACGGATATTATGGGATTCCTACCAGCCACTGTATGGGATTTTTATAGGATTGTTAACAGATTCTGTATCCTATGGGATTCCTATCATCTGAGCCCCGTGGGGATCCAAGTTAGAATAGGTTCCTAGTACTCCTTGCTTGTCGACTAAATGGGGCGGTATGCATAGGCCTAAATTTTGCAGCCCTTTACCAGTAGTGGTAACGTCTCCATATGAGTGAAAAACTCTCGAGCGGGACGTTAAACAATATATAATCAATCAATCAGTTGCTGTATGGTATTATTAACAGATATTACACACACACACACACACACACACACACACACACACACACACACATATATATATACACTGAGTCAAAAAAAAAACACCTCACAAAATTAATTTTGTAAAATATGGAATACTTTCCCCCTGATGATATACCTGTGTAGCCAACATGGGATCCCTATCTGTCGACTCTGGAAAACCGTTAGCCAAACCCACTCATAGCCATCCATTTCTTGTGTAAATGCCTTTCGTGCCAAATCAGGTTTTGCACGTGCATTCAATGTTGTGAACTCCACATCGAAGTTGGATTCATTTGCACATGTTTGCCATGGCCTCAAACATTAAAAAAAACCACTTTTAAGCCACATTTGTAACAGTACTTGAAATGCCGCGATTGTCAAATGTGCAACGTGAACGAGCCGTTGGCATGTTGCAAGCGGGGCGATCAGTTATTGGCATCGCAACAGCAATGGGATGCAGCCGTCGTACTGTGTATGACTTGCGACATCGTCTACAACAAACTGGCGCCACTGCTGATTGCCCAAGGTCGGGTCGTCCACGTGTAACGTCACGAGTTGAAGACCAGAACATCGTCCTACGTCACCTTCGTAACCGATTTCTGCCGGCTGCACGAACCAGAGCTGAGATGTTTCAAGGTCGACTGTCCGCACAGACCATCCGAAATCGGTTGCGGTCTGCCAATCTCCATGCTTGACGTCCGTCTCGTGGGCCAATTTTGACGCCATTTCATCGACGTCAGCGTCTGCTGTGGGCCCAACGTCACCTCCGATGGACCCAGAGAGACTGGAATCGAGTCATCACATTAGTGATGAATCGCGGTTTACCCTCAGATTTGCGGACGGCAGGCTAAGAGTCTGGAGACGACCTAATGAACGGTATGCCCAGTGTTGTGTGCAGGAAGTGGACAGATTCGGGGGCGGAAGTTGCATGGCATGGGGTGCTTTCTGTGGGAACAACCGTTCCAGACTTCTGGTCATCCATGGAAACCTCACAGCTGCTGCTTATCGCGATCAGGTACTCACCCCTGAACTCATTCCCTTCATGGCGGCTCATGGTCCAGGTCTACAGTTCCAGCATGATAATGCACGGCCGCACACCGCGTTGTTGACACGAAATTTCCTTCAAAATGCTGGCATCAACGTCATGGACTGGCCATCGAGGTCCCCTGACCTTAATCCCATCGAGCACGTTTGGGATGCACTAGGGAGAGGGCTTCGTGAACTTAGGAACCAACCGCAGAATTTGCAGGAACTTGGCGCTGCCTTGCAAGATCAATGGCGCCGAATCCCCAACCATGTGTTCACAAACATCAGGCAGTCGATGAGGAGACGGTGCATGGCTGTGGTGAATGCGCGAGGCGGCCATACTCAATATTGAACTGAGACATTTCGACGTTTCATTCTTGTGACTTGACATTCTGTGTACAAATGTTTTGGAACGGCGTGTAGCCTAACTGAACAGATCTGTGGCACTGTCAGTGTATTGATTACATCACACACATCTCAGCAATGAAATAAAATCACTGGCACCATCCTATTATCTCTTGTTCATTTTAAGTGCCTTGACAAGAGAATGTGAAGTTTCTTTTTTGACTCAGTGTGTATATATATATATATATATATATATATATATATATATATATATATATATATATATATATATATATATATAACTAACCAAAAGGACTTTACATATATAATGTTGAAGCTTAGATATACATCATCGGTCACTCATGGGACACCCCAAGACGTACACTGAACTTATCATAGAAACATTTATTTTCGTTTGGCTTACTTTACGTGATCAGAAATACATTTTTACATTATGTAAAAAATCTTAACTTGAATTCACGGGTCGACTATTTTGAATTATTGGTAGATAAAAAAAAATAGTTGGACTTAAATTGGAGGATAAAACATAAGAACGAATTCAATATGCTATCACAACAATAATGTATATATATAAATTTAACTAATATAAAATTGTTATGTATCTTTTCCCAAATACTCCTCTTAAATCTTAATTAAAAGTCTTTATAATTTCTCTTTCTCGAATTGAACTGTTTCCAGAAATATTTAGAAATTTATCTAATGATAAAATCGGCATTACAACAATCACTGTGTGGTACATTACTGAACTGTCTCACTGTGTAGTGTTGTACATTACTGAACTGTCTCAGTGTGTGGTGTTGTACATTACTGAACTGTCTCACTGTGGTGTGGTACATTACTGAACTGTCTCACTGTGTGGTGTTGTGTATTACTGAACTGTCTCACTATGTGGTGTTGTACATTACTGAACTGTCTCACTGTGTCATACATTACTGAACTGTCTCACTGTGTGGTGTAGTACAATAATGAACTGTCTCACTGTGTGGTGTTGTGTATTACTGAACTGTCTCACTGTGTGGTGTGGTACATTACTGAACTGTCTCACTGTGTGTTGTACATTACTGAACTGTCTCACTGTGTGGTGTTGTTTAATAATGAACTGTCTCAGTGTGTGGTGTTGTACAATACTGAACTGTCTCACTGTGTGGTGTGGTACATTACTGAACTGTCTCACTGTGTGGTGTTGTACATTACTGAACTGTCTCACTGTGTGGTGTGGTACATTACTGAACTGTCTCACTGTGTGGTGTGTACATTACTGAACTGTCTCACTGTGTGGTGTCATACATTACTGAACTGTCTCACTGTGTGGTGTCGTACATTACTGAACTGTCTCACTGTGTGGTGTGGTACATTACTGAACTATCTCACTGTGTGGTGTCATACATTACTGAACTGTCTCACTGTGTGGTGTGGTACATTACTGAACTGTCTCACTGTGTGGTGTGGTACATTACTGAACTGTCTCACTGTGTGGTGTCATACATTACTGAACTGTCTCACTGTGTGGTGTTGTACGTTACTGAACTGTCTCACTGTGTGGTGTTGTACGTTACTGAACTGTCTCACTGTGTGGTGTTGTGTATTACTGAACTGTCTGATTGTGTGGTGTCATACATTACTGAACTGTCTCACTGTGTGGTGTTGTACAATACTGAACTGTCTCACTGTGTGGTGTTGTGTATTACTGAACTGTCTCACTGTGTGGTGTCATACATTACTGAACTGTCTCACTGTGTGGTGTTGTACATTACTGAACTGTCTCAATGTGTGGTGTGGTACATTACTGAACTGTCTCACTATGTGGTGTGGTACATTACTGAACTGTCTCACTGTGTGGTGTCGTACATTACTAAACTGTCTCACTGTGTGGTGTCATACATTACTGAACTGTCTCACTGTGTGGTGTTGTGTATTACTGAACTGTCTCACTGTGTGGTGCGGTACATTACTGAACTGTCTCACTGTGTGGTGTTGTACATTACTGAACTGTCTCAATGTGTGGTGTGGTACATTACTGAACTGTCTCACTATGTGGTGTGGTACATTACTGAACTGTCTCACTGTGTGGTGTCGTACATTACTAAACTGTCTCACTGTGTGGTGTCATACATTACTGAACTGTCTCACTGTGTGGTGTTGTGTATTACTGAACTGTCTCACTATGTGGTGCGGTACATTACTGAACTGTCTCACTGTGTGGTGTTGTGTATTACTGAACTGTCTCACTGTGTGGTGTCATACATTACTGAACTGTCTCACTGTGTGTTGTACATTACTGAACTGTCTCACTGTGTGGTGTTGTTTAATAATGAACTGTCTCAGTGTGTGGTGTTGTACAATACTGAACTGTCTCACTGTGTGGTGTGGTACATTACTGAACTGTCTCACTGTGTGGTGTTGTACATTACTGAACTGTCTCACTGTGTGGTGTGGTACATTACTGAACTGTCTCACTGTGTGGTGTCATACATTACTGAACTGTCTCACTGTGTGGTGTCGTACATTACTGAACTGTCTCACTGTGTGGTGTGGTACATTACTGAACTATCTCACTGTGTGGTGTCATACATTACTGAACTGTCTCACTGTGTGGTGTGGTACATTACTGAACTGTCTCACTGTGTGGTGTGGTACATTACTGAACTGTCTCACTGTGTGGTGTCATACATTACTGAACTGTCTCACTGTGTGGTGTTGTACATTACTGAACTGTCTCACTGTGTGGTGTTGTACATTACTGAACTGTCTCACTGTGTGGTGTTGTGTATTACTGAACTGTCTGATTGTGTGGTGTTGTACATTACTGAACTGTCTCACTGTGTGGTGTTGTACAATACTGAACTGTCTCACTGTGTGGTGTTGTGTATTACTGAACTGTCTCACTGTGTGGTGTTGTGTATTACTGAACTGTCTCACTGTGTGGTGTTGTACATTACTGAACTGTCTCACTGTGTGGTGTGGTACATTACTGAACTGTCTCACTATGTGGTGTGGTACATTACTGAACTGTCTCACTGTGTGGTGTGGTACATTACTAAACTGTCTCACTATGTGGTGTGGTACATTACTGAACTGTCTCACTGTGTGGTGTTGTGTATTACTGAACTGTCTCACTATGTGGTGTGGTACATTACTGAACTGTCTCACTGTGTGGTGTTGTGTATTATTGAACTGTCTCACTGTGTGGTGTGGTACATTACTGAACTGTCTCACTGTGTGGTGTTGTACAATACTGAACTGTGTCACTGTGTGGTGTTGTGTATTACTGAACTGTCTCACTATGTGGTGTGGTACATTACTGAACTGTCTCACTGTGTAGTGTGGTACATTACTGAACTGTCTCACTGTGTGGTGTTGTGTATTACTGAACAGTCTCAATCCGTGGTGTTGTACATTAGTGAACTGTCTTCACTTCATGGTGAACTGACTGGAGTTTCATATATTGTGTCTATGTACATCGATTTGAACATAGGTCATCTGCCTTTTAGCAGATCATCTGAAGCGGTAAATTTGCGTAGTTGATCAATAGAAACAAGACGCTATTGCATTAAATGTACTGGGAATTTAACATCAAACTTGACACGGTCTTCTTTAATTTGTATATTCTATTTTGAAGCATTTACTTCGGTGGACTGCTAAAGATGATTTTAAACTAATTGTTTATACTCACTAATTGATTTTGGAAGTTACCGCTTCGCATGACTGATTTTAAGGAGGAGTACTTGACTACCACTCGATTAAAGACTAGAAGTAGTGATATTATGAAATCCTTACTCATAAAAGAAAATAGTTATTTACATACTATAATACCTATCGTCTTTGTATACTGACGGACTTTAAAAACGCAACACTTGATAATTTTATATATTATAGTTTTGTTCATATATCTAATAAACAAATCGATAGTGGTATATTATAAACCATGTTAACTGAACACTATTCTTTGATTTTGAACATCATTTTATTCACAAAGAAGCTACAGTTGAAGTGAATGTCAATGACGGGTGCGTCAAAAATGTAGTTTTGTTCACTAGTACCGGGTATGATCTCCGTTAGTAGTGATGACGGCGCGAAAGCGACGTGACATTGATTGACAAACTTTTCGGATGGTCCTCTGAGGAATATTTTGCCATTCCTCCATCAAGGCTCTCCCTAATTCTTGCGGATTCTGAGGCTGAGGGCTACGTACACGTCTCCCCAGCTCGTCCCACAAATGCTCGATTGGATTCAAGTCTGGGGACATAGCAGGCCAATCAAGGACGTCAATGGCGTTCGTTTGAAAATACGTTTTGTGTCAATCATTGCCCTATGTGCGCGCGCATTGTCCTGTTGGAAAATTAACCCATTTTCTTGTCTATGGTGCTGCATTGATGGTGCTAAAACAGGCTGTAGAATTTCGTCCACATACCTTCTAGCAGTGAGGGTTCCATTTAAAACGACCAGTTGTGACCGAAAATTGTGGTTAATCGCACCCAGACCATGACACCTCCGCCTCCATACCTGTCGCGCTTGAGGACACAATTTTCTGCAAAACGTTCATGTAAACGACGGTAATTTCGATATCTGCCGTCTGCGTTCCTAACGTTAAATCTGGACTAGTTTAAAAAAACACAACATGTGACCAATTTTGACGTTGAGTCAGATGCTGCCTTGCCCAATGTAATCTGTACCGTCGGTGATGCGGTTTAAGATGTAGCCCCTTATAAGGTCTTCTGCAGTGGATCCCATGGAGCTTCAAAATTCTGGAAACGGTTCTAGAATGAATAGGCCTTCCATGACGTCCAATGATTTCTCTCGCCGTGGTCGCAGCGGCCGTAAACCTATTACGCAGATGACGTTGTCGTTTAACGCTTGTTGCCGTGGCGTTGTCACGAACGGTTGACCAGGTCTTGGGCGATCATTTAGGGATCCTGTCTGATGGAATCGTGACAATAACTGGCTAACTGTACAAGGATGGACATTAAGATACCTTGCATCCTCACACTGACGAACGCCTGCTTGCAGCATATCAAGTGTCTGATTGCGCATTCCATTTCTTAAGCGCGGCATAGTCTTAGTTTTGATTTTTTTTCTTCTGTTAGTGGTGTCTATGCTTTCACCAACAAAGTTGTTTTCTCGTGAAAAACTCCTTTATTACCTTCCCACGTGTTTGAAAAAAAAAGCCCTGATGCTACTCACAACGCGCAAACAATGAACACAGGTAAATCAAGAGATGGGTTTTAAAAATCAATACGATGTATGTTGGGTAAATTTTGCAATAAAAGTTTTATATGTAATGTTTTCAATGAATAAATTTAAAAAAAAACCCGTGTGTTGCATTTTTAAAGTCCGTCAGTATATATTAAAGCTGAATGCTAAATGAGCTAAATGAGCTCTATACCTGAAAATTTTATTTTATTGTAAAAATGTACTAGTATGATAGTTTTATATGTACTTTTCACCATAATCATGAATGAAATTACAACTAAATTTAAGATTTTATCAAAATGAATATTTCGGTTCTGTTGAATACAGAAATCGATTTGTGTACGGACAGACAGTAACACTGCACACAGAGTCTCTGAATAAGTTTTCGTACAAAAATATTAGAACAAACGTTTATGAATTTTGGGGTGGTTTTTTTTCTCTCTATCATTGTTACAATTTTACAACTATAATGTTTGACACGAAAATGACAGGAAATGTAGCTGTCAAGACGTTAGTATTGTAGAAAAAAACCATACGGTTTTGATACAGTTGAATGTGGTGGAATCTAGTTCATTTCATAAAGAATGCAATCTGAAAACCGAGGTATGATTCATATATGTATGTGAGGTGCCAGACAGGGTAAATGTTAAAGGGAAATGAAAGAGTGGAAAAGAGAAAGGGAAAGGGGGAGTTTTGGCGATGGAAATTAGGGGGGGGGACAAAGGGGTGAGAGAAAGAGGCGGGAGAGGAAAGGGATGGTAGAAAAGGGGCGAAAGAGGAAAGGGTGGTAGAAAGGGGGTAGAAAAGGAAAGGGGTGAGAGAAAGGGGGCGAAAGAGGAAAGGAGTGGAGGACGGAAGGGGCGTGGTAAAAGAGCGTGGTAAAAGAGAGGGAAGGTCTGGGAATGGGAGGAGAGAAGGATAAGGGGAGGAAATGAAAATACGAAAGGAGGGAGAGAGAGAGAGAAAGGAAAGGTGATAGAGAGACGGAGGGAGGGAAAGAGAGAGAAAGGAAGGGTGATAGAGAGACGGAGGGAGGGAAAGAGAGAGAAAGGAAGGGTGATAGAGAGACGAAGGGAGGGAAGAGAGAGAAAGGAAGGGTGATAGAGAGACGGAGGGAGGGGAGAGAGAGAGAAAGGAAGGGTGATAGAGAGACGAAGGGAGGGGAGAGAGAGAAAGGAAGGGTGATAGAGAGACGAAGGGAGGGAAGAGAGAGAAAGGAAGGGTGATAGAGAGACGGGGAGGGGAGAGAGAGAAAGGAAGAGTGATAGAGAGACGGGGGAGGGGAGAGAGAGAAGGGAAGGGTGATAGAGAGACGGAGGGAGGGGAGAGAGAGAAGGGAAGGGTGATAGAGAGACGGAGGGAGGGGAGAGAGAGAGAAAGGAAGGGTGATAGAGAGACGAAGGGAGGGGAGAGAGAGAAAGGAAGGGTGATAGAGAGACGAAGGGAGGGAAGAGAGAGAAAGGAAGGGTGATAGAGAGACGGGGAGGGGAGAGGGAGAAAGGAAGAGTGATAGAGAGACGGGGGAGGGGAGAGAGAGAAGGGAAGGGTGATAGAGAGACGGGGGGAGGGGAGAGAGAGAAGGGAAGGGTGATAGAGAGACGGAGGGAGGGGAGAGAGAGAGAAAGGAAGGGTGATAGAGAGACGAAGGGAGGGGAGAGAGAGAAAGGAAGGGTGATAGAGAGACGAAGGGAGGGGAGAGAGAGAAAGGAAGGGTGATAGAGAGACGAAGGGAGAGAGAGAGAAAGGATGAGATGAGGAAGAAGGGTTGTAAATGAGAAGTGTACTGTTTTACAGTTTTGTTTTGGGGGAACATTGAATTTTGAAGGTACCTGATTGTTAAATGGCTCCACTTTCATTCCATAAATACGCAAGGGGTCGCTTTCAAACTCATCCCTCTGAGAGTATGCATAGCCAGTGTAAGAGGTGCCAAAGTCTACTGCCACCACAAACAGATCTTGATCCTCCCGAAGAGTTTGTTTGATGTTCTCCTTACTTTTAGTTAATTTTCGTTCTTCCGTCATTTTTGATGTCCTTGAAATGTGACAGTTTGGAGTATTATTTTCACAAGTATACAGGTAGTTCTACCGTAATCCATTGCCTATATAGATCACCGTATTTGGAATTGCTATTTTTCAAAGTTTGGCAATGTTACTTTATATTTAACAATCACAGAACCAGAAATATAAATATGATATTACATTACTATTTCTCCTTCACATTGAAACTCTGATAAGCGATTGCTATACTTACATAGAAGAAAAGTTTCCATTTTATCGCGCACCATATGTTTATTACGTGTTCTGACGATGGTATCTGTATGATGGAACAAACAATTTAATTCAGCGAAAATTTTCTTCCGTGTTCAAGGTCTATTTCATGTTCCTTCTTTCGTTTATCGTTTTTATCGATCGGACTTGGTATTTAAAAATCGAACATTTAAATTCCAATGCTTCGAATAACTAATGTAAAACTAAGGCCTCCACAATTTTCATGGTAGATTTGGAAATTACATCTTTTCGTCAAAGTTTTTATCAAGCTTTTCTTAATTTGATCATGTCTTGCAAAACTTTTATCTGGAAATGAGGACGATAAATTGACAACCGTTACACTCAGGGTGAAGTTAAAACTGTATAAATTTCGTGAATATACATGGTACTAAATTTTCTATCTGTGTAAAAATAATTGCTCAGAAATTATAAAAGCTGTGGCGGATTTAGAGTGGGACTATGGGTTACAACCCCACCTTTGGTTTACCATTTTAACGAAAAAGTCAGTTAATTTTATGTTGGGGTCTTCAGCCCTCTCCTTCTTAGGTGCAAATTGTACAAAACAGACTACAACCTCCGAACCTTTGAAAATTTTCTGGATCCACCCTTGCGAAGTATGAAAATACATTCCATGTTACGATGTTTTTTTGGGTTTTTTTAAATTATTAATACCCCTCCCCAGGTTTTACGTTCGGTATGAATTTTTCGAAATTTTGCAAACATAAATTTTTAAGTATGAATAACAGTTTTATTGACGGAAGAAAGAAAAAGGAGGGAGAAATAGAAGGAAATGAAGGGCGAGAGGGAATAAACAAGAAAGAGAGATGGGGAACAATAACAGAGGGGCGGGGCAAGGGGAGAGGCGCGGTGGATAACGAGAGGGGCGGTGGATAACGAGAGGGCGGTATAGGGAGAGAGGGTGAGGACAATAACAGAGGGGTGGGGCAGAGAGAGAGAGAGAGAGAGAGAGAGAGAGAGAGAGAGAGAGAGAGAGAGAGAGAGAGAGGATGGGAGGATAACGAGAGGGATGGGGCAGGAAAATAGAGGGGTGGGAGGATAACAAGAGGGACGGGACAAGGAGAAGGAGAGAAAGACGGGGAGGGGAGAGGGGGCTACAACAGATATTAAGGTGTAGGAGCGAGAGAGAGAGAGAGAGAGAGAGAGAGAGAGAGAGAGAGAGAGAGAGAGAGAGAGAGAGAGAGAGAGAGGATTTAATCAAAAGTAAAGTTTAATGCAAAAAGGTCAAGTTCAACACACCGAAGTTTCACAACAAGTACTATGGCTCCATTTTTTAATTTTTTTTTTCATAATTCCCCTTTTTTGTAGAATTCTGTTTACCTGATAAAAACTTTAGTCAGTTGTAAAATCATCTCCGGCTGCGTCCTCCTTTGAAAACCGATGTTATCTGCCTGTCAGTTGGTATATTAAATCGAGGGCTCTGAGTTTTGCCATAGTGACATTACAACATTCTGAAAATTGTCCAATCCATATTCCCAAGTTCTAAAGCGTCTGAGCGCTGCGGAGAAGCGGTCTACTCTACAGGTCAAGACCATGTTCAATTTTTCAATATATTTGCTGCTGCCCGAAAGGGGAAAAAAAGGACGGAGTAGGAAGGGGGGGGGGGGGTGTTAAACAAAAATTCTGTTGTGTCTTAATCTCATATTAATTGCATTTCAATAGGGTTCTACTAAAGAAAAGAGATGGAGGAGATGACTTTTGAAGTTGTAAACAATTCTCAAACTCAGTGTCGTGGATTGTCTTATTTCTAGAGCCAAGGAATTCCATCCACGTATCTCCCTGCTGCAGAAGACGTTTTATAAATTTTGATCTGCAGTTAGGGATGCAATGATTATGCGACTGTCTCATGACAATTCGATTCCTGTGAACGAATGTTTTGTAATATTTCTTTCAGATACTCGGGTACCATATTGTGATAAATTTTATACATAGTTATTTTTAATTTTGTCATTCTTCTAATAATTAGGGGTTGGTTTTTGGAGCTATAAGCAATCCTTAAATGCGCTTAGTGTCGTGGATTGCCTTTTCTAGAGCCATGGTATTCATCCACCCAGTTTCGAAATAAAGAAATCTCCGTGATGCCAATGACATTAGACCAGTGACTGCCGCCATCTGTAATTCTTCGAGTTTTTCTCCCCCCAGAATTTTGATTTGAATACTTCATAGGCATATTCCAGTGGAAGTCAAGAAAAAGTCATATATACCCGCAAATCATCTAAAGTTTTAAAACTGACACCTAATATTCAACGATCGTGTGCGACCTTCACAACAGAAATGATCTAAACGCTTAGCTATAATCGTGCTTTGTTTTAACCAGATTATGAGTATTCAATATAAACGACCGTTTTATCAGAAGGTTTTGAGAAATCAACGATTTTTTTAAACTGTACTTGACTATATCTACTAAATGAGAGCGAGATTCGATTCAATTTTATTGTATGTACCTCCACAAATCTATAATAGATAATACATTAAAATATTAGCGGTTTACTTATCATAATTTATACTTTTATAATAACGGGTGACGGAAATTAGGCACAAAGGACCGTGGGTTGCCTTAAGTGAAAGACACTAAGAACTCGGAATTCGGAGGGGGGTTGTTTTCGTTTTTGATTTTAATGTCCAAATTCCATATTTTTAGTATCCAAGTTCAGGGAGTAAATCAGAACCATATCACATTGTACAGAACCCGTCTTTTATCTCAATGATTAAATAATTCAGCATTCGTATCTTCTGTATACTGTTAATTTCCATATGCCCTAGACCTCCATCTCCACCGAAATAAAAAAATCGGAGGCATCTAGTTTTTGACCTGCCCGTCTGTGTGTCTGTGGCATAAACCGTTAACCTTTCTCATATCTTTTAAACCATAAAAGGTAGGGTTTTTACATTTGGTATGTGTATACCTTGTGGCAAGACATTTCCAACGACAACAAAATCTTTCATCTGGTGACCTTAGCACTGACCCTTGACCTACTTTAAGAAAAATCTAGTATAAGCCATATCTTTCCAATGGTAAGAGGTACTGCTTTTATATTCAATATGTGCATTTTTTTTATGAGAAGACCTTTCTAGCGATACCAGGTTTATTGACCTTTTGAAAACAAACAAACAAACAAAAAACCTTCTTCAGATCTGATATAGAATGGTATTTGCGAACAAGTATTTTGTGAACGTATGTAACCCTTTGATTATATATCAATTGCAAGGTTATTTTTAATATAAATATGTGGGATCATTTATGAGTTTTGGGGCTAAAACATATTTATTTTTCTTAAAAAAATCACCGAGAAATGGAAAGGCTCTTCAGATCCTATATAGATAATATGGACCTCTGAAAACAATGATTTTCTATAGTCTGTAACCCTTCAGTTATAAATCAAATAGTTTGCATGGAGACCTTCTCGAGTTTTGGAGCAAGAATAGCATTATCATCTTCTCCACCACGTCATTCTGCAATATATTCATCTCTATGTATTCGTCAAAGTCCAGCGCCTTTCCACGATGCGTAAATCTTCTATCATCTTTAGTTTCTGACGTGTTTCGGTCATCGGACCTAGTGTAGGTTTTTCTGCAGACTGGATAAAACATCAACTCCCTAGCAACCAAATTAATATCTCTAACTCTACTTATTACGTCATGTATAGTCACTTTTATTTTTTATTTATTTATTTTTTTTTAGATTCTTCTGCTGTTTTTGTCACACACTTTACCAGTTTGTGTGTTTCCTCTTTATACTTGAGTTTCCACAAAACAGACACATATAAGATTGGAAAAGTGCCAATAGTGAACTCTGGTCGAGTGACCTTCACACTTGACTCGGCGCGACTTTTTATTTCTAGTTACTAACAGTTGTAAATTATTGGTAACACCAGCAATAGACACCCTGTAAGTCAACATTTAAAAGCTGTGTCTTTATTATTCCAGAGACTCTGTTTTTTTGAAAACTGATCCATGCAAGATTAGAAGTCCTTCTCCTTTACACTGTGTTGATAATTTACGATAGACCACTATCACGTCTTTGCTCTTGATGTTGATTGGAACTTCAAACAGATAACTTTCCAGGCATCAGATTTTAAGTTTTTTTTAATATGACATTTTTAAAAGTTATGTGAAAATTGAAAAGTTGTTCAATTTTAGATAATGGTATTATACTTATATATTTTGCAATGTATAATATAATTCATGAAACTTGATAATTGATAAATTAGTTCATTGTTAGTAATATGTCCGATTCTCAATAGTGGAGTCATTATTTATTAGGTTTTCCCTAATTTTTGTATGTATACCCAAAAGTAGCTCCTGCTGTTACTTTTTATTGATTACATACTTCAATGGGCTTCCATACCCTAAAGACATTAAAGTGTATGTTGAAAATTTATATTTCCTATCTATAATAAGTTTATGCATTGTACAAAAAATAGAGCCTATAGATTGTACTGTCTAGAAATGGACCATATATCATGCGGTTATTTGATATTAAACATGTTAATAGTTATATATTGTTAGGAAATGTATCATTAAATATGTTAATAGTTACATATTGTTAGGAAATGTAACACTAAGCATGTTAATGTAACCGTGGTGTATTGATGAACACAACACAGTTGGTAGTTTCTCAGGTTCTATATTTGCGAGTCATTGAAGATGGTGATAATAAAAGATAGGTAGATAGATCAATCAATCAATCAAATCACCCTACAAAACACATAACAGTAAATAAATATACAATAGTAACATCAATATCAATTATCGCATAAATTATCATAAAATCCAGATATCAAATGTACACTAATCATATGGAATTAAATGTAAATGCACATTACACTGAATCTCAACTTACAAAATTAACACCTACTCTACTCAAGTAAAATAGAAAGAATAGATTGAATATAATAAATATCAATCATATCAGTTTACAATACTTCTGTACAATATTTACAATAGTAAAGTAATATACACATAGTTACCGAATTGTGGATTCAGGTGGTTAACTCTATTGGACTAAGTCCAAGGTGTATAAGATTTAGATCACCAAACCTGTGTATAAGTAATACACTTATTCACACTATGTAGACACATATATAAATATAATTCTGTGTCTTTAAATCAAGGCTGATATAATAATATCTACCAATAAATAGCAGTGTAATTCATTCGAATCCATACGTTTACTTTACTTGATCAGTGCTCACTCTCTCTTACAAAAATCTAAAACTCATTCATTCCTATACTTCCATTCACACACTAGAAGCTGTTAAAAGGAATGATTAAATAAGAAACTTACTTTGAAGGTCTTCTATATTCTGTCCAGTAGAAGTCAATAACTAAAAATATATTCAAATGGCAAATGCAATGGAGAACTATGAAATACTTGTACTCTCTCCGACTACTGACTTTGAAGTGATTTTAAATTTCTAGAATAAAACTCTAAAGAACTTTGTCCTCTAAGACCTTCCAATAAAATCAAAGATACCTAGAGTGACCAATAGAACGCCACTGACCTCTAAACTTCTTAATGAGCATACCAATAAAGATAACTCTTACTGTAATACTTAGTAATAGGTCATGCTGTGCAGGTTAGTAGTACGTACATATATCCTAATTAAATATTTACATTTGCTATATCTATTTACAAGTTTTTAAATTGGTTTATTAAAAGTTTATTTTAGATTATTTCAAGTTGAAATTATTCCAAAATAACACATTATCACATTAATAGTTACATATTGTTAGGAAATGTAACACTAAATATATTAATAGTTATATATTGTATTTAATTAAGACAGTAGATATTGATCATTAAAAGTGAAAAACAAAATTTGGGAGAACATCGTGAATTGGTCCCTTAAAAAATGCTACAAAATTAATGCGCGCCACAATCTACACTAATCATGCGCGCCACAATCTACACTAATCTGAGAATGTATTCAAAGATGTGTCAGCACGCATCTTCAATATGTAAATGCTACCGTTAATTTCAATGTACACCTGTACTATACAAATAGGATTGGTACATAACTGTATATTATTTAAATTTTACAGTTAATTCTATTGTGCTGTACATGTCGCATCAATTGATAAACAGTAGCCTAAATTGAAATCGGACATATCACCAGTTCGCTTTCCGTCAATTATTTGTAGGAAATCTCATGACCAACGTGATTTAATGTAAGATTTTTTTTTCCGAAAGAGCCGCGACGCAACTCCCACCGCGTTAGCAAAGAAGTGATCACTGGTGTATCAAGAACTACAACTCCTTCAGTCTCTGCATGTTACTACGTCATTATAATACAAAAGTTGTCTTTCTTGAGTAATCAGACGACACTTGCATTAAATGGACGACCGTCACGAAGAATCAGGAGGCTTATTTTGAAGGATTTGAGTTCAGTAGTGATTGTCAGGTACAGCGCGGCTAGGTATTGTCACAACGCCCGGATATATTCATAGGCGCTGTATGCAATGACCTAATCAGTGTATGGTCAATATATTAGAAACCCGTACAACAGGAGTATGCAGGTTTCTGAATACACATTATGTAGCCAGGCTCTCGACTTATGCATATGATAGTGGATATATAGCCTACAATACTTATGACGTAGATCTATAGGTTATCTGTGTATTCATAAACTAAGATCCGAGCACCTGCAATTGAGATTGTTGCACTATATATACTCATAATTCTAGCAATTTTATGGGTCCACTTTGTGCCAATCTTTATCCCCCCTCTCTCCCCTAAATACAACCTGCATCAAATGTTGTTTTTGACTTGGGTTCTTTAACAGTCGGATTTGATGATATTATCCAGACGCGGATCCAGCTTTTTTCATCCGGGGGGGGGGGGGGGGGGGGGGTCCAAAGGCCGGGGATCTAAGACCTGGTTCCAGATTCAGCGGTACGGTAATTCTCATAATACATCAAGAAAATGCAATAGATCAGACCAGGATTCAAACCCGAGCATCCTGAATCTCAGTTAGGTACATTATCAAGTGACTGAATTCTGTTGCATTTTCTCCCTTCCTGTTACATATGGTGCTGTTGACCTCCTCTGGACTTGCAGGTGAAAGTCCTGCTAGGGTCAGAACAAACTCGGTTGTGTGTCTTTGAGGAAGAAGACAATTTAAGAAGGGAAGAATGTTGTGGTCAGTGGGATTTGATCGCTGGTGGCCAGTTAGCTCAGTTTGAAGAGCACCTTATTGGAGATTCAGGGTGCCTCCGGTCTGATCCATTGCATTTTCTCCCTTCCTATTACATTTTGGTGGCCTGTGGGTGGGGGGGGGGGGGGGGGGGTAAATATAGAAACTCGTGCTTATATCTATTGATTAACCTAACTCGTAGGTTTTGGGTCTAAAATAATTTAAGAGGAGCCATATGATAAAGTTGAGGACTGTTGCAACCTGTCAAATATCTATAATAATCCCTTATCTCAAGTGAGATACTTACAGCAAATTAATGTCTTAAGTCCTCCAACTGACCACGGAAAGGAAGGGTATTTATATAAAATTGGGACGATAGAAAATCATATATTTGAATCTAATGAATAGAACACTGAGTGTATGATTTGTACCCATATTGTAGTAACACCCAGTGAGGTTAAATTACATACTTCTGTATAATTATCTAATGAGAATCAAGGTTGTGAAGGTTAAATTACATACTTCCCTATGATTACCTAATGAAAATCAAGGTTACGAAGGTTAAATTACATACTTCCGTATAATTATCTAATGAGAATCGAGGTTATGAAGGTTAAATTACATACTTTCGTATAATTATCTAATGAGAATCGAGATTATGAAGGTTAAATTACATACTTCCGTATAATTATCTAATGAGAATCGAGGTCAGGAAGGTTGAAGATTGTTTTGAAGATGTGGGACTACAGGGACTTGTAGTGTAAATAAACAACGATAATGGAGGCTCGTGTAGTACAATATTAGAGACAGTAAATACACAAAATAAATCAGGAATAAAATGCATAAAAATTCATATCTGCTACATTGTTTTAAAATGGTAGCAAGCACCTGTTTATGCACTGTCAGTTTGAGTATGTATGTATGTGTCCCATCACTGATCACCCAGCATTACTTGACCTTTGTTGTGCTTTATCACGAGCCTATTGAGCATGTGTAGTGGTTGGACGGGTTCGATCACCATGGCCAGGTAACTCGGTAAAACACCTGACTGGATATTCGGGGGGGGGGGGGTCCCAGCCAACATTTCACCCTGATGCACTATAGCTGCAGAACTGTAGCTCTCTGGAAAAAAATATGTTGACAAACCAGTCATCACTGTTTAGGTTTTTTCAGAGAGCTACAGTTCTGCAGCTACCCCAATGCACACATCTAAGGGGCTTGCTCCCATTTAAAAAAATATTACAAATGAGCAAACTCCTGTGTATACACAGTCAGTGAGAGTCTCGGTACAGGTTAGTACATACACCAGTCAATTTTACCATTTTACTCTATGTATTTCATTGAAAAAATATCCTTTGTTTGAACAATCATTTTTCCTCTTATTTTTATGAAATCTAAAACATTTGTTACAAAACATCTGGACATAAATTCTGTTCATGATTTTTTAAAACTTTTACCAATAATTGTAGAAATATGACTAATGAAATTTTAACATCAAATTTTAGCATTCCATTTCCTTCTGTAGTCTTTTGTAAGACCTTAAGTGTTGTGTTCTTACGGTCACTTAATGCCTGGGGGAGGGGGGGGGACCCACTGAGACCAGAAACTGCAAATATTAGATAATAAATTTCATTTACATCAGAGTACTTCATTAAGCATTGCTGTTCATATCCATCTTGGATATTTTCCAAAACGAAATGTATATTTATTTGTAATGCCCCCAGATTTTAAGATCAAGGGGAAGGGGGGGGGGGGGGGGTGCATATTATTTTTGTCCTGTCTGTCATTTTGTGTCTAAAACTTTCACCATCCATGAATTATGGACAGTAAATGCTAGCATTTTGATATTTCACCTGAGTATTCCTTGCAACAAGACCTTTCCGTTGGTATCAAAATTTTTGACCTAGACCTTGGTGTTTAACCTACTTTGTAAAACTTTAACCTTGGTTGTAACTATTAAATGGTAAGTCTTAGGGTTTTCATGTAAATTCACATGAGTATTCCCTGTAACAAAACATTGCTGTTGCTACTAAATGTCTTGACCTTGGCATTTGACCTACTTTTTGAAAATTTTGACATTGGCCATAACTTCCAATTGGTAAATACTAGGGCCTTCATATTTCTCATGAGCATTTCTTGTGACTAAAGTTTTTATTGGTACTAAGATATATGGCCTTGGCATTTGACTTACTTTTTAAACATTTTAACATTGGCATGGTTCATTAATGGAATTTGTCATTATCGGGGGCATTTGTGTTTCACAAACACATTTATATTTACTTTTATTTCTTTGAAACAGTCTGTGGGGATACAGGTTAGAATAGGTCCTCAGTATCCATTGCTTGTTGTAAGAGGCGACGAAATGGAGAGGACCTTCGGATGAGACCGCAAAAACCAAGTTCAGTGTTACAGCAGATGTGGGATGATAAAGATCCCTCGCTGCTCAAAGTCCGTAAGCACAAAACGTCGTGAGAGACGTTAAACAATATACAATCAATCAATCTTTTAGAATATCTGCAGCCCTTAAAATAGTCGTACTACATTGACCAATATTCATTTTTCACATTCATGATAAAATGGGTATCATTTCATTGATAAAGATACCCAAGGTAAAAACATTAGAACTTTGAAATAACCGAAGCAAAAATGTTGATCATGAGGAATTAGCAGATTTTTTTGTATTGATCAGTTTTAGTTTATAAAGGACGAGGACTATGTGATTTTTAAAACTTTTTTTTTTTTTAGATCTTTATTCCCATGAAAAATTTTGACCCTATAATGTGGCTCCAATCCAAACTTTTAAAAATATTTCCTCATATATTAAGTTCCCTTTTATCCCTTCTTGTGGCCCAGCCCTACTTTATAGAGGGTCACAATTTTACCAAACTTGAAGCAGCCACTTGGGATGGTTGTATATGAACATGACCTGTCATGATCTTGCTGTTCTTGAGAAGATTCTAAGATATTTTCCCTATATATCAATATGTAAACCTTTGATCACGTTTTGTTCCCCATTCTCCACTCAACCCCAGGGACCATGATTTGATCTACTCGATGTCAGAATATAAACTTTTCTGATGCAGTTGTTAATGCAAAGATTTTTCCCATATATCTGCATACAAAACATTAATCTCCAACTGGGGCTCCACCCAACCCCAGGGGGCATGGTATTAACTAACTTCTACAGTTAGTTGTTATGTTTCTAGTATGACTAATCATGGCCCTGTTGTTATTGAGATAAATATTTTTGTTATCCCCATGTTAAACTTTCATCTTCTATAGTGGCCTTGCCCTATCCCCTTCACTCTACACTATGTCCAGAAACGTTCATGTAAAAAAGATTGTTAAATGACCCCACCCTATGTTTTGCATTTTCTTGATTATCTCCCCTTTGAAGGGACATGGATGGCCCTTCGATGATACGACATCGACAAAAACAAATGTAGGACAGAATTTGATGAGAAATTAAAGTACTTGTCTGGGCCATAACCTAGTAATTAAAGGATGTTGGGGCCTCCTATGTGGTAGGATTGTTTATGACCAGAATCAGAATTATTTGACCACAAATAAATCATGTTCTCTGAGTTTAAGGATGGATGTTTGCATCACCTAGATATATTGATTGTTTTCCACCACGCTCAACAATTTTTCAGTTATCTGGTGGCGTCCAGTTTTTATTGGTGGAGGAGAGAAACCAGATACAATGTACCCGGGAAGAGACCACCGATCTTCCGAAAGTGAACTGACAAACTTTCCCACATATAACGGTGCGAGAATCGACCCCACGCCGACTAGAGGTGAGAGGCCTTGTGATTTTGAGCACAATGCTCTAACCACTCAGTCACAGAGGCCCCCTCACCTAGATATAACACAGCACACATGTTATATGTTGTGTGATACTCAGATAACTTGATTTTGACCACATTAATTACTCCGTGTAGAGTAGACCCTGTTAATAAAAAATATATTCTTTTGTAAATTAAGAGTTATGTAGATACATCAGAGCTATGTTGGATGCCGACAGAGTGAAGAGATGATGTTGGTAGGCGTTTGAAGATGAAGTAACTTGACAATTTATGCATGTCGGTCTGTACTTCTACAACATTAAGTAAGATTTTGGTTGTCTCTACTACAGCAATGTTTGGATCAGTGCATGTGCTGGAGGTAGACAAATACAGCAGAATTGCCCTGTTGATCATTTCAAATATTTCATCTCCCTCCCTAAGTCAGTCTGCTTTCATTTCTTGGGAATTTTTTATAGGGTTTTTTGTTGCTGAGCGACTTTGAAGCAGAATGCATGATGGTCCACTTTCACATCAGGAGCCTTGTAGGAGTGGCTTTCTAGATTTGGATTGACCTGTGAAATCTAGTCACATAAAGGAGAAACGGCAGAATTTTCGCTGGGAATTTCATGAAACTTTGGATCTGTGGAGTTTTTCCATCCTTGATGCTGTCCCCAATCATTGAACAAACTGGAAGGAGAGGAACTAAATGCATTGTGACATCCTCCCCAGGGAATCATATGGTACAACTCAACAGAAACACAGTACAAACGATTTTGAAAACGTTGATAAAGGCAAAGGAATTATCAAACTGCATTTTACAATTTATATATGTATCAAATACAACAATTCTTTTGAAAGTAGGAAAAAATATACATAAGTACTTGTTCTCTTCTTCCCTAAATGAAGTGCTATGATCAGTAATCAGTAAAAGTATGAAATGTCTGAGTTATAATTAGGGAAACTGTGACCATTTCTTTGAATTAGAATTTAGAAGGGTTGTTTTATACAGTAAGTTGAACCAAGTTGTTTTAAGTTTCAAAGGAGAAATTTGAAGCCATTGTTTACGAATTTTCAATATGATATTGATTTTTGCAGGGCAATGGTTTCTGGAGATGACCTTGTTTGACCTTTAAACAGTAAATTTCTCCAGAGAATATGGATGCAAGTCTTGTTGACATTGATAATTCTACCACTCTACCATTGTACCAAATGTCAGATGAAATAATCTGGTAAATTATTTTGAAGAAAAAAAATCATGCTATGAGAAATAGTTTGGGAGAGCTTATAATCGTGCTTTGTCTCTCCACTCACCTGTTTTTCCATCAGAGTATAAATATTTTTGATCATTCAATGTTTTTAGCTCACATGAGCTGAAAGCAGAAGTGAGCTTTTCTGATCATATTTTGTCTGGCATCGGACTGTCCATCACTTCCTCTCAAGACTACTCAGATAATTTTAGCCAAACTTCCCACAAAGTATGCTTGGGTGAAGAGGACTCGAGTTTGTTCAAATGATGTGTCACATCCTTTTTGAAAGAGGAGTTAATTAAGAATTAGTAAAAAAAAAAATAAATTTGTGGCATTGTTTTTAAAAATTTTCTTCTCAAGAACCACAGGGCCATTTTCAAACAAACTAGGCATAAATCATCCGTCAGTAAAAGGGGAGTCAAGTTTGTGCAAAGAAAGGGTCATGCTTTCTCCAAAGAGGTGGTAATCAAGAAAATGCAAAAATAAGATGGGGTCTTTTAAAAATCATCTCAAGAACCGCTGGGTGAGAAAAGTTGAAACATAACATGAAAGCTTCCTGACATAGTGTGTAGAAAGAAGTTTGGTTAAATAATGGCCCCCAAGGGTAGGGTCACAACAGGAGATAAAAATTTTGCTATCTATATGTAGGGTAAATCTCTTTTATTAAGAACAAACAGTATCACATTACTCATATTAATATGCAGGAATTTCCAGGTAATTCAGATTCAAGTTTGTTCAAATTGTGGTCCTCAGAGGTAGGGTGTGGCCACAGTACAGGATCAAAGTAATACAGAAAAAATCTTTAAAAATTATTACAACAGGACTGTGAATACTGATGTACTCAAGTATCCCCAGGTAGTGCAGATTGAAGTTTGAGTAAATCATATCTCTTGGAGGCAGGATGAGGTCACAATAGGGGATCAGTGTTTTTACATGGGGATATATAGGATAAATATTTAAAAATCTTCCCAACATCAACTGGAACATGATTACTCATATTAATGTGCAAGCATCCCTCGGTAGTGTAGATTCAAATTTTTACGCATCGAGGTCCCTGAGGGTAGGGTGAGGCCACAGTAGAGGATCCCATTTCTACATGGGAGAAAAAGGAAAAATATTGAAAAATCTATTCAATAACAGTGGGATTGTGATTGGTCTTATTTATATGCAAGATTCCCTGGATGCGATAATGTACATTGAAGTTTGTTCAAATCATGACCGAGATAAGGGCAACAATAAGGAATAACGTCTCAAGAACAACAGGGCATTAATTAGTCGTAGTAATAATAATTAGTCGTAGTAATAATAATTAGTCGTAGTAATGATAATTAGTCGTAGTAATAATAATTAGTCATAGTAATAATAATTAGTCATAGTAATGATAATTAGTCGTAGTAATATTAATTAGTCGTAGTAATCATAATTAGTCGTAGTAATCATAATTAGTCGTAGTAATCATAATTAGTCGTAGTAATCATAATTAGTCTTCAGTTAGCAAAGTGCTACATGTAGTTTGTTAATGCCCCAGAGGTAAGGTGGGGTTATAATAGGAGATCAAAATCTGATGTAGGAATATACAGGTAATTAAAACAAATTATTTTCAAGATTAGCAGGACTACACTAAGTCATATAAGTTGTGCTGATACATTTTTCTATGCTCTCATCATGACTGAAGTCAGGGGTGGGGTATAAATGTTTTTGTCTGAAACTTGAACCTTCCTCATAACATTTGAATGGTGAGTGATAGGACTTTCATATAATTTCATATCTGTATTCCTTGTGAAATTTCTTTTGGTACCAAAGTTAGTGATCGTGACCTTTCAGTTTGACCTATTTTTAAGAAAACCTAACCTAGGCAATATCACCTGAGCTATTTTAGCACCAGTATTTGGTATATTTTAGTTCTTTCAGCTTTTCCAAGTTTGTTCTTATTTTGGATTTTCAACAGTTTTGACTTGAGTATCACTGAAGAGACATTATTTTTTACATGAGCATCACTGAAGAGACATTATTTGTCAAAATGCACATCTGGCATAGCAAGATTTGTACTATTTATGTTTTACATTTAAAGCCGAGTTTCATATTTGGTATAGAAATTCCTTATGACAAGAAATTTCATTTGATGCCACGATGTATGACCTTGTGACCTTCACCTTGGTGTGTAACCCAAATTTTAAAACTTCAATCGAAACTTTAACTTCGTTCATAACTTGTGAACGGTAAGTGATATATGTATGCATATGTTGTAACCTTGACCGTGGATTTTGACCCATCTTAAAGAAAATTTAATCTAGGCAATATTATGTGAACTAGAGTGTTTATGGTATATAGATTCCTAATGACCAAAGCTTTTATTTCATACCATGATTTATTTAACCTTGTGTTATTGTAACGTTACAGGAGTTCCTCATTGACAACATTTACATAGTCTTTGGTGATCACGTCCTTCAACAGTCTGTTGGAATTTCTATGGGGCTAGGTTTGGGTCACAATATGGGATCAAAATATTTCTTGGGATTAAACATTACAAAAAAAAAATCAAAACTGTAAACAAATGTTATGAATGACAAAAGCTTTTGGATCATAGATAATTAGATTGATTTTTGTAGGTCAAGGTTATTCAATTATGACATCTAATTTACAAATCATTTACTTTTAGGGTGATGACCGTATCAAGAAATTCCATCATTTACAGACAGATTCTCTGAGATCAGACAGGAGAGTATGCCCCTGCAGCACTCCCAGAGAAGTCTAATCATTTTTAGCTCACCTGAACTGAAAGCTCAAGTGAACTTTTCTGATCACCCATTTCTTCAATGCCCATCTGTCAGTAAACTTTTCACATTTTCTACTTCCTCTGCAGAAGCACTGGGCCAATTTCAACCAAATTTGGCACAAATTATCATTTAGTCAAGGGCATTAAAGTTTGTTCAGATGAAGGGCAACACCTTTCTCCAAGGTGGGATAATAGCGAAAAAGCTAATATACACTGACAAATTTTAAAAATCTTCTCCAGAACCAGCAAGCCAATTTCAATCAGACCTAGTACAAATCTTTTCTTGGGTGAAGGGAATTCAAATTGATGCAAATGAAGTGTCATATCCCCTTCTTAGTGGAGATAATCACAAAAATGCAAAAGTAGGGTGGGGTCATTTCAAAATCATCTACTCACGAACCACTGGGCCAGAAAAGTTCAAATTTTCATAGTGGCTTCCTGACATAGTGCAAATTAAGTTTGTTAAAATCTTTACCCCAGGGGTAGGGTGGGAACACAATTTAGGATCAAAGTTTTACATGCAAATTTACAGGAAAATTTTTTAGAAGCCTTCTTCTCAAGAACCTCAAAGCCAGAAAAGTTCAAATTTACATAGGACCTTCCTGACACAGTGCAAAATCATAACCCCTGGGAGTAGGGTGGGACTACAATTGTGGATTAAACTTTTGGATGCAAATTTATAGGAAAAAATCTTCTCAAGAACCACTGGACCAGAAAAGTTCAAATTTACATGGCAGCTTCCTGACATAATGCAGATTCAAGTTTATTAAAATCATGCCCCCCCCCCCCCCCCAGGGGTAGGGTAGGGTCAAAATAGGGGATCAAAATATTACATACAAATATAAAGGGAAAATCTTTAAAAGTCTTTTTTTCAAAAACCACTGGGCCAGAAAAGTTCATATTTACATGGTGACTTCCTGACATAGTGCACATTCAATTTTTAAAAAAAATCTTGGTCCATGGGTGTGGGGCCACAAAGGGGATCAAATTTTGCAGATATATAGGGGAAATCTTCTAATATGGGCCAAGGAGACCCAGATGAGCAATGTGGCTCATGGGCTTTGTTATGGTTGCAACTTTTAATTAATATATTCTGTATAAAGATACGAGTTTAAATTGGTGATTGAGATTTTGTCAATTTGAAAATTAACAACAAACATCAGACATCACAATAAAAAAGAAAACATGCTTTTTTGGTACATGTCTAGTTTCAAGATCAGAATTCATGCCGTAATTGATTGTAATGTCGTCATTGATTTGCAGGGTGATGACACACAGACAAATCCTGTATTATCACAGACAGGGAAGACTGCCCACAAATCACATAGAGAGAATTCCTCAGAGTAGAACGAAACTTTGAATCCAGAGCTTCACGGTATATTTCTTCCAGGTGTCAGTCAAACTCATAGAAAAATTATTTATAAGTCATAAAAATTGTGAATTTCCGATTTTTGTTGAATAGTGGTACATTATATTTACAATCTTAGAGGGGGTGGAGGTAGAAAGCTTTTCTGATCAAAAGTCTGTTTGTTATATGTCTTGCCACTGCAAAATAAAGGGTCCAGACATAGCAATATGTCATGATGAAAAGTTGACATAGCAATATGTCATGATGAAAAATTGACATAGCAATATGTCATGATGAAAAGTTGACATAGCAATATGTCATGATGAAAAGTTGATATAGCAATATGTCATGATGAAAAATTGACATAGCTATGTATCATGATGAAAAATTGACATAGCAATATGTCATGATGGAAAATTGCCAATAATGCCATGTCCGCATTAAACCTAAGACATTAATATAGGCAGTGATTGTTCCTTTGCCAAACGCTCGGCATTAGAGGTATGATTCATGGGTCTTTCCAATATGACCTAAAAATGGAGGTCCCGTGTCATGGCAGGCATTAGCATGTTAAAGAACCTTCACTGCTACAGCCCATAGATCTGATCACGTCTCAATATGAGTGAAAAATTTTCAACAGGATCTAAAGAAAAACAAACAATCTTATTTCTGGCTTGTCAAAAACCACTAGGCCAATTTCTAGGAGACATGGTACACAAAATCTTTCATGAAGGACATGCAAGATTTTTGGATTTATTTGCTCATAACTCAAGTGAGCTTTTCTGATCACCCATTGTCCATCGTCAGCCTGTAAAATTTTCACTTCTTTTCCAGAACCAGCAGGCCAATTTCAATGCAACTTGTACAAATCATCCTTGACAGAAGGAATTCAAGTTTGTTCAAATGAAGAGCCATATCCCCTTCAAAGGGGAGATAATTACAAAAATGCACAAATAAGGTGGGGTCATTTAAAAATCTTCTTAAAAACCACTGAGTCAGAAAAGTTTCCAATTTAAATGGCAGCTTCCTGACATAGTGCAGATTCAATTTTGTTAAAAATCATGGCTCTCAGGAGTATGCGCCACAATTTTGGATCAAAGTTTTACATGCGAAAATATAGGAATAACTCAATAGAACCACTGGGCCAATTTCCACCAAATTTAGGACACACTATTTTTGGGTGAAGGGGATTCAAGTTTGTTCAATGAAGAGCCATACCCCCCTTCAAAAGAGAGATAATCACAAAATGCAAAAAATAGGGTGGCCTCTGGCCAAAAATTTTCAAATTTAAATGGCAGCTTCCTGACATAGTGCAGATTCAAGTTTGTTAAAACCATGGCCCCTGGCCGCAATAAAGGATCAAAGTTTTGCATGTGAAAATATAGGAAAAAAATCTCCAGAACCACTGGGCCAGGTTCCACCAAACTTAGGACAAATTATTCTGGGGTGAAGGGGATTCTAGTTTGTTCAAATCACAGGCAATTATATCGCTTGGGTTCGAATTTACTTATTAAAGAGTAAAGGTGTAAAACTCAAAATACAGGGTACCCAAGATTGCCAATGAAAAATCAGTAAACCAAATGGAATAAAATTCTACTCTGTATTCTCATATGATCTCATATAACCAATCTACATTACTACCAAAGTTGATCCTGAAATTCCATATCCTTTTTGAGATATGCAGACATGAATTCAGAAAATGCCTATTATTTTTTGGTCAGGTTTTAGCTAGGCCCTGGCACTTTACGACTGAACAGAGTGTTTGTGCATTGCAACAAGTAATTACATAAACTGTGCAACATTAGATATTATTTTTAAGTGAATTTTTTTTACCTCAGTTCATAAACTGAAGTCTGTAAAAGCTCCAAGTGACTGAAAATTGTAAAACTGTCTGCACTTTCACTTATCACAGCCATTTTGACCATTGCCACTAAATATCCAAATTAACATCATTATTATAAATCGTCAAACACCTTTGATGATATGATTTGACAAAAAATAGACATAGTAAGAGCTGTGTATCTTTATATAAACATGTTTTTAACATAATTTATGTACTTTATTCAATTATTATTCATGAAAATTAATATTTGAAACTCTAAATCATTATGGGCCCTTAATATCCATTTTGGGATTTTAGTGAAACTTGTCAAAATGGCTGTGATAAGTGAAAGTACAGATGGTTTTACAATTTTCAGTCACTTTGAGCTATTACGGACTTCATTTTATGAACTGAGGTAGGAATTTCAACTTAAAAATGATATTTAATGTTGCACATTCTATGTAATATACTTGTTGCAATGTACAAACATTCTGTTTAGTTATACAGTGCCAGGGCACAGCTAAAACTCGACCAAAAATAATACGCATTTTTCTGAATTCATTTCTGCACATCTTAGGAAATATGCAGAATTTCAGGATCAACATTGGTAGTACTGTAGATTGGTTATGTGTGATCATATTAGAATACAGAGTAGAATTTTATACCATTTGGTTTACTGATTTTTCATCAGCAAACTTGGGTACCCTTTATGTAGAGTTCTATAGCTTTACTCTTTCATAAATAAATTTGAACCCAAGCAATATAATTGCCTGAGGTTCAAATGAAGTGGCATACCCCATTTAAAGGGAAGATAATAATAAAAGATGCAAAAAATAGGTTGGGGTCATTTAAATCTTCTCAAGAATCACTGGACTACAAAATTTCAAATTTACATGGAAGCCTCTTTACATAGAGCCAATGCAAGTTTG
Organism: Ostrea denselamellosa; assembly: GCA_024699665.1. Lineage (NCBI taxonomy): Eukaryota > Metazoa > Mollusca > Bivalvia > Ostreida > Ostreidae > Ostrea > Ostrea denselamellosa. The sequence continues at coordinate 13,915,888 of JAMZEH010000017.1, read as the reverse complement.
TTAAAATCATAAACCCCGGATGTAAGGTGGGGCCACAATAGGGGATAAAAATTTTCCATGAAAAAATGTAGGAAAAATCTTTGGAAATCTTTTTTCTCAAGAACCACTGAGCCAGACAAGTTCAAATTTACATGGCAACTTTCTGACATCGTGCAAAGTGTGTAAAAATCATAGACCCCGGGAGTTGGGTGGGACAACAATTGGAAATCACAATTTTACATGTAAATATATTGGAAAAATCTTTAAATATGGGCCAAGATGACTCAGGTGAGTGATGTTGCCCATGGACATCTTATTTTAGATAGAGGGTTATCCTCCCTTTTCAGTTGAGGAAGTTGGAAATTATCGTAAAAAATCAAATGAAGATCAAGGGGAAGATAACTTGGTAATCTAAAAACAACTCTGTAAGAAAAGTTGAAACTTGCCAGGCAACTTTTTATCATAACATTCAAGTTTGTTCAAACCATGAGCCCTAGGGTTTAAAGGTTTACAACGAAACTGATAGAAAAAAATCTGTAATTCTTCTTCTGTAAAAACATTGGTAAAGAATAGTCTTGGGTAGGAATTTCTACACTATGTCCTGCCCTGTTGCTAGTACAATACTGCAGTTGTCAATAAAGATAGAAATATAATCAGCTAAATGTTGCACATGATACATGTTCATTATATTGGTAATGTCAAGCCCCTGTGACTGTGCTATTCCTTCTGAACCTTGGACATCACTGTTTGTGCTAATACACCAGACTGAAATATTTTCCACAGCTAGCAGTGTGGGTCACATAAGTGACTGATCAGTCTCGCTGTAAACACCATAAGCAGGGGGCATATTTCTCATTTAACTCGTAGGCCACTCCAAGTTTTCTGTTACATCAGTCAACTTTGCTGTTTGATGAATTGTTAATTCTTGTCATCAGTCATGATCAAAAATAAAAAAGCAAATTTCTAAAATAATGATATTTATGCAAATGATAAGTGAAACATTTATGAAAACATCAATAATTTTTGCTATAGACTAATCTGTAGTTTATCAAGAACTTAAGATAAATATCAGATACACATAATTTCTATTAATGAAAAGGCCAAGATAACTATCAATATTCAGTCTCTAAGATAACTATCAGTATTCCTTCTCCAAGATAACTTTCAGTATTCCTTCTCCAAGATAACTATCAGTATTCAGTCTCTAATAATCTGTGTTGATTTTGTAGGACTGTGCTGTGATGTTATTGATGATAAACAGAAGACTGTGACCTTGAATCTGTAGATCTGTGATCAAGATCAGATGTACTACAAATGTAAGTAAGTACTCAGTAATAATGTAAGACTGTACTCTAAATCATGTTTATCTATCATCTAAACATTTAAACATAATACAGATATTAAAAGATATAATTAACAAACAGAATAATGTTCAATCAGACACAAATAAACCACCACAAATCTCCAGTGTCAATACACAGGGTAGTTACACCTCACAAACACTGCTGTAATTAACACACAGCTCTGTAATTAACACACTGCTGTAATTAACACTGTGTAGATAGATATTGGATTTTCTTCACTTTAGCAGTGACCCACTCAGCCACAAAGAGGTTGTCTCTGATGTCCACACATATATCCCATGGACAGCGTAAATCATCAATGTAACGGAGGAACTGTCCGTCCTGATCTAAGATGTGGATACGGCCATTGTAACAGTCTGCTGTCAGGATGTGACTCTGGCTGTCTGTAGTGATGCCGTGTGGACCAAATGATGACTTGGTATTAGAGGGATGACCAGTGTATCTAAATCGGAGTTTTCCTGACGGATTGACCACCACTACTGCACTAGCTTTATTGTCAGCCACACAGATATCCAAGTTCCTGTTCTCACTGATGTATTTAATGGCACCAGACGAATAGAGAGGACGACGCTGATCAACAAACTGAATGCTTTGTGTCTCTGTGGAGCCAGAGTAACGCACAACTTTGGATTGTTTGTCATCATCACTGTCCATGGTAACCAGGAGATCACCAGAGGCGGTACAACAGACATTGCGAGGTCTCCACCCCTGTAGTGTGATCATGGTCTGTGTCTGTTTATTCTTCACTATGTTTACTGTGTTATTATCATAGTCAGTATAAACAACATCCCCGTCCCGTGTCACTGCTATGTCCCGTGGTTTGTTCCCTGACTTGGTTGTTATTGATGTCAGTAGTTGACTCTGGAGGTTGAGGAGGTTCATGATTTCGTTATTCCCGCATGTCCAGACTTGATCTTCACTGATACAGCTAACACTGAGTGGTGTATACCCAGTGTTTATGGTGGCGGTGAGTCGCGGTTCATCAAGCAGTGGTTTGACTGGAGGAGACGACACAGCTTCTGCTGACTTCATTGTGTCGCCATGTTCTTCTGTGTTAATGGATAATGATGACAGAGAACCAAACATTTCACGGAGCTGTTCTGTGTTTATTTTCTGAGGTGAGAAACTCGGTAATGTAACTCGCACTTTAGGAGGCAATCTTCTGAACTCGTTATTCCTAGATTTGTAGGTAGAGATTAAAGAGACATCATTGGATTCTAATATTGCCTTCAGGTTTAGAATGAGTTGTTTGAGTTCAGTAATACTGTGCGTGATTTCATCTGTATTTTTATTTAAGGCAGCCATATGTTTAGTTTTCATCTCCGCAATGTCAGATTTGCGTTGGTTGACAATGGCGGTAACCTCTCGGTGCCAGATTTCTCCTTGTTGATCGGCAGCTGTGGTCAGTTTTGCATACTTCGTTTGTAACTCAGCTTTTTCAGTTTGGACATCGGAGGCCATTTCTTCATATCGAGGACAAATTCTGGTCTCGAGTTCTTCCAAATCTTTTCGTAAATGTTGTGTTATAGAGCCGAGTTTTTCCAGAACATCGCATAAAATGTGCCCCCTGTGATTATCCGAGACGCAGATAGAGCAGACAGGAACGTCGCATTTCTCGCAGTAAAGTTCACAGAGTTTGTCGGCGTGTTTCGGACATTGCGGGTAGTTAGGAGTGGAACTTTTCTCAATGAACGGTATGACTCGGTGTTTTCTAGACGAATCCAAGAGATGTGTACCTACACAGTTAGTACAGAGATTTATATTACAGACTTCGCAGTGACTCTGTAGGGGGACAGTTTTACAGGAGTCACACAGTAGGACGTCCTGGGCACTGCGCCGGGGGTGTAGCATTTTGCTTTTTTGGGTCACATTAGTACTTCTCACTGTCGGTAAAAGAAAATATTAACATTAATTTTTAAGTGATTTAGGATCAGTTTCAGTTGAATATTAACATGAAATGAAGTAGAAACAAATCATTGAGAAATCAAGTTACAAGAAGTAGGTTTATTACAGGATCTGATTGTTAGTAAATGTGTACATACATTGTAAAAATAAAAACACACTCCTCCCCGATCATTTCCCGATAGCCTTAATCATATCAAATACCCCCCACCCCCCACCCCCACTTTTCAGAATTCTTAAATTGACGATCATTGTCAGCATAACTCATAACTATCAATCATACCAATGTGTTTGATCATCCAAACACACAGCTTAACAGTCATAACAATTAGATGACACTGTAATGTGTATATCATTTTGTCTTACCTACAAATCCAACATGGCCTCCGTGATATTTCGACCTTCAGTGTAGGTATCACACCGGTAATTGTCCAATCAAAATGAACTTAGGCAATTGTAGTTCCGTATATTTAAAAGAATATTTTTTTTTAATACGTGATTTTTCTCATTTCCCCTTCTTCTTTTCTCTTATTTCTTGTACCCCTGCTTAGGAAATTTTGTGTAATTTGTAGAAATGATCAGTTGTATACAGTGGAACTATTTGATGTTGGTAGCTGAGGCTTCTTCCTGAGGAGCACTCGGTCTGTTTACACACATGTGAAAAACACGTGGATTTGAGGGTAATCTTGTTTGCGGGTAAAATTATTTCGAAAATGCCGTGTAGGGTGTCCTTTTTTTCTGGTGTCAGCAGACAAACATAGAACATTTCCGAGTGCGTTATTTGGCATCAATTTTGTAAACTGATTTTTTATGATTTTTTCCCCTCTATAGTAATATGTAGCGAAAATAATTACCGGTGTGATACCTTGAAGGAAGTCGTGAAATTCACAATTTCACAGAGTGTCACTAGGTCTAACACAGAGTGTCACTAGGTCTAACACAGAGTGTCACTAGGTCTAACACAGAGTGTCACTAGGTCTAACACAGAGTGTCACTAGGTCTAACACAGAGTGTCACTAGGTCTAACACAGTGTCACTACCTCTAACTCAAAGTGTCACTATCTTTAACAACTTTCAACTTCAACTTTCTTTATTTCTCTTTACCAATAGTATTGAGAAAATACACATTTACATAAGAATTTTCACAAATATATAACATATGCATAATTATGAATAAAAACTACAACAGTACATTTACAAACAAAGCCATTATAGAGAGGACAGAGAATGATGGATGGCTTTTACGAATTTACTTAATTTTCTTAGCGTGACAATGTTACCAGAATTAAAGATAAATTTTGTATATAATACATTTGGTGGTGATCGTTTTCTCCAATTAATACATTGATATCTAATTACAGAAAAACTACTACATTTAAACAAATAATGGTATTCATCACCAATTTCATCATCATTACACAACGTACATTTTCTTTGGGACCTTTCTATACCGTACCACCTACCAACTTCAATAGGTAATTGATTATTACATGTACGAAATCTACACAAAGCTATTCTGTCAGAAGGGTCAAGTATATCAAGGTATTTTTCAAAACAAAAATTGTCTTTTATGATACGATAGAAAAGTCCCTTTGATGAATTAAATACATCACTATACCATTTTTGTTCAAACTGGTCACATATTTGTTGCTTAATAGTATGCTTGAACCATTCAAAAGTAAAACCTCCTCTCAGATCCCACAAATTACTGAAACCTAGATTACTTAAATTATTTTTTACATAATGCATCCACTTAGAGAAGCAGAAATCTTGTGTTAATTTGCATTTACAAAATGCGTACATAATATTTGAAAATTTATTATCACCTGCAAACGCAACCTTGCACCAGTAATTAAGGATTCTTGATTGTACATCAACATAAAGTGGATACGCTCCCAATTCACCATATATCATATAACTTGGTGTTGAGCGTTTTAAATTCAAAAGCAATTTACAAAACTTTAAATGCACTCTTTCTAAACATTCATAATTACAAGTACCCCAAACTTCACAACCATACAGTAAAATCGGCTTTACAATACTACAAAAAAGATCATACTGACAGCTTATCGATAGTTTGTGTAATCTTCCCTTCTTTAAGATCTCATAAACGGCCTTTAATCCTTTCTGGGCATTTCTCGTAATAGTGCTTGCAAAACCACCGTTTCTATTGAAAATTGCGCCAAGATACAAAAATTCATTAACTACCTCCACATCATGAGAATCATATTTGAAATTATAATTTTGTAATCGTTCTTTTGAAAATACAACTACTTTTGTCTTTTCTGTGTTTACTATAAGTTTCCATACTTCGCAGTACCCACTGAAAATATCTAAAACTGTTTGTAAACCATCTTGAGTCTCCGAAATCAACACTGTATCATCTGCATATAACAGGATAAAAAGTTTGAAGTAAATGCCCAGTGCGTCTCTAACATCACTACTTAAATTTTCCAAACCTGTGACATTATTTGTTACAAAAAAATCCTCCACGTCATTCATATACAGTGAGAATAAAAATGGTGACAAATTCTCGCCTTGACGTAGGCCGTTATTACACATAAAGTAGTCTGAGAATTTATTATCATGGGCAATTCGTGACTTAATGCCTTTGTACATATTATTGATTAAATTGTACATTTTACCTATGATGTTATTCATTAACATCTTATGCCATAGACCATCTCTCCAAACCTTATCAAAAGCTTTCTCAAAATCAACGAAAGCACAGAAAAGTTTCTTTTTTCTATTACACATATAGTAGTCAATTAACATCTTGAGTACAAAAATATGGTCTGTAGTAGAATATCCTTTTCTAAACCCAGCTTGGTTGTCATATATCATGGCTACGTCACTGGAATAATTTGACAATCTAGTGTTCAATACAGCAGTAAACAATTTACCCAGGCAGCTAACAATAGTAATAGGCCTGTAATTTTTCGGATCTCCTACAGATCCTTTGTTCTTATTAATTGGCACTATATTGCCCCTAAGCCAAATATCAGGTAAAATACCGGTATCAAAAACTATGTTAAAAAACTGCACATAAACATTCACAAGTTTACTGGCAGAGTGCTTAATATACTCAATGACAATTTGATCATCTTCACAAGCCGTATTACACTTTAATTCCTTAATAGCCTTCATTATTTCATCTGCGCATATTGGCATATTCAGTAATTCACTCACACCATCAGATTCAATATTGTTAGGTAAATTTTCAACAAAATATTCACCATCAGGTTGTTCCCCTTGATTCAATTCCTTAAAAAAGCCAAACAAAGCACCAATATCTATACCTGTATTCTTACGTTTTGCACCAGAATTAATTATCTTCCAAAATTCCCTGGGATTCGTTGTTTTTATTTCTTTCATTTTGCATCGAACTTCCCTGTCGTGTTTCTTCATGGCAGCATTCATAACATTTTTGTATGTCTTCCCCTTGATAAGTTTATCTATCTTGGCATCCGCTGTTCTAAACTTTTTAAAACACAGAGTGACACTTGGTCTAACATAGCGTGTGGACACGATAAGCGAAAGGTGGAAAATCAGCCACCGATACCTATATTGATATCCACATTCTGAAAGGTTAAAATAAGTAAATATTAAAACAAAACAAATACATGGTATTATAATTAGAACTTTTGGATGTCCATCAGTTCCCCATGGTAACGAGTATTTCATTGAATGTAATTCAATCAATCCATTTATATGAGTAGTATTTTTTAATTTGTAATTACAGGCCTTTATATGAAGGGACATGTATTTTGAACTGTACAACCCGGTGCACTAAGTAGATTGAGAGGCACGTGTACTTCATTTTTGCAGTATGTACTTCGTAACAGTCACTTGGTATTTAATTGAAAAATCTGGTTTATAATTCGATCAGTAAATTTGAATACGTACATTCGCGTGTGTAATGAAGATAATTGATTAGATTTTTATTTTTTTTTGCAGGGATTTTGATGATTTGTGATGTATGTACACTACAGTGATGCGTGAAGGATACCTCTCGTTACAATAACGGGTGGAGAAACATTTAATGTACCTTTATTTAAATAAATAACATTATCTGATGTCTATGGACGTGGTACAGATAAGACATTAAAATTTGTCTTCTCGGGAATAAATTATTATTGTATCAGCATCAACTTGTCTTCTCACAGAATCATAATCGCAGATTGAAAGTCTTTGTTACGAAAGAGAGAAATCGACCATTCGTATGACGGGGATTAGAAACCCCAACCCCCATTCCTTTAAGCGAGTAGTATTAGATGTCTGTTGGAAGAAAGATAATTGTGCGTGTGTGTTGTAGTGTATTGTATCGAGTAATAATTTAGACAGGTAATGTGCGTGTGCTATGGTATCGAGTAATAATTTAGACAGGTAATGTGCGTGTGCTATGGTATCGAGTAATAATTTAGACAGGTAATGTGCGTGTGCTATATTGTATCGAGTAATAATTTAGACAGGTAATGTGCGTGTGCTGTTGTATCGAGTAATAATTTAGACAGGTAATGTGCGTGTGCTATGGTATCGAGTAATAATTTAGACAGGTAATGTGCGTGTGCTATATTGTATCGAGTAATAATTTAGAGAGGATCTATATTAAGCATTGTTTCTGTATATAAAATGAAGCTCTGTGTATGCCCCTAGAGAGATTCTTTAATTAGTAACAATAAAGTTATTGACGTACATGTATGTAATCAACGATGTATATGTATACACCCCAATATAGGGCCTACCTTTAGTACACTATTATATAAATATTTTAGATATTGTCAGAGTGGAGGGAGTTTAAATTATTCAGAACATGTCGGAATGATTTGGAGAGTATGTTTACACCCCCATTAAAATAATTCGGTACAAGTCGGTAGGATTTACAGAGTATTTTTAACACCCCCTACCCCTAATATTTGGTACAAGTCGGTAGGATTTATCCCCTTCCCTCCTCCCTTTTGAAATAATGTAGGTTTAAACCTGGTATTATTATATAGGGCCTACCTATGGCAATTCATGTAAATGATTTACGGAGTGTGTCCCCTCCCCCCCCCCCCCCCCCCCCCCCCCCCCTTAAATTGATATTGCGTCCTGTGGAACTGTACAGCAAACAATTATATGACGTTACACGATATGTGCATGAATTCTATATAGCTCTGTGCTCTTTTATAACAAATCAGAGGTGGGCTCAGGTGTCGTGCGTAAAAGCATTTTTGCTCTGTTCATTTATCTTTCCCTTTTCTATAAAACTTTTTCCCATGATTAGGAAATTTTCATAAAGAAAATTTTTAGTATCTGTTGGGTAGCTGTGACTCCTTCCTAAGGTGCGCTAGGGCAGTTTATCGCGAGAATTTAAGTCTTGTTTATAAAACGTGCAGTGTAAAGTGTCGTTTTCTCGCCAGAGAAACATTTCTGACTCACTTTATTTCTCATCAGTTTAACAAACTGATTCTTAAAGATTTTTTCGATATGTTGTAATTTATATACTATCATAACCAGTTACCTGACCTTTGGAATCGCTCCATTTGATCCGCCCCACATTTATAACGTATATTCTGTGCCTGTTGTATCTAATTTTACAATGTCATTTCGCAATTTCATCAAACACTTTGGTGACGCAGTAAAGCTTTTAATGTAAACGGTTGAGCATGGCGAACAGTGATCAATGTCATGAATCGTACAAAGCATCGTGAACAGAACAAATATGGACCCTTGTAAACGGTGCCTACGAGAGGTAAGCACCCCCTGTTGACCGGCCACACTTTCCTTGAGCTCTTATCTTGGATGATATGATTGGATGTTTGTTTTACGTCCCGTCGAGAATTTTTCACTCATTGACATGCCATTAGCTGTCGGTGAAATACCACAAACTTAGACCTATGTTTAGCGTTCAGGGCCATAGGTAGCAGTGAGGGTTCCTTAACGTGTCAAGGCTGCCGCGACACTAGACAACCTAATTAAAACCAGATCTTCAGTCCGCTCCTCTGTTGGCCATGTCGCGGAGAAGTCCAAAGAGGAAGCGGAGTGAAGATATGGTTTAATCAGATTGAGAGTTAACAAGATTGTAATCTTTCTGAGTTCAGGAAGACACGATGAAGAAGGTTGTTTGACTTGCTGTATGGATATACAACAAATATAATGAAAATAACTCGCAGAAGTTTAGCTGTGTTAAAATTATAAATGATTAATGTTCAATAGTAAAACTGACTAAGTTTTATATTAAAACAGTAAGGCCATACCACGTGAGAAAACAACAAATTCAGAAGATTTTGACTTTATGAAACAGGAACAAATGCTATATAGCAGCCCCTCTCTAAATACGCTGGGATTTTTTAAATGGTAAAAGCTGGGAATTCTGAGAAACGCTACTGAACTCAGAGGGAACTAACTCTCGCATGACGAATGAATGAATCTGTCGTAACGTTCGAACAATTTAAATATCATTATTTATAATAATGTTTTGTTTGTTTGTTTGTTTATAGCCGCCTGAGCAATTTTTCAGCTATCCGGCGGCTGTCACCATTACCGGTGACAGGGCTGCAAATTTAGGCCTATGCTCGGCACTCAGGGCCTTTGAGCAGGGAGGGATCTTTATCGTGCCACACCTACTGCGACACGGGACCTCGGTTTATACGGTCTCATCCGAAAGACCGGCACCCACGTCCCACAGTGAGATTCGAACCCCTGACTCAAGGATCATCAGATCTTTGAGCCCGACGCTCTAACCACTGCGCCACGCGGGCGATTTATAATAATGAATATACTACATGTTCCGCAACAATTATGAACATAAAGGATTTTAAATTAAAGGCTGATTGAGGATTGAGATGTATTTGATAGCAATAAGGGCTAAACTTGTTTATGTCAATAATTGTGGCCAACCGCACGTCATATCCTAATGCAACATTCAAAATTTGGTACCGTATCATATTTTTTTTAAATGAAGTAATTAAATGACCTTGTACATTTGTTTTAGTTCCTTCGAGAATTTTTCACGGACCCCTGGTATGTCCAGGAGTCCGTGTTTGTCCGTCTCTCTGATTTGTATTTTCTATAGGATTTACGAGATTGGATACTGTTCATTATCTTGGCCTTTTCATATTACGATGTCACTAGTTGTAGGTGAATTGAAACAAATTTAGACCTATAATTGCTACTCGAGGACATGACAATGGGGGATCCTTATCGTGTTAAAGCCTGTTATGAATCAGGACCTCCATTTTTTAGATCTCGTCCAAACAACCCGTGACTCTCGCCTCTGAATATCTAGCGTTTGACAAAGGAGGAGACACTACCGATGTAACTTGCGTATTGGGCTTGATGCGGCTATGGTACTTGCGGAACTCGAACAGACAATCTCTAAGTCATCAATCGAACGATCTAACCACTGAGCCTTGATTACAGAAAACTGTACACCATGTACAGACGGTGTAAGTAAATTAGTCTGGATTTGATTCATGTCATACTTGTACTTGCATTCAACTCTGTACAGTGTTAAGTCCCCGGGACTAGTTATGCTGAGCTGACCGGAGTCGAGTATATATTCATATCGAGACTATGTCAGAAGGTTTTAAGATTAATATAGCTCATCATACATAGTCCGTTAAGTTCAGGATACAAACCATGTCAATGATTAAACTTTAACTGAATTTGTCAATTAGGTCGAAGGAACGTCTGGAATGTGTTGGTCATATTTCAATGTAGTATTAAAACAAATACATAAATTTGTCAATAGAAGAAAATTTTCAGCTTCAATCAGCACAATCGCTATCTGATGTGAGTTTAAGGTTCATCTATTTGGTAGATATGTACAATCGCCATCTGGTGTGAGTTTAAGGTACATCTATTTGGTAGATATGTACAATCGCCATCTGGTGTGAGTTTAAGGTACAGGTATTTGGTAGGCATGTATAACCGGTTTTTTCAAAAAAGAGGGAGGCAGCTGCAAGTGAAGTTGGAAGTTACCTTTTAAAAAATACTAGTAAATAAATTTTTAAAAAAATGCCTAGTCAAAAAACAATGAGAAAAAGTGTTTATATCTCCCCTCTCGGTCCTACCTACCTGTCTGGTCCGTTAAAAAACGCTGTGTGGCACTACCGGCTCTCGTCGCCAAATCAAAAGTTTACAAAAAAATCACAATCCACAAAATGTTCGTAAACACTATTTTATTCATGAGAGAGAGAGAGAAAGCCTGTAAAGCAATAAAAGTTTTAATTCTGTCTAAATTTTCAAATGATGCCAGTAGATTTCTTTCTTCAAATATACTACACTGGAATGAATCTTTGTAAAACATAGATAAGCAATCCTTGAATAAGTTCACTTTTCAATCAATGTGCTCTGCGGTATCCACCCAATCTCAGTCAATGTTTGCACTTCACAATTCTATTTTCGGAAAACTAAAGCATTTCAAAACAAACCTTCTGTACTTTTTCATACAGCTAAATAATTGTAGAAAAGAGAAATAGGGTTATCTGCATGTAAATGTGATGCGTTTTATTTTACACAATGCCAAACAACGCAAGCACCCCATTGTGAGTAAATCGACACTTGAAATGAACGTTACACGAGATCACGCACTTTCAAAAAGTGATATTTCGTTGATTTCTCTATCAATGCGTATTTCTTAAATGAAAATGTGCTGCCAGAATATTGAAAGCGTCAACGGAAACAAAGTCGTGAAGTATATATATATTCCATGTAACTAGAAAACCTTTTTTAGACGGAGAAACTACTTTTCTCTCATGGTCCTCTATTGTCACTTTGAAATATTGCACTGTATTCGTTTTTCATGCAGCGTTCTGCATGTGTAATAATATTGGTATTCCTTAAAGAAAATTAAAATTCAAGACATCGTCCAATTACAGAACATGTTATAGCTTGGCATTCCCTCATACTGAAGCAATTTTCAAATTTTTTTTAAAAAGCCCCCATATGGTAACGTACATTTCGCAGATACGTAGCTTCATGACACTCTTTCAACTAACATAATTGAAATCTGCAATAACTGACAAAAATTCGATTCGATATATCCCATTGAACTCTGTTTATATGTCGATTCCATATATCTCATTGAACTCGAAATAGAAGACACTCTGTTCATATGTCGATTCCATATATCCCATTGGACTCGAAATAGAAGACACCACAGAGTCCTGCACATCTGCTTCTTACTTAGATATTATATTGAACATAGATGTTAGCGGCAAACTGACAACTCAACTTTATGACAGAAGGGATAACTTCAGCTTCTCCAACATCAACTTCCTATATTTAGGTGCACAGTATTCCATTATCACCTATATATGGTGGTTATTCGATAAGCAAAAGCTTGATCTGCATATGATCACTTTTAAGTTAAGACAGGCTACTGAAAAACAAGCTGATGTTACAGGGGTTTCAAAAGTCTCGTTTAAAGTCAGCATTTCGCAAATTCTATGGTCGTTATAACAATCTATTTTACCAGTGTAACCAGTAATTGGGTCAAATGTTGTCTGACGTGTTTCATACCAAGTAGTAGTCCGTTCTTGGCATACTGATTTTGGCTACGGATTACTCCGTTTACCTGACCAAGATATAGGGCTCACTGCGGGTGTGACCGGTCGACAGGGGATTCTTACTTCTCCTAAAAACCTGATCCCACCTCTGGTTTGTCTAGGGATCCGTGTTAATATTGTATTCCTTATAGGAGTTATGACATGGATCCCTGTTCGTTACCTTCATTCATCTTTTCATGTTTTAAAAAAAAATCTTTCTTCTTTTTTTTTTGAAAACTACTATTTGAACAAAAAAACAAAACAAAACAAAACAAAACAAAAAAAACAAAACAAAACAAAACAAAAACCATAAATGATAATAATAATACTTTTTCAAGAAGGTGACCTGATTAGTGCGCACTATTCTTTCCCAGGACCTTTAGGAACAATATGGCTACCCTGCTTTAATTTGTTTTCACTGCTTAAAGGCCATAAGCGCCGAGCATAGGCCTAAATTTGCAGCCCTTCACCGGCAATGGTGACGTCTCCATATGAGTGAAAGATTCTCGAGGGGGACGTTAAACAATATTTAATCAATCAATCTTCGGAAGCATGCGCACGGAAGGTAAAAAAAAATCCAGTGAGAGAAAGCGTACACTGGCTAAACCCAAAATTTTGACAGATTATGCGAGAAAAAGGTTAAAACAGAACGAGACACAACTCATACGCAGATTAGAATTTACGTGGGGATATCACTATGACCCTCTAGCTATGAAACACACATGCAGGGGTTTAAAAGGAAGTGCTATTTTTATCAAAACACGTGGCGACCTTTTGAAAGAATTATTTTGTTATACGGAAATGAAAGGTTTTCTTTTAAAATAATGATTTTATTATTACTTAATTATAAGAAACAGGAAATAATTCCATTCTCGAGAAGCGCGTGTGGACCCCTTTAAGGGGTATTTAAATAAGATTTTACACAATGCGTGTATTATCATACTGAATCACGTGATGTAAAATGTCCAAGTCAAAATGAAGAAACCATTGGATTCCGAATGACCTTTAAAGTGCATTTGAGAGCAAATTAATGCATTCCTAAAGTTCAAAATTGCCAGTATTGTTTATTATTATTCTATCTATACTTGTTTTAAAAACACACTCGACTAAATTGTGGAAAATGAGCTGTCTTTAAACACTATACAACCAACCAACCAGTATTCCAGATTACGATTAAAAGACATTTATCAATAAAATTTACGAGTATATACGAGAAGAAAACAATTATGCTTAAACAGCGGTACAGCATCTGATATTATTTTAAAGGAAAAAATATGGATATTGAGAAATCCTTGTGTGTTGTGGTAGTTTATTTCGCAGGTTCACGCCCGAGTATTGTAGAGAGATGTTAAATAATACTGTGATAAACTTTGGTAATCGAAGATCGTAATTCGATTCAGAGCGCTGAGGATGAGAAGTAGAAGACTGAAATTCCGATAACTCACGGAGGTAATGGGGAGCTAAAACACGAACAATTGTAGATAATGAAATATACTTGTGAAAATCAACTTTTTAATACTACTGCGTGGAAGTGGCCAATATATGATAAAAAATAACATTTATTAACCCTACTATAAAAAAAAATACACACTGCTAACCAAAACTCTAAAACCAAAACTGAACATTTTTAAATTGTATAAATCATTATCGAGATAGACATTCATCGACATAAAAGGTTTCTGTTTGAGATCGATTTTTTAAAAGTCATGTTAGAAACACATTCTGGATCATTATCAAAAGATTTAATTTAGACATTCAAATTCCAAAACGTCACGATGCAAATCCAATTGAACATTAAACCAATTGCAGACAATCAGGTGTCTTGAATAAATGTCAAATATCTCTTTGTTGTTTAAAACAAAAAAAGATGGTAATGCCACGGAAACTATAGAGAGAAATTCTGACTTCATTTTTTTATGCAAATGAAGTTCACTAGAAGCCATCATTTTATTTGCATACTTTTTATTTTAGAAGTGATGCACAGAATCTAATAAAATGTCACTGGATAGGGGTACATTGATTCGGAATAAGTTGCCGATTCCGATCAATGTGCATTATCTGTTCCTGAAACTCTCCAGTGTTTGTTGAATATTTCGATATTGACATACATGTTCGAGGTTTTAAAATAACATAAGTATTAATTCTAGGATCAACATTGGGGAAGTTTTCATTGCAGTTAAATATAGAGATATTTAATTTTATATTTTACGATCTACTTGTAAAATCCAGAAGATGAAAATATTTTTTATTTTGATCACATTAATGCAAGGATTTCCTATCATTTATGCGAATTTCAAAGAAGGTAATTTTCGTTTTGTCGGAAAAGTGTCGGCGGACGATTCCGCCCACGTGAAATTCCAAATGTCTGTGAAATCCAAGAGGAGGTGTGCTGCAAACTGTCTCCGAGATGCAGATTGTAACGCCATAGAAATTTGTACTCAAGGAATGACATGCAAATTAACAAGCGGAAATGGTCCTGAAACATCCCTGAACTCCTCGGGTGAGACATGTCAACGCTATCTACTGGTAAGATCTTATTTTTGTGAAGATTATTTGACTTTTTTGGACAGTACTGTAATTGTTTTATACCAGCGGTGATTTTATTCTAACGATTTCATACTAATATCGTTGCACAAACTGTATTTACACTGGTAATATAAACTACGTAAACATGTATTTGTTTACAATAGTTAATATTCGCTGATCTAAGCTAAACGTTACAAAAGTTGTTTGCACACCACTGGATAGACAAATTAAATGTCACAATAATTTTTATGCAATAATTAAGTAATATATATATATATATATATATATATATATATATATATATGAAAATATCTGAAGGTATTAACCACGCGTTAATTAGCGCTTCATGGAAAGTATGCCGGGGTAATGAAGAATTTTGACCCGGGGGCCATTTTTCAACTTTGAATATTAAGACCAAAGGTGTTGAATTTAGACCCTAGTTCGTTGATTTATTGATTATATATTGTTTAACGTCCCGCTCTAGAATTTTTCACTCATGGAGACGTCACCATTGCCGGTGAAGGGCTGCAAAATTTAGGCCTATGCTCGGCGCTTACGGCCTTTGAGCAGGGAGGGATCTTTATCGTGCCACACCCGCTGTAACACGGGACCTCCGTTTTTGAAGGACCGATCCATTTAATCGCCTCTTACGACAATCAAGAGGTACTGAGGATCTATTCTAACCCGGATCCCTACGGGCTCCCTAGTTCGTTGAAAACAGAGTCGCGTCGTAGAATTTTGATCGTTAAACCGGTTGTAAATTCAACAGCATAAAACACATATTAATGAATTGATATTTACAACTATGATTTATTCAATTAGAAATTTATAGTTAATTCATATTTATTCTTTAGATTAGCATGTTTACATTAAGATCTTCAATTTCAAATGGACAGTGTGTACAAAACATGAATCATTTTAAAGATGAAGGTCTTGAATCATCCGAAGAACCCTTAAAATATACCAGAAATTTATTTATATTGATCTTTTCGAGTGTAATCACAATGTTTTGTGTGATATTTATAATTAAAATATAATGTCTAAATTAGATTATTAGTGTACATGGTTACACGATATACTATCAAGTTGAAAAATGCGTTTGTTTATAGTAATTATAGGCTAACAGAACTCCGGGTATTTTTAATTTTTATTATTATTCTTAAAATTCGTATTAGTATTTGGGAAATGTTAGAGATTTGGGCCATGATGCATGTACATTTTTAATCTTGAAAACACACACACACACACACACACACACACACACACACACACACACAGACACACACACACACACATACGTGCGCGCACACACACATACACACACACACACAGACACACACACACACACACGCACACGCACACACATACACACACAGACGTACACACACACACACACACGCACACACACAGACACAGACACACACACACATACACACACACACACACACACACACACACATATATATATATATATATATATATATATATATATATATATATATATATATATATATGGGTCCCTTTTGGGATTTTCAGAGTTTAAAATCTATAGTAAATGAAATAATACCCACCAAGGTAACACGGATCCATTGCAAGTTTTGAACTGCTGATTTTCGGCCTTATTTTTTTTTCTATAATAAAGTAGCCAAAATATGGCATTGAACCCCCTTCGGAATCACGGGATTGTCTGTGAGAAGTTTCTAGAGTGGCCCTTCCGCCCTCAAGAATTATGGTTTTGTTTTCACCTTTGTTTTGTAGACATGAAGAACAACTTCGTTCAAAACTCTGTAGTTGGAGTCAGCATTCAACAGGGTCAGTTTTGAATGCGTTGAGGTCATCAGAGATTAGAGAGAGAAAAAAAAATAACAACCGAACTGTTGAAAAGTAACCTCGGGCATAAATTTTACGATTTTTGGTCTCAATTTTCAAAGGAAAAAAAGCACTCCCGGTTCAATATTCAACGTTGAAAAATAACCCCTGGGTCAATTTTCAACCCGGGTCAATATTCTTCGTTACACCAGTGTGAAGCATTGCAGTGTAGTTTTTTAATATGAAATTTATTTCCTGTATTCACATTATACTTTCATTTCATTTCGGAATTCCTAATTGATAAACACGGGGAGAAATGAGACCTTTCAGTTAAAACTGAATGGTGCCATTCAGTGATACTTCAGTCGACTTAATGGCAGGCACATTTCAGTGACCGTTCAGTGACCATTAAGTCAGTATAATGCGCGGGAAAATCAAAGCCCTCTGATTGGGCGCCTTTTGGAAAACAGACTCTACGGGTCATTTGTCGAAAGAAGGCCGAAGGACTATGTCGCGTAAGTATTTCTTATTGCTATATAAAGAATTTCACATCATATATAAGTTTTGATATCAAAATGAAAGGTGGTCATAAAATTATGTATTATTTGAAGTATAATTGTGTAATAATAAGTATGCAAAATATTTTCTTTAACTTAATGAGAATTTCCTTTATATCACAAAATCAGGACATAGCATCGTAATTTTCAATATATACGGTAATAGATGACGAGGAATATAGATAGAACCCCCCCACCTCGGGAAATAGATGGAAAACAAATCCGCTATTGATCTTCTCCAACAAGCAGAAACAAAACAAAACAAAATTTTTTTTACGGTATCAGAGAGATTATAGTTCTGGCCATTGGTTGGATTTCAATCAATTTTAACCCATTCAGATACAGGTGGAAAGGGGAGGGGGTCTAAACATGTCGCAAATTTTTGGTTACAGGAGAATGTTCAAATATTAATCTTTAAATTTGTCAAAGATTAGAATTCCCTACAATAATGGTATTGAATGGAATTGAAGCAATGCTGCATGGGGATTTGTTTAACAAATTTACGGAAATTACCTTGCTATCAAATGTTGTACGATGCGATCCTCATTATTACACTACAAGTTAGGGTTTTTTTATTTGGGGATGGGTGATTTTTTAAAATTAATCATTTTAAATAGAGGATATATATATATATATATATATATATATATATATATATATATAAGACTTGCGTAGGAGTGGGGAGGGCATCCCCCTCTTCCCTCCGACTTTGATTGAAATAAAGAAGTAGGCCCACATAGGGTCAAAATCGGCCCTGTCACAGAAATTAATGGAATTGGTGGAATATAACATTAAAGTATTACAATTTAAATATCACAAAGAATCATTCCAAAAAATTTTGTAAATATAGGATGACTGTTGGTCAAATGTCAATATGTCAGAATGCAATTTTGTCAACAAAAAAAAAAACAACAAAAAACAATAAAGAAAACTCCTTCATTTTATCTGTTTTTCAGGTAGATCGAAATATTGCTTTAATAAGATGTATTTGCTTCTTGTTAAATGAATTACAAATAAATATTATCTAAATAAATATTATAGTTTGAACATGTTACTTGTCAAATATAATAGAGGTAAAATATTGCAGTTAATCACAAAACAGTTGCTATGACAATAATGCAAAAATTAAACAATACGTATCCATGAATACAGACTTTTTAGTTTTCAATTCTTAATCAGGATGTTTTTATAAATAAACATTATATATCTTAATGCCTTTTATTAATATATCACAGTATTTTAAAAGTTTTGGGGTCATCTCTTTGGCAAAAGTGTCTAGTATGTTAACAATTTCATACCAAGAATACAGCATTTAAATTAATTTTAAAAATAAAACTGACAGCACAATACATTTCCAGATATATACATTGAATGTTGTGTTCACAGCATTAAAATTATGTAATGCGAGTGTAACAGGAAGGGAGAATCAGACCGGGCTCTAATCCCTGTCTGGCATTGCATTTTCTCCCTTCCAGTTACACGAGATTTGGACTGAATGTAGAGATATAATCATGAGTTCTATTTTATTATCATTATTTTAGGTTACGGTTTTTTTTTTGTTTTTTTTTGTTTTTGTTTTTTTTTTTTTTTTTTTTTTTTAGATATAATTGCTATCTAATAAAACATCTGAATTATACATGAATTACTTGACGTGCTTTGCTGTACCCAGGAAATGATTTCCCATTGACGTAACATTTGTATCACTTAGTATCACCTTCTGTTTACAGTCAGACAGACATATTTTATTCGTTTGTAACGGTACATGTATATTTCGTACATATATTACCAAATACATCTAAGCAAACCATTTAGGTATTCCGTAGAATGTACAATTTGCATACATGCCAACTTTAACGATTTAGGCGAGATTTTCCCGATTTTAAGAATGATTCCCGCTTTCCCGATCGGGAAAGCAAAAATCCCGATTTCGTAAAAATCTTCCCCAATTTACGACAACAAATCCCGATTTCCAACCCGAATTTGAAATCTCTCGCCATTGCTTTGTGGCTAGCCAATCAAAAATCGGGAAAATGTGTCAGCCATTGTTGTTTACCTATGTCGCGTGATATCTGGATGATGTAATTTACCAGTCTACCTGTGTCGGGTTTTTTGCTGGACAATGAGGCGCATGTTTTGATAGTAATTAATCGGGAAGATGGATTTCAAATTGGACCTTCTTTACACCAACGTGAACGACAACGATGATGGTATATGAACATTCCAGATTTCGGGATGACATGACAACATCCAAGTTGGCAATAGGTACGCTAAATATTTTCCTCCAGTTATATATCCAAATGTATAGCGATGTATTATAAAATTATAGGGGGCGTAGTATTCAATAGACTTTGTGATACGTAATTCACATAAATCTGTTACTGTTCTCATTCAAATTGAATTTGATACAAGCAAGTAACCTAAATTTACAATTGAATTAATTTATGTTGGTTGATTTTTTCCAGGTAATTATTTCAGATGTCATGCGTTCAAAGGTTTTCTTCGCGAATTCGTGTCAGAGCAGACCACTCCTTTTCTGGTTGCAGATACGAGGGACACTTTTTAAGTTCGTAGAGTAAGCCTATAACTTTTTAACGAGATTATGAAGTTGCACGATTTTTTACACAGAACTTGCGTAATCATTCCTCTCGAGAACGGTACCCCGGTATGCGGCACACGAGGTCCACGTGCGCGCTGCGCTGGGTATTTTCAACACGTGGTTTTATACACTATAGTAAAATATAGCCTTCAGTATGGATGGAAAAATCTCTGAATATTGTAAGATTCGAGCACACTCTCGGGTTTCCGTCAACGGAAATTCGTACTGATTTGCAAAAGGTTTATGGGAATGGTGCTTTAAAATATGCTACATTTTGCAAGTGGGTACGTTGTTTTAATGTTGGTCGGGAGTCAATTGAAAATGACCCTCGAGTGGGTAGGCCGGTTTCCGTTTTGACGGAATAGAACGTTGCTACTGTGAAAACGTTAATTGAGGAAGACGCGCATTATACCGTGCAAGAGATAGAAGAATTAAGTGGCATTCATTCGTCAAGTGTTTTGAAGATCTCACGTGAACGACTTGGGCTACGTAAGATCTGCTCGCGCTGGGTGCCCCATTTGCTCACTGACGAGCAGAAAAAAAGTCGGGTTAGACTTGCATCGCAAGTTATAACAAAATATGATAAATGTGACCCACGTCGTTTGGAAGAGATAGTTACAGGTGATGAAACCTGGATATATCATTTTCAAACCGATTCTAAGGCTTAAAATAATAATTGGGTTTCATCTGAGGGCGACAGACCTGTCATTGCGCCCGTTGCAAAACATCAAATCGCATGTTGTATGCGATATTCTTTGATTCGAAAGGTCCAGTCCTTCAAATTCCAGTCCCGAAAGGTAGTTCTGTCACTGGAAAGTTTTACAGAGAAAGTGTTCTTACTCAACTTGTTGATTTCCATCAGAAACGCAGACCGCGCACCGGTGTCCGCGGCATCAAATTACTCAATGATAACGCACCGGTCCATAAATCCGCTACGGTACAGGAATATCTGAAAAAATCTGGGCTCGATGTCTTAGATCATCCCCTATACAGCCCTGACCTGTCCCCCTGTGACTTTTGGTTGTTCCCAAGACTAACGGAAATGCTGGCAGGGCACCGTTTTGAATCCCGTTGTCGTATAGGCAATGCGGTCTACCAGTGTCTGCAACATATACCTAAAGAGGAGTACCGTGCGGCGTTCCGGAAATGGGTAGATCGGTGTTAAATGTGTGTTGAGGCAGACGGGGTATATTTCGAAGGTCTTAGATAAATAAATTTTGATATTTCAAGCGGTTTTAAAGAGACCTCCCTTCTCTACGAACTTAAAAAGTGTCCCTCGTAGTTCTATCCGACTCTACAAGGCCATGCTTACAGACAGCAAACTTAAAAAAAAAATTAAAAAATGTCAATTAGTATTTAGTCCTGTCATATTACAGTGTAAAAGGATGCAACTTTGAATATTAATAATACATGTATGTAACTATTTTTTTGGAGGGGGGGGGGGGGAGAGGGAGGGTATATTAGTTTTATCTTGATAAACATTCAGCTGAATAGGTGATAAGTTTAATAAAATAATTTTCCATATCTTTCAAAGTGTGGTTTTGTGAGTTTTGTTGAAGTTAAAGTTACGGAGAATAAAACCCACTTGATGCTGTGTTAATGTATGATACACGCTTAATATTGTGTTAATGTATGATACACGCTTAATATTGTGTTAATGTATGATACACGCTTAATATTGTGTCAATGTATGATACACGCTTAATATTGTGTTAATGTATGATACACGCTTAATATTGTGTTAATGTATGATACACGCTTAATATTGTGTTAATGTATGATACACGCTTAATATTGTGTTAATGTATGATACACGCTTAATATTGTGTTAATGTATGATACACGCTTAATATAGTGTTAATGTATGATACACGCTTAATATTGTGTCAATGTATAATACACGCTTAATATTGTGTTAATGTATGATACACGCTTAATATTGTGTTAATGTATGATACACGCTTAATATTGTGTTAATGTATGATACACGCTTAATATTGTGTTAATGTATAATACACGCTTAATATAGTGTTAATGTATGATACACGCTTAATATAGTGTTAATGTATGATACACGCTTAATATTGTGTTAATGTATGATACACGCTTAATATTGTGTTAATGTATGATACACGCTTAATATAGTGTTAATGTATGATACACGCTTAATATTGTGTTAATGTATGATACACGCTTAATATTGTGTTAATGTATGATACACGCTTAATATTGTGTTAATGTATGATACACGCTTAATATTGTGTTAATGTATGATACACGCTTAATATTGTGTTAATGTATAATACACGCTTAATATAGTGTTAATGTATGATACACGCTTAATATTGTGTTAATGTATGATACACGCTTAATATTGTGTTAATGTATGGTACACGCTTAATATTGTGTCAATGTATGATACACGCTTAATATTGTGTCAATGTATGATACACGCTTAATATTGTGTTAATGTATGATACACGCTTAATATTGTGTTAATGTATGATACACGCTTAATATTGTGTTAATATATAATACACGCTTAATATTGTGTTAATGTATGATACACGCTTAATATTGTGTTAATGTATGATACACGCTTAATATTGTGTTAATGTATGATACACGCTTAATATTGTGTTAATGTATGATACACGCTTAATATTGTGTTAATATATAATACACGCTTAATATTGTGTTAATGTATGATACACGCTTAATATTGTGTTAATGTATGATACACGCTTAATATTGTGTTAATGTATGATACACGCTTAATATTGTGTTAATGTATGATACACGCTTAATATTGTGTTAATGTATGATACACGCTTAATATTGTGTTAATGTATGATACACGCTTAATATTGTGTTAATATATGATACACGCTTAATATTGTGTTAATGTATGATACACGCTTAATATTGTGTTAATGTATGATACACGTACAATGACTAGATTGATGCTATCTTTGAAAAGACAAATATTTACTTTCACCGCAAAATGTCGCGAATTTAGACCTTTGAAAAAGGTCGTCGCGCGCAAAACCCCCCATGAGGATTTTTAAAAGTTGGCATATATGAATTTGATTGAAAAGTTTATATTCATGACCTAAAAGAACATTTAAAAATCATTTCGACATCAAACAGCGCCGCCGAAAATATGATGGGGTTCTACGTAACATTATGGCAAATGCATGCGTTATTTTTCTCACTCATGAATTTAACACGAGATTCTTCAGCTAAGTGTTGGTAAACACGATAAAGTTAATGTATTTTAATAACACGCCAGTTTTTAATAATCTATGAAAAAATATAATTTCTGAAAAATCTACCAGTTCTACGCATGTTCCATTGGCTCAAGGATCCAATGCCAAATACTACACCGATCTTTCCCTGGGTTTCTCAAATCCTGTATGACAAAACCTTTTGACTTCCTCCTTCAACGAGTATATTTCATCTAAAGAGTTAATTGCAACTTTTAGAAAAATATATATACATATATTAATATCTTCCCCCCCGAGTTTCATAGAAATAAATTTGTAAAATTATATGTACTTGTATGCATTTCCAGTTGTAAAAATACTATGTTTTAGGTCTTAGTATACGTATATAAATCATGTCATTGTCTTCAAAAATAGTGAATTCTACCGGATCGGGCTTTCGGGCGGGACTCTGATGGATATAAAGTGAAAATGCATTAAAATTAAATAATCTTTTAAAATTGTCTACATTGTGTGCACCATCCTTAGGAGGTCATTAACCCCCCTCCTATTTTATAATTATGTGTGTGTGTGTGTGTGTGTGTGTGTGTGTGTGTGTGTGTGTGTGTGTGTGTGAATCATCTGTTTGGTGGTGTTATATAGCTATACAGATATTCATTTAATATTCTCTTTTTGATTTACTGAAGATGATTCTACAAATATTGTATGATGGCTGATTACTGGGCATGTCCAAAACGAAATCGAATGAGGAAGTGATACCAATCTACGTTTCGTCAAAAGAGTCTGAATTCAGAATGCGGTTAAAATGATCTTACAATAATGTAACTGACTGACTGTTTTAGCTATGTTTTATATAAGTGAAAAATGATTTACTCCAATCAAAAACGAATAAATAAATATTGCTTGAAATTTCACTCTGTGTATTGGTTTTGATTTGCCATGCAGCAGAGTTAGATAATCTATGAAAGTTATTTGTATGAGCAGTGATACCAAGAAACGGGTTTCTGGGATTTTATTGAACATTCACGAAATGAATGCTGATGTATTGTGTATGACTGAAAATTGAAAGTTATAGGAATGTAGAGAAACAATTATAGAATTTTTTCTGGATGGTCATTTATATGTAACTAGAGCAGAACAAACTGCTTAATGAAATAAACCATATATCATTGAAAAAATAAAACAATTAGTGAAAGAGACTAGAATAGACTCCGAAATATCAACATACTGTAGGTAAACAATTACAGAAAGATTTCTGGTTCAATCTATGGTCACTGAAATATAAAATACTGGTGATTAAAATTTCACAGAAATCTAACTGAATGGTTACATAAGCCTGACTTAATGGACTAAAACCTGGCTGAATGGTCACTTAAACCTGAATGGTCACGGAAACTTGACTGAATGACTGAAAGATCACTGAAACTTGACTGAATGGTCACTAAAACATGTCTGAATGTTCACTGAAAACTGAATAGTCACTGAAATCCAACTGAATGGTCACTGAAACATGACTGAATATGGCCACTGAAACGTTCCTGCCATTCAGTGAGCTGAATGATAACGGAATGGTAACTGAAAAGTACTTTATCAGTGATGATTCAGTTACCATTCAGTCACCTTTCAGTTCACTGAAAGGGGAGATTTCATCCTGTGAAAATAGACGTACTATATTTATCAAGATTCACACGCGCATTGATTACAACTTGCGTGTCCATGGGAAAATGACTTTCATTTCAATTTGTAAAGATATCAAAGCCAAAAACATTGGAAATGCAAATAAATGAATACCTAGACTGTCAAAGTAATGAAATGGAAGAATTAGATAGGTCTCTAACATGAGGTTCCAGCTGACAAATCGTGTAACAACCTTGTCTTTGTTATCAATCTAACTTATACTCCAAATTCCCTTTCAAAAAACAAAATTCTTGAAATCCAATTTTACAAACTTTTAATATCCCAGTCAACAGGACGAATATTCGAATTCTACTGGGTCCCAATACCTCAAACATTCCTTACAAACAAAATCCTTACAAAGACGCCTCGGAGAAGCTAGTACATGTTCTACCAAGCCCTCTCTTTTGTCCGTACAAAAATAGCAACTGACGTGAAGGAGAAACATGAGGCGTATCGTGTCACATCACATGCCAGAAGTGGTGCAAACTGCATTCCCCCGAATTCCATAGAGCTTTGAGCAAATTTAAAATTACAAAACTTTTCCAAAATCAACAGCATCAAATCGACTTTTCAACATTTAACACCGCCATTTCTCACGATGAATTAAACAGCTGCTTACTTCATAATAGTATTCATCCTGTGCAATCAGTCATCAAATGAATGAATAAAAAAAATATCACACACACACACACACACACACACACACACACACACACACACACACACTTTGTTAAACACCAATCTGCTTCTACTCACGAATACATTGAAATCGATATTTAAAAAGATGCTAGAATTCTCTACTGACAGTTTCTTCTATGTCTTAAGTTACCAGATCCGGCAACAGTCTGCTACAATTCCCATGAACATAAATAGTGTACGTATATTACCTAGCTGTTTTTTTTCTTTGTATTCTTTTAAGGCAAATATATATTCGAAAGCTTCTACATGTACTTGAGAAGAAAAAAAATCATCTTGCTGTAGCCCTCAACTCGACATTTGATATAGCGACGGCGTTTGCCTATCAACAATATTCACTTTCATTCATACGATGATTTGAAATATCTCAGTACCATGGCCACGTCAAACCTAAGACATAAAAATAGGTAGTGATTGTTCCTTCGCCAAACGCTCGGCATTTAGAAGTGAGAATCACATCACGGATCTTTCGGATATGACTTTTAAAACGAAGGTCCCGTGTCACAGTAGGCGTTGGCACGTTAACGAACCCTCACTGCTACCGCCCTGAGGGCTAAGCATTGTTCTAAATTTGTGGTACTTCATCTACAACTGGTGACGTCTCAATATGAGCGAAAAATTCTCGACGGGACGTAAAACAATCAATCAATCAATCTCAGTGAACTTGAAATATGGCACCACATGGTCTTCCACATCTGCTTCATATTAGGATATTTTAGTACTCTGAAGTTGAAATTAAAAAGGCTAGAATTTCTCATTGACAATATCTTCGTAGATTTTGGTGATGAGGTATTCCAACAGTCTGTTGGAATTTCCATGGGCACGAATTATGCTCCTTTATTAGCTGGCCTGCTTTTATATTCTAATGAGGCAGAGTTATACAAACGCGTCTACATAAAAGAAAAAATTTCTTGCTGTGGCCTTCAACATGACATTTAAATAAATTGACGATGTTAATCTATTAACAATAAGTTTCATTCATATGTCAATTTAATATATCCCATTGAACTCAAAATAAAAGACACCACAGAGTCCTACACATCTGCTTCTGCTTAGATATTTTATTGAAAACAGATGTTGACGGCAAACTAACAACTCAAAACCAGCTTCTCCGTCGTCTTTTCCTATATTTATGTAGCATTATTATATTATCACCTTTTATGTTTTTTCTCTCAGCTGATTTGATACATGAGAGCATGTTGTGCGTACGTTCAATATTCAACAGAGACAAACTACTGACAAGCAATTTGACGTTACAGAGATTTCAAAAGTCTCGTTTAAATCAGCATTTTGTAAATTTTATGGTCGCTATGATGATCTAATGTGCAAATACAACCTGTCGTTGGGTGGAATGCTGTCTGACGCATTTTATATCATATTGCCAGGCTGTTCTTTACATACAGATTTTGATTAAGGCTTACTCCGTTCATCTGATCAAGATATGGGTATATCGGAGGGTTGACCAGTCAACAGGGTATGCTTACTCTTCCTAGGCACTCTGGTATTTCCAGGGGTCCTTGTTTGCCTTACTTTTAATTTCACTGTTCATTATCTTCGTTTTTTCTCTCTCCATGTTTTAAAGTCATATTCAAATGAAACGAAGATAAAACTTCAATTTCTGTATTATTTACGTCCATATGTCAATTATAAGTTATAATTAATTATTTGCTTCTGAATATTTTGCAAACACAATAAGTAATTGCAAAGTATCAAATAAGGAAAGCAGAATGGATGACACGTTTTTCAATGACCGTCATATGTTTCCATCATGCTAACCTGCATGTAAGGCATGATTCATTCACCACCACCAATATCAAGGCAGAAAACTTACAGCAAGACAGAACAGAGCAGTGATTAATTCAGTGAGAGCTCAATATGTGATTAGATGACTAATCTGCAATAAGACGATTAACGTACACGTTACTTTAGCAATTAAGATACGGAGATTAATCATGATTTACGCCAATGTGGAGCATGTAATGATATTGATGTTAGGAGAGAGACAAAAGAAATAAAGAAAGAAAGAAGAAAAATAATATTCCAGTTTATGGCATCTTGGATCGAGTTTCAATCACATTGTACAAAATCCCCCGAGTACCAATCCTTTTGTATATTTTAAGTTGAATAAATGCTATACCATTATAACTGTAGAACACGCTTTGACCGCACTTTCTACTTGTGCATTGATAAGAATATTTCATGATTACAACAAAACTGACCTGTCTACAACAACTGGAAGATACCTGTTAATTTCTGGGTTCAAAGGTCATCAAAATCACAGTCTACTCCAGATATATTGAAGTCCAGGGGCCCGGCCTGAATTGTTCATTATATCCAACGTTCCATATAATTCAATAAAAAGGTGAAGATAACGACCAGTGATCAATATATTGACTTCTATCAAAAATATAAAATGAAGAGTTGGGGCAAACACTGACCCCTGGATATACCAGAGGTGGGGGTCATGTGCCTTGAAGAAGTAAGTATCTCCTGTCACACCAATGTTGAAGAATATGAATAATATTACTGGGGATGTGAATAATGATACTGGGGATGTGAGTAATATTACTGGGGATGTGAATAATATTACTGGGGATATGGAGTAGACTGTACTTAGAAAAATGGATGGGATTGACAATATTCAGTAATGGTTGGTGGGGGGGGGGGGGGGGGCAGATGTACTAAAATCAACTCGTTCTAAGTCACAAAGCCACGGTACTGACCTCTAATAATAATATCAAAATAAACATACAACAAAGTGCGTATCATCTTCTGTGTTTAGTGAGCCAGGTATGATAGAAGAATTGGATAGTTTACATGAGGAATATGTTTTGGTTTCAGCTGACAATGACTGATTGATTGTTTGTTGTTTCCAACCACACTCAACAATTTTTCAGTTATCTGCTGGCGTCCAGTTTTTATTGGTGGAGGAGAGAATCCAGATACAATGTACCCGGGAAGAGACCATCGACCTTCCGAAAGTAAACTGGTAAACTTTCTGACATATATCGGCGCGAGCGAGAATCGAACCCGCGCCGACTAGAGGTGAGAGGCTTTGTGATTTTAAGCATGATGCTCTAACCACTCAGCCATGGAGGCCATTTCAGCCGGCAAAGCTTCTAACAACATTGTACTAGTTTGTAAGGCTCGTTATTACAACTGCATTTTAAACTTGGCATGAATTCCACATTTCGTAATCCTACATATACTCCAACTGTCCTTTCAAACAAAGAAATTCTTCACAATTATGCTTCAGTTTCATCCCACGCAGTGGGACGAGTGACTATAAGTTACCGTGCCTATACTGGATTCCCCAACTCCACAAAAACAAAGATACACTGCTGGATCCAAATATTATACTAAGCCTCTACATTTGCTCCTCAAGAAATATTAATAACTGTGAAGGAGAAACTTTAAACGTATTTTGCCACAACATACGCCAGAAGTGGGGTAATTAAAAAAATTCTATAGAACTTTTAGTAAATTTAAAATCACGAAACTTTTCTAAATTAAAGACTATAGATATTGACATCATAGGCGGTTGTTTCTTCAGCAAAAACGGGAAAATGAAATATTCATATCTATTGATCAGTCATCCAAACAAAAAATACTATGTTAAACACTACTCGACTCCACGCACAAGTACTCTGAAGTTGATATCAAATAGATGATAGAGTTCTTTATTGACAATAAGATGCTGAGGTTTTGTCTGACATGTTTCATACCAATTATTATGCCGTTCGTTATGCACTTATTTTGACTACGGATTACTCCGTTCACCTGATCAAGATATAGGGCTCATGGCGGGTGTGACCGGTCAACAAAGGATGTTTACTCCTCCTAGACACTTAACCTACTTCTGGTATATCCAGGGATTCGTGTTTGTCCAACTCTTAATTTTGAATTCCTTAATGGAGTTATGAGATTGATCACTGTTCGTTGTCTTCACCTTTTCATGTAGCGGATAACAGGTAGGATAACATATGGTTCAAAAGACCAAGGATTAAGACCACGGTCAGTGATTTGGGCACATTTTATTGAGTACTCTTTTCCTGTTCTGTTTCACGCATGTGACAGATAGACGTTCACGATCATAAGCCTGTGAGTAAACCAAAGTCATTTCACGATAGGATACCATTTTACGTTGGAATAGTCCGCTTGGAAATGTCCTTGCACAGTTGAAGAGATTTAACCCTTAGTTTTTTTTTGTTTTTTTTTATACTTAAGGTTTAATACTTGATATCATCTATGTATTCGTTTTGTGTGAGAGAAAACGTCATTCGAATCGTGAGTTGGTGTTATTTATTGACTGAATTTTCATAGAATACCGTATTAGAAATGTAAAGGCATGAAAAACTCTCATCATCTATTTACCAAAACTTTATAAGTAAACATTTTTAAAAGATCTGTTCATTATGTATGTCGCCCACTGAGATATGGGGACGTAAGCATCTCATAGAGACGGTAAGCAGTACAGCAGCCCACTGAGACACTGACCAGTACAAGACCACGGGAACACCACAGCCCACTGAGACACTGACCAGTACAAGACCACGGGAACACCACAGCCCACTGAGACACTGACCAGTACAAGACCACGGGAACACCACAGCCCACTGAGACACTGACCAGTACAAGACCACGGGAACACCACAGCCCACTGAGACACTGACCAGTACAAGACCACGGGAACACCACAGCCCACTGAGACACTGACCAGTACAAGACCACGGGAACACCACAGCCCACTGAGACACTGACCAGTACAAGACCACGGGAACACCACAGCCCGACGAGATATGACTATATATGATACAAGACTAGTCAACGCTTTAGTCCACCGAGACAGTAGTCAACGCTTTAGTCCAACAGGACAGTAGTCAATACTGCAGTCCAACAGGACAGTAGTCAATACTGCGGTCCAACAAGTCAGAGGTCAGTACTGCAGTCCAACAGGACAGTAGTCAATACTGCAGTCCAACAGGACAGTAGTCAATACTGCAGTCCAACAGGACAGTAGTCAATACTGCAGTCCAACAGGACAGTAGTCAATACTGTAGTCCAACAGGACAGTAGTCAATACTGCAGTCCAACAGGACAGTAGTCAATACTGCAGTCCAACAGGACAGTAGTCAATACTGTAGTCCAACAAGTCAGAGGTCAGTACTGGAATCCACCAGTAATGACAACAGGTAATCTGTGATAATGGCCACTCTCCCGTTCGGCGACACCAGTAGAGCAGAGGCTGTTTGATCTCTGGATTAGTACAGGGTTAATATCTGATCAATAGAAGAAAAAAATCTTTTGAGTAAGATACCTGTGATATACGATTATAGTAAAAATAACTAATTCTATATCCAGAATTAAAGTAGTACATTAATTTTAAAGTTGAAATAACACTGAAGTGGCACACACTTCCGTTGGTGTGTTAATGCTATTTGAATTATCAACAGAGGTATGACCAATTTTTCTTGTTTCCCGTTGTGATTTTGCAATTAAAAGAAAAACTAAAATCTAAATCATTTTCTAGTATCGATTCTTATCGGTTTTATGTTTATCTATAGAATTCTCAATGTTTACAGGTTTTTCCAAAGTAAAAATGAACCGTTTGTTTTAAATAGTGTACACTGCAAATTTATATTTATTGAGATAGTATCTATCTATCTATCTATCTATCTATCTATCTATCTATCTATCTATCTATCTGTCTGTCTGTCTGTATGTATGTCTGCCTGTCTGTATGTCTGTCTATCCATCCATCCAATATACATGTATTTACATTTCAGAAGTTGTTATCTTTGATATCTATACATGTTGTAATATTAGTCATTAGCCATGAATGCGACGCAAATGCGAACAATGTGCATATGAATCTTGATGAATGTAAATGGCTGGGAATTTCATCAGAAATGAGAGTAGAATGTATATATATATATATAATTTTTGAGGTGACGAAGGCATGAACTCCCCGCTATACACCAGCCTCCTTTCTATGTAACGTTAGGCATCACAGTTCATGCATATATTTCTAGTCTAGGACACACGCTGCGTTTCTGACATTTTTTTCTAAAATTATTATTTTTTTCATCTCCTCGATATAAGTTCTTGTATTATAGGTCTAAATTTTGTAATGTGGTAATATTAACATCGGCCTGGGTAGCTCAGTAGTTAGATTACCCAAATTGTAAGCGTCCCAGGTTCGATACCTCATTGCTCCAAAGATTTTTCTCTCATTCTTTACTAGATAATGTCCATTGATACAGTAGACCTGAATTTACATTTGTACTTTATTTACAACAACCAGGAACTATCAAAATATTCTAACTCTAAAACGGACATGGTGACACCTCCAATTTTTCCCTGTAGAAATGAGATAGAAAACAAGTGAATTGTACGTGGAATTTCACGAAAAATTATATATGGTTGAGAAACGTCGCTTATGTCCTTCAGTGTATGCCACCTTGCGCGAATGAAAACTTGCAGTCGGTGTCATATAATATCATAAGGAATGATTCAGAATTATTTCAGGACAATCCCTGTGTACATGGATACTGGGATAAGAGACAAAAAGTATGTGAAGGAGGTACGTACAAAAGTTTATCGCATCCATTCATTGATTGTCTTCTGATGATTAGGATAGATCTCGCTTTATAAACTAACGTTAATTGCTGATTTCATTTAATGGGCTTTTGTTTAATTATAATTTTTCAGCACTAGTATTGTTTTCTACCACTCGGACTTGTTAAAATATTGATTCAATTTTCATTCTTTTATCAATTATGATACATACTTACTGAACTTTTCCTATGATCATCATTATTGACCTATGATTAGTACTTAAGGTTCAATGTACTTGAACTTTCAATACAGAGTCAAAATATTGACATATCGTTTTTCTTTAATCATGATCATACTAAAGTAAATTCCCCAATGATATTAGACAGAACGGCCATTTGTGGACCAGAAAGCGAAGCACTTCGAACACAAATTTATAATCAAACATTCTGATAAGACAAGATTCACAGATAACCTGCAGAGCTTCTGGCATCGCGAGGGAATTAAACATGCTTACATACAGTTCAACGTCGGTATCTTGAACACTGATATCTTGAATACCATGGATACATTAAAGTGATTCGGAAGTCTCAACCACTTATTCTTTAAGTATTTTACCTTCGATATCTCGAATACTCGGATATCTTGAAACTCGAGTTCGTGATAACGAGGTTTGACTGTATTTACATTTACTTTTAAATCCTGTATTAAAAAGCATTAGAAAATTAAACGTTAATAACAGTAAAGACCGCACCACTAAAGCTCGTTAGGCGTATAATAAAATAATAAATTTATTTTGTAAAGTGTAAAATCCATATTGCTCTAAACGCTATTAAATAACAATAAAATAAGTAAAATAAGTTGTATAAGAAGAAATAAATAGTAGGTGAAGACAAGGAGTCCGTTATGACTGCACAACATAGAAATCTTGACATAAGAGTTCATCCGCACAGACTTGTTGTAATGAATTGCAAACAGATGAGTGTTTAGTTTAGATTTAAAGATACAGGGACTAGCGGCAGTTCTGATATCCTATGGTAGGGCGTTCCACAGTTGTTCCACAGTATGAACACTGTCGAGCGATGGCGTCCGCAGCGCCTCACGTGTGCAGCTTTGTTGCCCATTCCCGTCTCAGACAACATAAATGCACATCATGCGATGCCGAGAGAAGTTGATTTTACCTCTGATGTGGTTGAAAAAAACCACACACACAAACACACACACACACACACACACACACACACACACACACACACACACACAAGGATTTAATCCAGATGTGGAATTTTTCATTCAGTAATTGTACTAAGTAATGATATGGCCGATTGCTACTTTTAGTGATTATACCTACACGCTGCTGTTTACAATTAGATAAATTTGAAACTATATGAATTGTTTAAAGTTCTGCTTTTATAACTTTATTGATGTTTATGACATTTAATTGACAATCAGTTCAAAAATTGGATTATTTTTTTCCAGCAAATTACGCAATCTTTTCTTGTACGATATGACGTCACATGTGCTGTTCTATTGCTGTCCCATTAATCGCCACTTACCCAAAGTATTAGGCACGAAATTTAAAATCTATTTAAAAATTCATACATGAAAAAAGGCTTTAAAAATGTAAATATAAGCAATGAATTACTATTTTATGGAAGATGCAGTCTCATAACTGCAACAGTGTGTGCATACAAAATATGGCACGCTAACGCGCATTATTAAATTTGTTTACACACACCGTAATAATAATTCACTGTTTAAATGTACCCGTAATGAGCCTCAGTGGTTCTCAAGTTTTAATCTGCATCGCTTCAGTTTCACACTGTATTTCAAATTCTATCACGAGCATTCACTTCGTAACCAAGAGATTGTGAGTTCGAGCCACGCTCTAACCGAAGTCGTTAACATAGGTAGTGATTGCTTCTTCGCCAAACGCTCGGCATGTAGAAGTAAGAATCACTGATCTTTCGGACATGTCCTTAAAAACCGACGTCGGGGCATAAGAACCTTTAGGCACTGTGTGTAGCCTAAAGTGATATTTCACATACAGCAGGTGACGTCTCACCATGTGTATTCAAGACATCCCATAGAGAATTAAAGTAAAATACATACTTAAAACAGCCTTATGTATTTTACATGGATAATCTTCGATGAAAAGTATCCGAGAATGACGCGACGTTCAAACCGATACCTAGTAGTCTTCCATGAAAAGGCCAAGATAACTAACAGTATTCAGTATCGTAATTTCTGTAGAAAATACGAATCAGAGAGATGGACAAACACGGACCCCTGGTCATACCAGAGGTGGAATCAGGTGCCTAGGAGAAGTAAGCATCCCCTGTCGACCGGCGTGAGCCCTATATTCCGATCGGGTAAACGGAGCAGTCCGTAGTCAGAATCAGTGTGCCAAGAACGGCCTAACAATTGGCATGAAACACGTCAGACAGCATTTGACCCAGTGAAATATTGTACTGACAAATTAGATCGTTATAACGACCATAACATTTGCGAAACGCTGACTCTACAAACCTCCGTAACAACAGCTTCTTTGTCAGTAGCCCGCCTCGATTTAAAAACTGATCATATGCAGGACAAGCTCTTGAGTATCGAAACAGTTGGGAGATGTAAACACCATATGAAGGTTATGATGGAATATTGCCACATAAATAAGGGAAGTTGACGATGGAGAAATTGAAATCATCCCGTTTGTCATAAAGTTGAGTTGTTAGTTTGCCGCCGGCAAATATTTTCAGTAAAATATCTAAGTACGAAGCAGACTCTGTGGTGGCTTTAATTTCAAGTTAACTGGGGTATATCGAATCAACATATGAATGAAAATGATCATTGTTAATACACAAAACGTCGTCGATATATCTAAATGTCGAATTGAAGGCCATAGCAAGAGATTTCTTCTTCTCATGTAGAAGCTTTTAAATGAATTCTGATTCATAAGAATATAAAAATAGGTCAGCGAACAAAGGAGCACAATTCGTTCCCATGGGAATTTACATTTTCATCAAAGCAGGTGTTTATATCACGTGACATTATAAATGATCGCAAAAGTGCAACGTAATACAAATATATATATATTCTGTACCATTCAATCCACTTAGTGTTCAGAGTAAATATAATCCGGTTTTATCTAATCCACTTCACATCTGAGAGGGCTGAGTAAGCCCACTTTAAATGCGAGTTGTATTACCTGGTGTAAACGTGTTATAATTACGCGAGTTGACCTTGATTAACTTTTTAGTAGATAATTTAGGGCTCAATGAATTGAATGCCACACTTTACATCACAATGATTGTTACATGGAGAGCCAAATTAACAAAAACTCATCAAATAATTGAAGATATCTTTAATCAATTGAATATTTCATCAATTCATTTGATGCCGGCAATGATTCAATTAAAGATCTCTTCAAATAATTAAACAGACGTTAACATGTTAAAGAACTATCACTGCTCTGCGCTTAGGGCCTTTGAGCAGGGAGTGACCTTTATTGTGTCACACCTGCTGTGACACGGGGCCTTGGTTTTTGTGGTCTCATCCGAAGGACCGCCCCATTTAGTCGCATCTTATGACAAGCAAGGGGTACTGAGGACCTATTCTAACCCGGATCCCCACGGGGCTTATGGGAAGATAATAATGTAATTTTGCTTCATTCAGAACCTCTAAATAGGTTTCTAACACAAATATTAGTAACAAAAATTTATAAACCTTGTTTGTTTCTGTCATTGAAATAAAAAATCACAATTTTAAATCAAAAAATTTTCTGACACCAAAATGACAGCTATTATAACTTTAAAGACTAGACAGGTGTCTTCTCTCCATCATGTCAAAAGATCATCACGGCACATTTTTCATCCATAAACGAAATAATGAATACTTTAGATTGGGAACTTAACAGGATGGATTGAAGTTCACTGTATTCACGGTCTATCAGTTTTCGCGAAAATAAACCCATAGTGAATTATATATTCAATGCTTTACTGATCTAAATTTTAAAATTATAAATTTTCTTATGACGTGAAATTCAACTTGAACCATCACGATTGTACCTTTGAAACAAATAGTGAAATTTCAGAACCGTGGAATTAAAGCAACTAACAGTATATATATATATATATATATATATATATATATATATATATATATATATGTGTGTGTGTGTGTGTGTGTGTGTGTATGTATGTTATCTACTATAGAATACGTTACACCAACAACTGAATCATCACCAAAAACAACAGAATCAACAGCACCAACAACTGAATCATCAACATCACTAAGAACAGATGTATCGAACAGTTTGAATACAAATTTAGAAACAACCGACTCCACTCCACCTAATGAGACAACAGAAATTACTATGACCACTACTATCACAACGACAACAGCGGGTCCAACGACGACAACAGCGGGTCCAACGACGACAACAGCGGGTCCAACGACAACAGCGGGTCCAACGACGACAACAGCGAATCCAACGACGACAACAGCAGCAACAGATCTAACGACAACAGTCGGGGGAATTGACTGCTTTGACTGTGACTGTAAATTAAGTATTCCTGGTTCGATAACGATGGGGAAGTTTGTACTGAGCAACAACAAAGCTGTTCTTTGTATCCTGGACACGGCAACCAATCATAAATGGACGGTGAGTAAGGCAATGGCGTATTCATTTAGTTTCACTTGCGTCTCATTTCAAAATCAGAGTGCGGATCAAATGTCAAGAGTCAGAAATTACACACTTTGATAATTCAAAATTAAAATATATGTATATATAAGAATAACCGTGTAACGTATTTCGGTAGGAGAGCTTTTACAATGCGAAAATTACATGTAGTCTTCGTTTAAATTTCAGGTTATACAAAGGCGTTTCCATGATGGGGGCGGGAATTTCAACATGAATTGGCTCGAATATGAAAACGGATTTGGAGATTTGGGTTCAGAATTCTGGATTGGTATGACTGCGATTTTTTTTTATATCATAGGGAACTGAAACTCTGTGACAGAGACTGAAAAAATGCCTCTGCTTATACTCCTCTATTTACAATTACTGGGTTAAAGTTAGGGTTAAGTATCCCATGTTTTACTTACTTCATTTTGTATCCTCTATATGCAGTATATTTGCGAAGAGTTTTGGAGCTCCGACTCACAAAAGTTGTTTGAATCATTATTAGTCACATTGACCGAGTGCGCTCGATTACCTGGAGGTCGTGTTCCTGTCGTGTCTGAGTCAACCTAAAACGTGAAAAAACCTGGTGAGCAATCCTACGCCAATTGCTCGGTATTTAAAACAGGAAGTCGCAGGTCGTTTTGGCAAACCCTTAAAAACCGAGGTCCCGTGTCACGACAAAATCTCAACTCCTGCGACCTTGAGCGTTAAGCATGGGTCTATTAAAAATGCGCTGCACGTTACTGTAACTATTGACGAAACAACTTTTTGCAAAAGATAGTAAAACACCTGGACAACTGATCTGAAACAAAATGAAGTTCTAGAGGAGATGCTAGAATTCATGGTTTATGTTTGCTTGCCTACCATGTCTATGTCCTTTCTCGACAATATGTAATACATGCGTTTCATTCTTGCCCGCAATTTCAGGCAATAAGTACATCCATCAGCTGACAGTTCTGTACGGTAACACCCATCTACGTATTGAAATAACAACGACAAACGGTTACACTGGCATTATGGAATATGCCTTCCACATAGATAATTCCACAGAGGAATATCGACTGCATACCTCTAACTACACAGGATCACACGGTCAGTATTACAATAATAGAGATACTTATCTCTAACTACACAGGATCACACGGTCAGTATTACAATAATAGAGATACTTATCTCTAACTACACAGGATCACACGGTCAGTATTACAATAATAGAGATACTTATCTCTAACTACACAGGATCACACGGTCAGTATTACAATAATAGAGACACCTAACTACACAAGATCGCACGGTCAGTATCACAATAATAGAGATATTTATCTCTAACTACACAGGATCACACGGTCAGTATTACAATAATAGAGATACTTATCTCTAACTACACAGGATCACACGGTCAGTATCACAATAATAGAGATACTTATCTCTAACTACACAGGATCACACGGTCAGTATTACAATAATAGAGATATTTATCTCTAACTACACAAGATCGCACGGTCAGTATCACAATAATAGAGATATTTATCTCTAACTACACAGGATCACACGGTCAGTATCACAATAATAGAGATACTTATCTCTAACTACACAGGATCACACGGTCAGTATTACAATAATAGAGACACCTAACTACACAAGATCGCACGGTCAGTATCACAATAATAGAGATATTTATCTCTAACTACACAGGATCACACGGTCAGTATTACAATAATAGAGACACCTACCTCTAACTACACAGGGTCAGTAACCGGTTACTAACGAGACACATGTTGTGGGGCCCGTTTTTCCCGTTAAGTACTTGTATATTCTGGAGGTGTTGTGGTTTTTTTTTTTGATTTATTATTATTATTATTTTCTAAAGGTCTGTCCTTCAACAGCATCGTTCCAGGTGTTTATTAACAATTTAGTAAAGTGATGAAACAAATAATGGGAGAAATTTACTATGTAATTGGAGGCAAATGGATACAAAATCTGTACTATTCTATACAATGGCAGACATCGCCTCACAATGTAGATAAACCCAGTAGTGACCTTGGCCTTTGGACCCCAAAGTCACAAGGAATCTTCCTCTGAATGCTACACAAAGTGAGCAAATCCCTCCCCCCCAATAAAAAACCAAACAAAAAACAAATGTGTATTACCTGGAATGTTAAGTGTTAAACACATACAGTGTATACACACACACACACACACACACACACACACACACACACACACGAGGTCTCCAACATACATCGTATTGATTTTAAAACCCATCTCTCGATTTACCCGTGTTCATTGTTTGTGCGTTGTGAGTAGCATCGCACGAAATTTTCAGGGCTTTTTTGTCAAACACGTGGAAAGGTAATAGAGGAGTTTTCGCGACAAAACAACTCTGTTGGTGAAAGCATAGATACCACTAACAAAAAATTCAAAACCAAGACTATGCCGCGCTTAAGCAATGAAATGCGCAATCAGGCACTTGGTATTCTGCAAGCAGGCGTTAGTCAGCGTGAGGTTGAAAGGCGTTTTAATGTCCATCCTTGTACACTTAGCTGGTTCCATCAGACAGGATCCCTAAATGATCGTCCAAGATCTGGTCAACCGTTTGTGGCAACACCACGGCAACAAGCGTTCATACGGCAACGTCATCTGCGCAACATGTTTACGGTCGCTGCACCCACGGCGAGAGAAATCATTGGACGTCATGGAGGGTCTATTCATCCTAGAAACGTTTCCATAATTTTGAAGCGCCATGGGATCCGCTGTAGAAGACCTTATAAGGGACTACAGCTTAAACCGCATCACCGACGGTACAGATTACATTGGGCAAGGCAGCATCTGACTCAACGTCAAAATTGGTCACATGTTGTGTTCTCAGATGAGTCCAGATTTAACGTTAGTAACGCAGACGGCAGTTTACCGTCGTTTACATGAACGTTTTGCAGACAATTGTGTCCTCGAGCGCGACAGGTTTGGAGGAGAGGCGTCGTGGTCTTGGGTGTGATTAACCACAATTTTCGGTCACAATTAAATGGAACCTTCACTGCTAGGAGGTATGTGGACGAAATTCTGCAGCCTGTTTTAGCACCATTAATGCAGCAGCATAGGCAAGGAAATGGGTTAATTTTCCAATAGGACAATGCGCGCGCACATACGGTAAGATTGTCACAAAACCTTTTTCAAACGAACGCCATTGACGTCTTTGATTGGCTCGCTATGTCCCCAGACTTGAATCCAATCGAGCATTTGTGGGACGAGCTGGGGAGATGTGTGCACAGCTGCCAGCCTCAGCCTCAGAATCCGCAAGAATTTGGGAGAGCCTTGTTGGAGGACTGGCAGAATATTTCTCAGAGGACCATCCGAAATGTTTGTCAATCAATGTCACGTCGCCTTCACTGGTAATGGAGGTCATACTCGGTACTAATAAACAAAACCACATTTTCGACGCACCTCTCATTGACGTTCCCTTCAACTGTAGCCTCATTGTGAATAAAATAATGTTCAAAATCAAAGAATGGTGTTCAGTTAACATGGTTTATAATATACCACTATGAATTTGTTTATTAGATATATGAACAAATTTATAATATATGAAATTATCAAATGTTGCGTTTTTAAAGTCTGTCAGTATATATCCCTTCTCACAAATGAATTGCGAAGATTGATAAGGTTTGTGATTGATTGTTCATATATCTGGGGAGTGTTCGAGTGAAGATAGAAATAATGAGAAGTGACGTCACGGTCCTAGAGATGCCAGGGACTTGATAAATTAGGTAGATACATGTATTACGTCATCAGTTATATATATATATATATATATATATATATATATATATATATATATATATTTAAATATTTTGATAGTGAAATATATTGTCAGTCAAGTATAAAGTCAAATATATAGATAGTCAAATATTGTTGACATATTTAATTTCGTTGGGCAAAAAATTCGTTGTTTTTTAATTGAACTCGATTCTGGGTGGATTAATTTTCGTTGTTTGTGATCACTTAGAAATTACATATTGTAATAAAAGTATAAACAATGCTGTTTATCTGCAATCCTATACCTATGATACACACGCTAGTATTCGTTGAAGTGTGCAGTCATTCACACCAATTGACAAACAGATAATTACTGCGTGATCTGTGGAAGTTTGGGTCATTAAAATTATTGTACTCACGCCATTATAATGTTTAAGGCGTTATTAATGTATTCCGTATGTTTATAAAATTCATAAAGAAACCAGACATACTGGTAGAAACAAGGCATGTATCCTCGCCCTGTCGATGTTCACTGGGCACATCAGGGCAAGAACATCCTCAACCTGTTACAAAATAACTACATTCAAACAATATTTACCCCCCGCCCCCATTGAAAGGAAAAATATCATCCACATGACCGTACCGTTAACAGTAAATTGGTATCAATTGCTAAAACCAGTAACAGTAAATTGGTATCAATTGCTAAAACCACATTCGTAGTGTAGTATGCGCTTCAGTTGTCGGATCATTTGAATAAGGGCGTGGATACTGATCTAGTGGGGGTGGATCTACGGGTGTCTTAGAAATGGCATTTTAAAATGTGACACTGAGGGATTCCGTCTCCACTGCATATTGACGCGCTGTCTGCATGAGTGATTCCCGTTCATACCTATAGTGAACTGTATTGTTTTGATAGTAATAATTCTAAATTACACTGAACTTTTCTATTTTTCCTGGGTAGTTTTCGTAATGTGTTGATTAAGACAATAAAGTGCAGGTAATCGACCCATAAGAAATACTGTGGTGACGATTACGGCACTGAGTGAACATGTTACCTGACAAATAACGGCGACACTGATATTTCTAACTTTAAAATTTAATATTTTTTAAAACTGAAGTTACATGTTGGATTTAATTTCGTTATTTTTTCCTAGACACGAAAATAACGAAATTTAATCCGACACGAAATTAAATATGTCAACAGTATATAGATAGTCAAATATATAGATAATTAGATATATAAATAGTAAAATATAAAGATAGTCAAATATATAAATATATAGATAATCTCATATATATAATTAGTCAAATATACAGATAGTCAAATATACAGATAGTCAAATATACAGATAGTCAAATATACAGGTCAAATATACAGATAGTCAGATATACAGATAGTCAAATATACAGATAGTCAAATATACAGGTCAAATATACAGATAGTCAAATATACACATAGTCAGATATACAGATAGTCAAATATACAGATAGTCAAATATACAGATAGTCAGATATACAGATAGTCAGATATACAGATAGTCAAATATACAGATAGTCAGATATACAGATAGTCAGATATACAGATAGTCAGATATACAGATAGTCAAGTATACAGATAGTCAGATATACAGATAGTCAGATATACAGATAGTCAGATATACAGATAGTCAGATATACAGATAGTCAAATATACAGATAGTCAAATATACAGATAGTCAAGTATACAGATAGTCAAATATACAGATAGTCAAATATACAGATAGTCAAATATACAGATAGTCAAATATACAGATAGTCAGATATACAGATAGTCAGATATACAGATAGTCAGATATACAGATAGTCAGATATACAGATAGTCAAATATACAGATAGTCAAATATACAGAT
This sequence comes from Ostrea denselamellosa, assembly GCA_024699665.1. Lineage (NCBI taxonomy): Eukaryota > Metazoa > Mollusca > Bivalvia > Ostreida > Ostreidae > Ostrea > Ostrea denselamellosa. Next base: position 13,873,150 of record JAMZEH010000017.1, on the reverse strand, counting down.
AGTCAAATATACAGATAGTCAAGTACATAGTCAGATATATAGATAGTCAAAAGAGGGCAGAGTCGGCGTCACCTACCGACATCTTTTTGGTTTTCACATTTCAGGAGATGCATTCACCTCAGCTGATGCCTCTCATGAACGTGCAGACGGGATGAAATTCTCAACAACAGATCGCGATAATGACATGGAAGGTTTAAGGAATTGTGCTATACTCAGTGGCGGGGGCTGGTGGCACAACGCGTGTCAAAAGTCTAACCTGAATGGAGCGTTTGGACACTCCAATTACTTGTATGGTATCAACTGGAATAAATTCGTGGACATCAGTCGTGTTGAAATGAAAGTTCGCAAACCATGAAAACAACGATGTGTATGCCTTTAGTCCATGACGGAAATTAATTTACCATCGGAAGCCGGGGTTGGACAATCACCGATCTTGTTCGTGGATAGTCAGATATCATCTCTATGGCGCATGCTTTTATATTTTGTTTTAATACGATATCACATGACTTGTGTACACGTATGTAACGAATTAAACCTTGGAAAGACATGTTGCATTTTCATTTTGTCAATATAGAAATCATGTACACTCGTTACATCACGTGCACACTTCACTCAGGAAGAAAATTAAAGCTCATCCTAATTCCAGTCCACGACAAAGAGGTTGAAAGGGGTAGCGAGTTTCAGTTAGGGTAGCGAGTTTCACAGTTAGGGTAGCGAGTTTCAGTTAGGGTAGAGTTTCAGTTTGGGTAGCGAGTTTCAGTTAGGGTAGCGAGTTTCACTTAGGGTAGCGAGTTTCACACTTAGAGTAGCGAGTTTCAGTTAGGGTAGCGAGTTTCACTTAGGGTAGCGAGTTTCACTTTGGGTAGCTAGTTTCAGTTAGAGTAGCGAGTTAGGGTAGCGAGTTTCAGTTAGAGTAGCTAGTTTCAGTTAGAGTAGCGAGTTTCAGTTAGGGTAGCGAGTTTCACAGTTAGGGTAGCGAGTTTCACTTAGGGTAGCGAGTTTCATAGTTTGGGTAGCGAGTTTCAGTTTGGGTCGCGAGTTTCACAGTTTGCGTTGCGGTGTCCAGAAATTGCTCATCATGACTAGTACATTACCTTAATTTTCTATTTTTAGCAATGGCCGATGGCATTTTGAAGCACTAACAAGGAGCAATGCCCTAAGTAGGTGTTTCAAAATGTAATCAGGTATCTATTGCTAAAAATTTGAAAAATACAACGCTTATTCGATCGATCAAGGTTGCTCAGTGGTAGAGCTTTCGCTTCGTAGCCGGGAGCTTGTGAGTTTGAGTAGCGAGATATGACCTTGAAAATGGAGGTCCCATATCGATGCAAGTGTTGGAACGTTAAAGAACCCTCACTGCTACGGCCCTAGGCGCTAAGCATAGGTCTAAATTTGTGGTACTTCACCTACAGCTGGTGAAGTCTCGGTACGAGTGAAAAATTCTTGAAGGGATGTAAAACAAACTAGTATCCTAGCCACACCAACACGATGACTAAACAAATCAAAACAAAAAAAAAAAACAAAAAAAGAACAAAGAAAAAGAAATCCAATGAAGATCCAGGTTGAGATAATTGTGCTAAAGTGAAAAGTTTATAAAATGACAACTCGGTGAAAACAAGTTGAAACCGCCAGACAACATTCTATGTTAATAATATTCCACTTTGTTCATACCATGAACCCTAAGGTTTTACATAGGAAGAGAGAGAGAGAAATTCTGCAAGTACTCTAACAAGAGGCCCATGAGCCACCATTTTTGCAAGCCAAGGGTTTTCGGGTGAAAAAAAAACAACAAAAAAACAAAAACAAAAACAAAAAACCAAAACAAAACAAAAATAAACAAACAAAATACCTGTCTTGCGAAGTTGATGGGCAAAATCGCTCACCTCAGTCACCTTAACCCTTTGATCCCCCAGGGACCATGATTTTACCAAAATTGAATCTGCACCATGTCAGAAAGTTGCCATGTAAACTTGAACTTTTCTAGCTCAGTGGATCTTGAGAAGATTTTTAAAAGACATTTTCCTATATTTTCGCATGTAAAAATTTTATCTCCTATTGTGGCCTCACCCTACTACCGGGAGCCATGATTTTTATCAAACTTGAATCTGCACTATATCAGAAAGCTTCCATATAAATTTATACATTTCTGGCCAAATGGTTCTTGAGAAGATTTTTAAATGATCTCACCTTACTTTTGCATTTTTGTGATTATCTCCCTTTTGAAGGGGCACGACCCTTCATTTAAACAACTAAAATCCCCTTCATGAAATAATGAATTGTACCAAGTTTGATTGCAATTGGCCCAGTGGTTTTGAAGATTTTTTCCCTATACTTCCCCATTTAAAACTTTGATCAATTATTGTGGCTCTACCCTACCCCTGGCATCCATGGTTTTATAAAATTGAATCTGCACTATGACAGGAAGTTGCCGTGTAAATTTGTATTGTACTTTAATGGACCAGTGATTGTTGAGAAGATTTTTAAATTACTCCATCCTATTTTTTGTGAACAAACTTGAATCCCCTTCACCCAAGGCTGCTTTCTGCCAAATTTGGTTAAAATTGTCCCAGTGGTTCTGAGAAGACATTGAAATTGTGAAGTTTACAGACAGAAGACTGTTGATCAGAAAAGCTCAGGTAAGATAAAAACACACAGTCATTGTAAAGAATAATCTATGGAGATCCAAATTAACAAATAAAGTTAATTATTGAAGATACCTTTTGAAAATATCATCAATTCGTTTGATGCACTCAACAATTCATTCAAATATCTCTTCAAATAATTAATCTAAATATTGCACGCATTAATTGAATTGATGATAGCAGTAATTATTCTACTGAATTGATGTGCGCTATAATTGAATTGTTGCTCTCTTCAAATGAATTGATGATTTCAACAATTGATGCGCACTATACAATTCATTAAAGAAATTAGTAATTCAAATATTGTGCACATCAATTTAATTAATGCATATAATAACTGCTCTCTTCAAATGAATTAATGATATCAATAATTCTTTTAGACAGAGTAACTATCTAATTGGCGACATTTTCAATTTGACGTAATTATGTTTTACTGTACATGTACTTTAAGTAAAGAATCCGTTTGACCCCGTGCGGATCCGGGTTGTTACAATAGATCCCCAGTACCCCCTTGCTTATCGCAAGAGTCGGCTAAATTAGGCGGTCCTTCGCATGAGACCGTAAAAACTGAGGCCCCGTTTCACAGCAGGTGTGGCACGTTAAAGATCCCTCCCTGCTCAAAAGGCCATAAGCGCCGAGCATAGGCCTAAATTTTGCAGCCTTTCACCGGCAATGGTGACATCTCCATATGAGTGAAAAATACTCTCATGGGACGTTAAACAATATATAATCAATCAATCCGTTTACTACTAATCTAACACAATATCGTCACTTAATCGTTTATTTAGAGTGATGGGCAAAAACAATATATACAGGGTTAGCATTTACAGTGTGTTACAAAAACATTTATACAGTTTAACATGTACAGTGCATTACAAAAATACCTGCCCAGTCACATCACATATAAAGATTAATGAACATGCATTGATTTTTGCAATGATTTTAACTTATTGCTGAATTTTACAAAATGTGTCATCAAATTAGGAATGTTGAAACAACCAGTGTTAACTATATTAAATAGTACAATGACCAAAAAAATGACAGATTCAACTCCAGAAGACAGGCACATACTGATTGTCTGACTGTGTAGGTGTGTCTATCATGAAGAAGCTGTTTGAATGTCTACAAAGTGTCATGACTTCCTTACTCAAAACAAGCTCAATGTCTTACAAAAATATACACAAAATCAATATATACAAAATGTCTTAAAAGTATTGGACATGAATACTTTGTCAAACAAGCTTAAATTGAATTGCTCTAGCATGGATTAGTTTTCAAATAATTTTCTCAAAGATGCATGTACAGTTGAGACAAAAAAAAAAAACATCATATGTTTGAATATGTAAAATTGATGTGAGCAAGGTGTGAAGTCCATTCATTACACCTGTAAAAAAACCACCAGATACGCAGAACAGGGCTGACAGTTTCCACGTGAACAAGTAAAGATAACAGTGAACAATCTCATGCATTATGTGAAGAATACAAAATTATGAGAACGACAAACACGGACCCCTGGACATTGCAGAGGTAGGATCAGATGCCTGGGAGGAGTAAGCATCCCTTGTTAACTGGTCACATCATAAGCCCTCTAAGCAGCATATTCATAATTTCTTTATATGATTTTACATGTACTTTCAGAGAATCAAAATTTGAATAGATATACAAAATGGCATGTAACCAAACATCCACCAAACTGAAGCTTAGCCCAGTAGTGGATGAAGCAATATGAAATACAAGTCATTTTCCAAAAGAGTAGTTTGTATTCTGCTATTTTTAATTTCCTATTGCACATCGAGGTTTTCCATCATACAAATCAAGCTATTCTCATTTACACATTGATATATACATGAGATATACATGTTACCGAAAAAAAAATTCCTAATGATTTATATTGTTTGTGTAAAATACAGAGTTACCTGTCTTTTCAGTAATAAAAAATTCACCAAGTAGAATTTCATCTTGAATTTGTGATACATGATTATAAAGAGCATTTTGGGAGAGAGAAAAAAAAATGTATATATAAATAGTCTTTACATAAATAAATCTCACGGCAGAACTGTAGCTCTCTGGGAAAACGATGAGATGGACAATTTATTTTTTTTTTCCTGAAAGCTTTTTCTGCAACCACAGTATATCAACCTCTTCATGATTTCACACAGAATTTAACACATAAAAAAACAAATTAATTCAAATGTTGTTTCACAGCATAAATTATTTAAATAAAATAACTTTTCGCTGATGACAGAGCAACTGCCTGACGGAAAACGCTACCTACGTACCACAGCCACCATGGCCATCTTAATCACAACTCAACAATGTCACAAATTTTCAACTGATCACAAGATGTGTCTGTGAACCGATGCCCTTCAAGGTAAAGAGGTCAAAACATTTCGTACAAAAAGGTCTTGTCACAAGAAATACAAATGTGCAATATGGAAGCCTTAACACTACCACTTCTAAAGCTATGGCAATGGTTGAAGTTTTTCAAAAGTAGGTCAAACTCCAAAGTTAGGTGGTTCAAACTTTGGTCAAAAAGGAAGGTCTTATCAAAAGGAATACACTGTGAAATATGAGAACCCTATCATCATCCATTCAAAAGTAATTGCCAAGGTTAAAGGTTTTGTGAACAGACAAATAAAGAAACCAAAAACTATATGGTTCTGAATCTTCGATTACGGGGACATAAAAATCTGCATATTCTTCAGTCTGATTAAAACCATGCCCCTTCCTCTTACATTCATCCGATGAGGGAAAGGAGAAGGGGTGGTGGTGGTGATGGTGGTGGTTTTAATTGGACTGCACATTCTTTATTACGTTATTATATAAAACACTAAGCTAATTCATCCTTGACAGGCCAAAAAAACTGTAAAATGGTTGGGAAAATTTATTACAAAAATGCTATTGCGTTCACAAGAGAAGTCGCTGGTAAAGCCCCAAGCATATTTTCAATGATCTCTTGATGATCAATCTTATTTAAGTAGTAAATGCTAACTAAAATACTCCTCGTCAACGTCTACATAATGGTACTCCCCAAAGCTACCCGACTCCAAAAACTCGGGGTGACAGCAGAACCTGAAAAATAATGCACACTAGCCTAAACCTTTTATTTCACTTTTAAAGTCGTCGGTTTACAATGGACTTTGCTTTAATCTTTTAAATACACGACACTGAAGACTTACCCTAATACCTATCATAAAACATTTCTAAAATTTCTCTGTTATATGCTAGTCATAACAATTTTATTTATCATATACTACTCATAACAATTTTATTCATTATATACAAATCATGACAATTTTATTTATTAAATACTAATCATGACAATTTTATTTGTTATATACAAATCATCACAATTTTATTTGTTATATACTAATTATGACAATTTTATTTTACAATACTTTTCTTATATATATATATATATATATATATATATATATATATATATATATATATCCAAATTAATTTAAATTAAAACCAGTGTCCAGTATAAGATATTCAAAGAAATTTTAAAAAAGAAAACACACACACAAAGGTAAATTATATCGTAAAGCGATTTCATTTAAATATCTAAAAATTGCGTTTATGACGTCAAGACATTTCAAAACAATTTTAAGATGTAACGCCTGAGGATCTTTAAATGAAATCCCTTGCGTTATAATTTACCTTTGTGTGTGTTTTCTTTTTAAATTTATCTCTCTCTCTCTCTCTCTCTATATATATATATATATATTGAAAATCAAACTACGATATTTAAATCTTTACATTTTGACAACATTTATTTTGAAATCTTGTTTCATGTAATATAAGCAAAGAAAAGCAGGTTTGTAATCAACAAGCTAACTAAAACTACAACACTACAGGCAACTGCCGACAGTAACACAAAGCCAAGACACCGAGTGCGTCTAATGACCCCAATCATCAGCTGTGTAATGCTGGTGTACGTTTCAGTGATACAGGTGCACAGTCATAAATTACTCTGAACAAACCAGAGCCAGCTGATTGCAGTTTGTCAGAAACACATTTCGTTATACTGTAAATTTCATTTATATATAATATACAACGCAAATACGAAACCAATTTAGTTAAATTGCTGTTTGGCAGTTTATTGTTTGCATTCACTGTGATTTTAACTCTTGAAGATTGAAAATGAAACAGACTGAGTTATTTTTGGTGTTATGATTTTTCTTTATTATATAACTACTTGTGTGGATATTTACTTATATCTGGATTATACACACACACACACACACACAGACGTACACACAGACACAGATACAGACACACACACACACACACACATACACAATCACACACATACACAAACACACACACACACACACACACACATACACACACACACATACATACACACACACACATACACACACACACTCTCTCTCTCTCTCTCTTTTGGAGTAAAATAAACAGCGTCGATTTATTTAATCATATCTACATATATATAAAAGCTATGCAAATGCCAGATTTGATATCAATTTAAATCCTTAAGATGGTGAAAAATTTCAAACATTTAAGAATTGTGTTTGTGACATATACAATGCTCCTCGAGAATGACCAAATTCATTGTGGAAATTTGACCTTGACCACAGTGGATAATTAATTTGACCTTTTCCAGTCGTGTGACTTTGACCTTTTCCAGTCGTGTGACTTTGACCTTTTCTAGTCATGTGACTTTGACCTTTTCTAGTCATGTGACTTTGACCTTTTCCAGTCATGCGACTTTGACCTTGGCTATTCAATTCACTACATCTTCAGCCTCTTTCTGACGGAGTTCAAACACTTACACTGAGATATAATTTACATACAGAAACAACACGATCCCAATCTCCAACACATAAATAGAAGGAACAGATGTGACCAGAGGTATGTATATATAAGACTAAATAAACCTGAATGAAAGCTCAAAAATTGCATCAACCAGAAAGTAATACATATCCTCTTAAAGAGGTAAATCCCCATAGTTATAAACAAGCAAAAGCTGCAGATTAGTGTGTCACTGTACATATGTAAATGGTATAATCACGTAACGAAAGGAACATTTTGGTATTTTTCACTATTTTTTGGGGGGAGGAAATCCACAGACCAGCAGTAGTGAACTTAGCACAACAGTAACACAACACCAAAGAAAGTAGAACCTTACACCAGTAGAACCTTACACCAGTAGAACCTTACACCACTTGAATTTGAACAAGATCGTGTTTTTGGTGTTTGTATAGGAGAAGGCTAATTGCTATCAATATTTATATTTAAAAAATATTAAAGCACTTGACTGATATGTACACATTTTTTACATTTATCATTATCGATCATCATGACTGGTTTCCAGACTGTTGCATGCATGTATTAACAACACTACGGGCGTCTTAAAATTACTCATTTAATACTTATACATGTTTCTGAGATTTTTTTCTCTCAAAATTTCCATGTTTTGTGTTTTTTCTCTTTCAATTAGAAACAAGCAAATTTTTCAAAGAACCTTTCATGCAGATTACAAATGTGAATTTGAAATGAACTGATTATTCCTAACAAAATGGTCACCTAAGACAATTGCTAACTCATTGATTTATTAATGATATAAAATAAGCATGCTCACACACATAATACAAGTTACAATACTAATATACATATATTTGAATAAATAAAAGTTATAATAGTTAAATGAACTTTTCATAAATTGTGATAATATTACACCCAAGGCCTTCTACAAGTGTACACAAGAAATGAAACTCTAACATCATACCATGCAAGAAAAAAAAAATAAAAAAATCAAACACCTATTTTCGGTTTCTAAGACACACATTCTTATCAAGATACAAACTGCGCTCGGGATCCACTGGAGGGGATTTTCCTCGTCAGCGGTTTATTTTGTGCCCTTGCTGTCATGACTTGTGATTTCTTGTATGTTGTCAGTAAGTCGTGCAGCCTCTTTTCAACATTACCCAACAGAGGGCGCTTCATAGGATCACCGTCCCAACATTCCTGCATTAAAGTCCAGCATTCTTCATCAAACACTGCCAACTTCTCTGGGCGTAATCCTGAATACAAGACTTAATTATATTTAGGCGTCATTATTCTACTATGATCATACTGGACTAATAATGGGACATTCTGACAGAACTCGTTATTACGTTTATAATGGACAGAGTTTTAGTCTTGTAGACACAAAAAAATATTTCCAAGAAATGTTATGTTATAAAGTGCCACAGAAGGTGCTGACAGACAGACAAAGAGAAATTTAAAAATAGAAAAGGATTTTCCTCTATCTAACAGGAGTATTTCAGAAAATTTACAAAATTCTTACAATCTCATCTTATTACATGCCATAAGAAGTGCAATTATCTTATCATTCAATAATAAAAGTCCCGTAACTCTGTAACAACAAAGCTGGTAAATCTGAAAGCTAAAAGGGGTCTTTGTCTTCCTCATCAAATCATTTGAATTCTATGACAATTTTCTCAAGAAATTGCATGGCTATTACTTTATTAATTTTTAAAAAATTCAAAGTCCCATAACTTTGTAATGATGTCAATAAATCTAAAAATCAAAAGAGGTCTTCCTCTGCCTAATCCAAGTATTGTGTATAAAATTTATAAAAATATTCCCAAGGAAACTTAAGTTATTGAATGTCATAGAAAGTGAAGACAGACAGACAGAGCGATTACTATTTGGCACCTGCCCTATGTTGGGGCACAAAAGCATCAACACTCTTGTGAGATTTCAATGCATGATTTACTGACTGCCAGATTTAATGATAAAACATCTAACCAAACAAACTGCCAGTCAAATGCCTTCATTAACATCTAACCAGTCAGACTGCCAGTCAAATGACTTCATTAACATCTAACCAGTCAGGCTGCCAGTCAAATGACTTCATTAACATCTAACCAGTCAGACTGCCAGTCAAATGACTTCATTAACATCTAATCAGTCAGACTGCCAGTCAAATGACTTCATTAACATCTAACCAGTCAGGCTGCCAGTCAAATGACTTCATTAACATCTAAACAGTCAGACTGTCAGTCAAATGACTTCATTAACATCTAACCAGTCAGGCTGCCAGTCAAATGACTTCATTAACATCTAACCAGTCAGGCTGCCAGTCAAATGACTTCATTAACATCTAACCAGTCAGACTGCCAGTCAAATGACTTCATTAACATCTAACCAGTCAGACTGCCAGTCAAATGACTTCATTAACATCAAATCATACAGGTGATGAATTTGTAAAGACAAAATATATATTCATCATAATGGTGAACTTTCATAACAAAAAAAAAACAAAAACAAAAAATAACCCCCCCCCCAAAAAAAAAGGCTGCAAGGAGTTATTTTTCCTTTATAGGACATAGGATACCCAAAATATTTGTTGTAGAATTTTATAAAAATATTTGTAAATTTTTTGATATTAATAAAAACTAATATTTATCACACAATTTTTTTTTTTATGAGCCCCCCTTTATTTGTGCATTATTCACATCTTTACTTAAAAATTCAATGGAAAAAAAACAAACATGATCCAAAAATTGAAATCCTTCAATATCGTCTTTTTATTGGTACATGTCATGTTTTGATGACTTATTTATGTATTTGTTTCATGAAATATTAGGAACTCCCACATAAACACAACAAAATCCCACTAAATTTCAGGCATTCAGAATCTTGGGGTATCCTGTGACCTTAAGATGAGGAAATTATCCGCTTTTCGTTCTTTCCAAACCTACCTTTCTTGACATTCTGCCAGAGTTGATCTTTGTTGGCACACTGTTCAAACGCACCAGGAAGCTTTACATTGCCTGCACAAACGTACCAGAACAGCACGCCAAAAGCATACACATCCACACTGCTGTCATAGCGTCCCGTAAAGAGTTCCGGGGCCATGTGAATGGGCGTGCCCACAATACTCCCACTCATCATGGCTTCTGGCTTACAGAAACCCAGGTCTGTCAGCTTAGCACGGTTTTCCTTGTCAAGCTAAAACAAAACGTAACATGCTACAAAATCATGCCATCAATTTCGGATGTAAGAGTCTTATCTTTATTTTTTAAATTATGGGAAATTTGTCCTATATGGAGTTAAGTACACCTACCAGGACATTTTTAAGTTTGATGTCTCGATGTACCAACCCCTGACTGTGAAGAAATCGGATCCCCTCCACTACATCTATCGCCACGACGACCCTAGGAGAGAAACAGACAGGGACTTTCCCTCAAATGAACGTCTGATATTCAAATTACCCAAACAAGTTAACTCCCAGTTCATATCTATATCAATGTTGGTTTTATGGTTTATTTTATTTGAAAAATATTCTATTTGATAGTCAATTTAATATCCATTAATTCTTGACAGCTATTTTCTAGGTCAACAGAAATACACAATTACTGAAAATTACAGCCCATCTGACCTAGAACAGCCTGCACAATTGTGAATGATCCAGACAATAAATGATTACATAAAACCAATCCGGACAACATATGACCTATATAAAACCAATCCACACAAAAAACAACCTATTGCAATGGTTGAATCATCATGACTATAAGCACTGTATGTTACCTTGACAACCACTCCAGCCCCTGCTTAATGGCTCCATAAAGGTCTTTTTGGAGTCGGTCCATGATGAGCAGTACAGCTGGGGTACTTCCACCTCCGTACATGTAGTCTATCACAGAACCACGCAGAGCCACGATTCTCTCATGTTCTGGAATATTTCTGTCAATAAAATCAAGGTCAATGAGAAGTTGTATATTTAGTCTATCACAGAACCATGCAGAGCCATGATTCTCTTATGTTCCGGAATATTTCTGTAAAAAGATAACTTAATCTTTGGTGAGATTGCCTTCACATTAATTCTTAACTTGAAATTCCCAGACTTTAAAATAAAAATACTATATTTACCATGATTCATACACAGATTGTTTACATCACATTAATGAGGAATTGCTTATTATTACTAATTTGTTAAGACATCAAAGGTATAATCATTGGAAACATGAATTTTGCAAATTTACTATAGTAATAAAGAGTACTTATATTCATACACTTGCAATAGGGGCCTCCATTTTATCTGGTTACTTTTTGTAGATGTTAACTTTAATTAAATCAGACTTAAATATGCTAATGAACAAATATGGTTGTGCAATATTCATGAAGTGAGCTAAATATTCAAAGCATGCTAATTCACATCTATATGAATCTAAAATTTCAAAATGAAAACTAAATCATCTAGAATCACATGACATACTTAGTGTAGTAGAATTCTAAAGCCAAGTCATTCCAGTGCTTGTCATCTGGGGGGACAACTGATTTAATGGCACAGGGAGAGCACCCTCCCCATGAATCACAGGAGTAGACAACTCCGTACTGTCCACGCCCAATCTCACGACCCATCTGGGGCATACCTACAACATTTGTCATTTTCTCTGAATATGCCAGTCAATCAAAGTAATATACATGTAGTGCATACCTAAATATAGGTTTATATATCTAAACTTATCACTTATTCTAAAGAATTTACCAAACAAAGATAAAATCATTCATGCCGTGTCATTTACGTGTGCGTGTAGGACCATTCACTTTTTGAAGCAGAAGTTTTCACACAGAAACTTGAGGAACTCTAGCACACATGTCTACAAAGCACTCATAAACCAAGTCAAACAAGAGGTACTGTGAGCACTGCTCACTAGAATGCCCTCCGTTCACCCCAATCTGCCAAACCCAAATGGTGCTCCTTACACCGTTTGTACCAAAAATCGGTAGGGATCATCTTCATCCCTTGGGTAGTCCGTATATCTGATATGGTGACTCTAGGTGAAATGGATAACACAAAAGAGGCTGGAAACCATTTTACTAGTGCAATGTCCAGTACACTTGACCTTTGACCCCTAAAATCAATAGGGATCATCTTCATCTCATGGGGACTCTGTCAGCTCTACATGAAAAGGTTAAAACTTTAGAGCCTAGGAAACCATGGCGTCTACAGATGGACGGACAGACAACCTGAACTGAATCCAGTATAACAACCCCCCCCCCTATGTTGCAGGGGGTATAATTACGGCATCTCACACAGTACCCCCATAATGTCTTATGTAACAGAAGGGGAGAAAATGCAACAGACCAGGGTTTGAACTCTGGCCCCCTGAATCCCCAGCCTACCAACTAAGCTATCTGGCCACTGGAGATCGAATCCGGCTGACAGCAACATTTAAATGTAACATTTCCTTACTAACCATTTAAATAAAGTATAGAACACAAATCCTATGGAAGATACAGAACTGGATAATTTAGTCATTACAAAACCCTGATTTACCTGACTTCTACTCACCGTGTAGTATAACATCCATCAGTGAAGTACTCTCTAGAGCAACCTTTGCCACACGAGGTGCATGAACTTTACGTAATTTTAATCGTCCTTCCTCAATCCTATCAAGCCGACCACAGTGTTTCTGCTCCAACTGCTTCAGAGCTGTAGCAAAGGAATCATGGGATTTATTCAGCCTCTCTTTGATCTGGCTGGAGATATTCTTGGCCAGTCTGTCAAAAAAGACATAAATACAAGTACTAGTTTAAAACAAAACAGTTGATTAAGAATCCTTATTAATGCCAAACTGTCGACATTGCTACTTAAATATACATACATAATGATTATTATCTTTTTGGTTTCCACATGAGCATGGATAATGTTTTTATAATTGCATTATTTAATAACTTCTGCAATGAAAGCTATATGATTTCACCCGAGCTGAAAGGATAAATTCTATTTATTTATCTGATAAACGATAACTTTTAAGATTAAACCAATGAAATCTTTTGTAACAAACCAAAGTAAACAATCTACTGGATACAATACAATTGAAAAAATTATACAATACAAAGTAATGATTTTTTACAATGTAAATATTGATCATGAAATTCAAATAAAAGATCATACAACACAAATGAAAGATCATACAATACAAATGGAAGATTATACAATACAAATGATAAAAACACACAATACAAACGGAAAAGATCAAATATTGCAAAATTTTAGCGAGTTCAGGCATTTAGCATCGTATTTTGAAAGTTGAGAGACGGGGAGCAAACGTAGAGAGAAAAAAGTTTCCTTTATATTTGTATGGAAATTCCAAGTTAGCAAGAAAGGCTGCGCTATTCTGACCAAATCCCAGAATCATAATCCTTCAGTACATAATGTAAATCATCGGTTCCTCTGTGTCTTTCCACTACCATTCACCATTACTTTCAAAAAGTGACCAACTAATAAGTCGATCTTTGCATGTAAAAATGATAAATCGTATGCGATAATAACGCGGTAAGTTCATCACACGTCAAGAAAACGAGGTTAAGGGGGAGAGGGTGGAACTACATATTGCTGCATGCAGTTGTCTGGAGATTGGTGATTACTATGATTATGATTATTTGTGATATCATTTCATAGCGGTCAGTTGCTATTATAATTCCGGAAAATCTCCCTGACTGAGTATCCACACACGGAAGCGGTTTGGTTTGTATGTTTCTTCTTTTCTTTTCTTTTTTCCCCAGAAATTTAATCTTATAACTCATGTTATTGGTACTAGGATGTTCGCCTTTGACATTCTGAAAAACAATCAGGCAGATATTTTTGTACCAGAAATGAGTCATCTTTAGCCACCACCAATATGTATACAAGAGATGCCGGAGTGACGCATAATTTTCGTAACTTCTTTTCTGAAGAGTTCTAGTTACTTTAGTACTGATATCCCGTATTCAGAAAAACAAAAAAAGAAAACAAATAAAACCTACAACACCTGAAATAGAACAAGCCAGAGGGTGCTTAAACAGTTTTCCAGATACAAACAGCACCTTATACTGTTTTGTGGAGATAGAGAACACCTGATACAGTGTTATACAGATAGAGGGGGCTTGAGAGTTTTGTGGAGATAGAGGGGGCTTGAGAATTTTGTGGAGATAGAGGGCGCTTGAGAGTTTTGTGGAGATAGAGGGGGCTTGAGAATTTTATGGAGATAGAGGAGGCTTGAGAGTGTTGTGGAGATATCACACTTAAGCAATTTCTTTACCTGGCTTCACTGAGACTACTCAACATATCCGAGGCTGCCTTCCTCTTCCACTCCACATCGATCTTTGGCTGTGCACTCCAGGGCATGGACTGTACAAGCTGTGAGGAATACAAACACCAGAGGTTTATCCGGCTATCATTTACTGACGTACTCTACTGCCATACAAAGGGTCACTGTTATAACTTCAACATTACCTCAGTAATACAGCATGTCTCAGGTGAAAAATATGGAGACCTTAACTTTGTGAATCAATGTCTGACATTTTGACCTTGACAGAACATGGTGTCCCCTAATTCTTGGGATTTTCTATTATCAATACATACTTTTCTCTTGACCTTGTCATTCTGGGATCATGTATATATTCTGGGATCATGTAAACATTCTGGGATCATGTATATATTCTAGGATCATGAAAACAATATTGATTTCATAAAATACATAGTACATAGTAGTTTAATACCTTAAATGATGTAAAATCTAGATCATTGTGTATTTTTTTTTTCTGTGAATGACCTTGACATTTGAACTTTTGAATGTTGTATGTATCCCATTTCAATTTTCTTCAAAATGCATTGAGGGGCTTTTAATTATCTTTGTTAGTGTGCAAAATAACCTGACCTTTGATCATTATTAAGATTGAAAATAAAATGAGTCATAAGTGGGAAAACATTTCACACACAGTAATTTGATACCTGTGACCTTCACCTTTAATATGAAATACTCAGCTCTTCCCTATTCTAACATCGGAGTTAAATCCAAAAACAAAATGCTGATAGTCCTACCCATCAAAATCCCACAATGCATTGCAACTCTACTAAAATTCATTTTAGTGGTGAAAAAAAATTATATACAAAAATTGTATAAAATCTAAATAATTGTACAAAATGAACAAAATAGATTATTTCATGATGATGCCAGTAGCATGGCTTACAGACACTACTGCAAAACAATAACAGATCCAGGGATGGAATTTGGAAACTCAATCACTATGACATTCTCAATCTATTTCTCATGCAATTTTACCAAAACATTTTGTTTTTAGAGGGTTAAAAGAAATAGTTGAAGAAAGTTGGAATTTTGAAGTTATTTAGTCTTAGAGTGCAAGTTCAAAGAATTAAAGGGACTTTAACACCTACCTTCATAATGACATTCTATAAAATTTAGAGTAAAATGTGTTAGATAGCCATTTTATAAATAGTTACAAATGTTATATAACATGAACTAAGAAGCAGTGGTATTTAAAACTGGTTTCATTATAATACAGTAGAACTCTCTTAATCTGATGCTTGTTTAATATGATTATTTGGATTATATGATGTTTTCTCAAACATAAAGCATTATATAAAGAGGGTCAAATTATCAGCTTTCAGGACAGCAAATGTAACCATGACATACTCTAGAATTACTCTAATTCAGACACGGTTTGGGAAAAAAAAATCTTTTGAATAGATGACATCCGGATCACTGAGTTCTTTTTTATGACAGAATTCTTATGTTGAAATGTGTACAACTTAACCTATATCTGTAAATTTTACACCATTATATTACAAATCTATCGTAGAGGTGTGACATTTACAATTTTAAGTAAACTGTATGGAGATTAGTAAATTTTGCACAACTATAATACATATTTACTGTAAAGGAGTGAAATTTACAAGTCTGATCAAACTGTCTGAGGTGTATTCTAGTAGAGTGAAATTTACAAGTCTGATTAAATGTCCAAGGCA
The DNA here is from genome assembly GCA_024699665.1 of Ostrea denselamellosa. Classification (NCBI taxonomy): domain Eukaryota; kingdom Metazoa; phylum Mollusca; class Bivalvia; order Ostreida; family Ostreidae; genus Ostrea; species Ostrea denselamellosa. Next base: position 13,856,710 of record JAMZEH010000017.1, on the reverse strand, counting down.
TATTGTAGCAGAGTGAAGTTTTTATGTCTTCTTTATCAGACTGAGGTATTTATATACCCTCCCAAAAAAGAAAGTGTGCACGCTAAAAAAGAACACTACAAAAAAGAGATGTTTCATTTATTCCATCGAAACATTATGGAAGCACAGATCAATCAATTTGTGACCAACACAGGAAATTTCAGCACATTACGGCGATTACTCTAGTGGCCATGGTGATTCAAAGTCACGAGGGGTCAAACACAAAAGTCACACACTCAGTATCTGGTATGACCTCCGTTTGCATTGACGATTGCTGTGCATCTTCGCCTCATGGAAGCCAATAGGTTGGCATGGAAGTGTTGTGGGATGTTGTTTCAGATCCTGATCAGATGTCCTTGCAGTTCTACAAGCGTTGTTGGTGCATGTGGAAGCCGACGTAGCTGGCGTTTCATTTCATCCCAGACATGCTCAATGGGGGAGAGATCGGGCGAATTGGCGGGCCAGGAAAAAACATCCACTTGTTGTTGCTGCAGATACTGTTGAACAGCACGAGCTGCGTGTGTACAGGCGTTGTCCTGTGGCAGAATAATGCCGGGGCCGTGACGCTGCAGAAACGGAACAACAGGTGCAAGGACTTCATCTCGATAAGTGGCTGCATTGAGGTTGCCATCAATAATGACCAGCTCAGTTCTGTTTCCGGCAGTGATGCCACCCAACACCATGACGGATCCTCCCCCAGAACGGTTTCGCTCCACGACACACGGATCTGCATAGCGTTCGTTTCGATGTCTGTACACCCTCTGGCGGCCATCAAATGATGAAAGATGGAAACAACATCCATCTGTGAACAAAACACATCGCCACCAGAGTAAGGGATGCCTGAGATGGTGTCTACACCACTGTGTAATGTCAATATGGGACGTATTGCAGGTCTCTGTGGACATAAGCTGTATTCTCTCACCCGATTGATTACTGTTAGCGGGTGTATATGTCTCGGGTTAGGGATGTTCCTGGTTGTCGTCGTTGCCATTTGTAGCCGGTTACGGAGATGGGCGACACGGATATACCGATCTTGGGCAGGGGTGGTAACTCGGGGTCTCCCGGAGCGTGGTCAGTCTCGAATGCCATCGTGTTGGGCATATCGCTGGACTAACCTGTCTACAGTGTTACAGTGGCAGTTGAAATGCTGGGCTACCTTTCTGTGTGTTCTGCCAGCCCTAATCATACCCAGAGCAAGGAGACTTTGATGTAGTGTCAATCTTGTCATGCTGACGTGAAGTTGTTAACAGTGTCGTAAGTTTCAATGAGAACGATTGAAAGGCCTTACTTAAGAGTTTTTATGCCTATTGTTTCACACTGCTGCATGAATTTTTAAACTCACCACGTGCAACAGATGCCTTTTCACAAACATGCAGCATCTCAGTGAACGTAAATGCAATTTTCACAAAGAACGCCGGTTTTGTATTCAATAGCACTTATTAATGCACGCGTTACCATTTTTTACCCTTCCAAATTGTTATGTTTGGAGTGTGATAACTTTTTTCCATGCACACTTTCTTTTTTGGGAGAGTATAAAACATTTCAGACTGAAAAGATTCAGTTTAGACAAGTTTCTTTATATCTAAATATGGGAAAATCAACATTATTCTAATGGTAATGTAACAATGGGACAGAATATCCTAGCTGTAATGTAAGAGTGGGATAGAATATCCTAGCTGTAATTAAGAGTGGGACAGAATATCCTTGCTGTAATGTAAGAGTGGGACAGAATGTCCTTGCTGTAATGTAAGAGTGGGACAGAATATCCTAGCTGTAATGTAAGAGTGGGACAGAATATCCTAGCTGTAATGTAAGAGTGGGATAGAATATCCTAGCTGTAATGTAAGAGTGGGACAGAATATCCTAGCTGTAATGTAAGAGTGGGACAGAATATCCTAGCTGTAATGTAAGAGTGGGACAGAATATCCCAGTTATAATGTAAGAGTGGGACAGAATATCCTAGCTGTAATGTAAGAGTGGGACAGAATATCCCAGTTATAATGTAAAAGTGGGACAGAATATCCTAGCTGTAATGTAAGAGTGGGATAGAATATCCTAGCTGTAATGTAAGAGTGGGACAGAATATCCTAGCTGTAATGTAAGAGTGGGACAGAATATCCTAGCTGTAATGTAAGAGTGGGACAGAATATCCCAGTTATAATGTAAAAGTGGGACAGAATATCCTAGCTGTAATGTAAGAGTGGGATAGAATATCCTAGCTGTAATGTAAGGGTTGATCGATTGATTGATTAAATATTGTTTAACGTCCCACTCGAGAATCTTTCACTCATATGGAGACTTCACCATTGTCGGTGAAGGGCTGCAAATTTAAACCTATGCTCGGCACTTATGGCCTTTGAGCAGGGAGGGATCTTTTACGTGCCACATCTGCTGTGACATGGGACCTTGGATTTTTGCGGTCTCATCCAAAGGATCACCCCATTTAGTCACCTCTTACGACAAGCAAGGGGTACTGGGGATCTATTCTAACAACCTGGATCCCCACAGGGTTAATGTAAGGGCGGGACAGAATATCCTAGCTGTAATGTAAGAGTGGGATAGAATATCCTAGCTGTAATGTAAGAGTGGGACAGAATATCCTAGCTGTAATGTAAGAGTGGGACAGAATATCCTAGCTGTAATGTAAGAGTGGGACAGAATATCCTAGCTGTAATGTAAGAGTGGGACAGAATATCCTAGCTGTAATGTAAGGGTGGCACAGAATATCCTAGCTGTAATGTAAGGGTGTGAAACAGAATACCCTATCTGTAACAGAAGAAAAAAAACCAGTGTCCTTAATCTGCTTTCTACTGGTTACCTGTTTCATCCGCTCCAGAATGACCCTGATGAAGGAGGAACTTGACTGTAAACTGATTTCCACCTGGTAAGCCGCATTCATAATCTGGAACATTGCAGTGATTGAAATCTTGATGACACTGTTTACACAAGCATTTAGAGGTGAGAAAAATAAAGTCTTGGATCAGCTAAATACAGTAAAATATGACGGAATAATTCGATGGGTTTTAAATGACAAATCTTAAAACTCTTAAAGAACACATTCTCCTAATTTGATTTCAGAAGGTTGGATTCATCTTTCTTGTAAACATTATCACTGTTATAAATGGTTTTATGATGTAGAATGTAGAAATCTGTAACACCTGTTTGAGAGCCTCACTAGTCGAACCTGACCCATTTCCTTCCGTTTTGTCAATTCTTTCCAAACTTTCCAGACATCGCGTTAGAGTACCTGTGGTCATTAATGGAAACAAATTCTTCAATGACAGCATTCAGTCATGATAAGTAAATTAAGGTGGCTCACTGCACCTTAGAAGACTTGATTCAAATTAGCACAAAATTGTTTAATCATGAAATATATGATATGCATAATGTACATTTGTCAAAAAGGTGGAATATATGCAATTTTGGATAAAAAACTTGATTTCAAAAAATTCATTTCAATAAATATGAACACTCTGGTGGATTTGAACTATCGACTTGTGGGTCAGTAATCCGATATGTAAATCCATTGATTCATAGACAAACTGATTGATACAAATGTCACACAACTGTTAAAATTGCCATTCTGTCATGTAGTATCATAAAAAAGTGTGAGAGCTACCTTAAAACACATACACTAAATATTGCAGTCATTTCTTTTATTTGTTTGTTTGTCCATTTATTTGTTTGTTTTTCTGTTTATTTGTTTGTCTGTTCATTTGTTTGTTTGTCTGTTTATTTGTTTGTTTGTCTGTTTATTTGTTTGTCTGTTTATTTGTTTGTTTGTCTGTTTATTTGTTTGTCTGTTCATTTGTTTGTCTGTTTATTTGTTTGTCTGTTTATTTATTTGTTTGTCTGTTTATTTGTTTGTTTATTTGTTTGGGGTTTTGAGCAGAAGAGGCTATATATCAACTTTAAAGTTAAATATTTGTTTTGAAGTGTTTTGGTCGTCATGGCTGCTCTCAGTTACAAATTCTCAGGAGTGAAATACAGACAGACAGGTGGACAGACAGTCATAGCATCATTTATCGTGATAAATACATCCTCACAGGAATCAACTATCAAGGTCCTACTTAAACTTGCTGTTATAAAATTTCAGATTGTAAAATTTGGATGGATGGACAGACAGACAAAGTAATCCATGCATTGCTATGTGGCATAAAAATAAACATCGTGACCATACCTACTGTATCATCATATCTGGATGAAATGCCATGTTTTTAATATTGATTAAAATCAAAAGAGTTGAATTTGAGAAAAAAATGTAGAACTAGGAAAATGTCAGATTTCCAGTTAAACATTAGTTGCAACCTCCAAGCTTACTCAGGGGTCAGTGGTCTTGTTGTCTCAATACTAATAATTCTATCAGCCCAGCCTGCTGACTCAGAGAGTCAGTGACCTTGTTGTCTCAATCAAATACCGATAGTCTAGTATAATCTAAACTTTTTGAACTTTACAGTACATATGTATTGTGATGAGATAAAGCAGGCTGATATTTACTGTGTGCGTGTGTGTGTGTGTTATCTCCCCTGATGTGTATAATAACCACTATCTGAGAGGCTTTGTCCATAATTAAGAGCACCATATGGTATATTTATTTCATCACACCTATATCTAGATCTGTTTTTTTCTTTTTAGTTACAAGCCTTATACACTAGAGATAAAAGATATAAGTATATATTACATACTGTATAGATGCTAGATATAAGTATATTATGTATTGTACCAATGTTAGATATAAGTATATTATGTATTGTACAGATGTTAGATATAAGTATATTATGTATTGTACCAATGTTAGATATAAGTATATTATGTATTGTACCGATGTTAGATATAAGTATATTATGTATTGTACCGATGTTAGATATAAGTATATTATGTATTGTACCAATGTTAGATATAAGTATATTATGTATTGTACAGATGTTAGATATAAGTATATTATGTATTGTACCAATGTTAGATATAAGTATATTATGTATTGTACCAATGTTAGATATAAGTATATTATGTATTGTACCAATGTTAGATATAAGTATATTATGTATTGTACCAATGTTAGATATAAGTACATTATGTATTGTACTAATGTTAGATATAAGTATATTATGTATTGTACCAATGTTAGATATAAGTACATTATGTATTGTACAGATGTTAGGTGCACACAGATTAAATTGTGGGGTTCATTACATTTTCAGCAGTGAAATACTATAATTTACCCATTGAATAAAATTGGTATCTTCTTAGAGTGAAAAAAAACCTGAACACCTGATAAGGTTTTTGAAATATTTTCCCTCATGCTTTGCACTTGTGAAAATATAAAAAAAAATCCCGTCTTACTCATAAAATAAATTCCATATCTAACTACAAGGCATTGACTATCCTCCATATATCAAATGGCAAGGATTAAAGAAATCTACCAACAATAATAGGACAATCACAGGACAATGAGGAAGTATGTGTCTGATATCGGCTGAGTTTGACCCCTCACCGTGATGCTGACGTCATGTACATTCATTATTTGCTATGTGATCTCAAAATAAACAGAACTACTCCGTCTAAACTAACCGTCCACTTCACCATTGCATATCCTGCAAACATCAATCAATTTACACAAGCTATGTAATCTTCTATAAATACACAGTATGTCACACCAAACTGGTGTCAAACCAACCAATCATGATATGCTATTTCACACATGTATAATAACCACGACTTACTTCTGTAAGCAATAGAAAATGCATGTATGATGTCCTAAAAGCCATTTCCCTTTTTAAATTTATCATCATTAAATATGCCCAAATTTCATCATAAGATAACCTTTAGATTTTACAAGTATTATACACTTGTAAAGGTCTGTTTCAATGTAATTACACTTCTACATTTGTCTGTATCTTCATTTGTTTGTACATTTCCTTGTACATTTGTGTGTGTGTACATTTGTTCATACTTTTGTGTGTTTGTACATTTGTTCATACCTTTATTTGTCTGTACATTTGTTTATACCTTTATTTGTCTGTACATTTGTTCATACCTTTGTGTGTGTACATTTGTTCATACTTTTGTGTGTGTGTACATTTGTTCATACTTTTGTGTGTGTGTACATTTGTTCATACTTTTGTGTGTGTGTACATTTGTTCATACCTTTGTGTGTGTGTACATTTGTTCATACCTTTGTGTGTGTGTACATTTGTTCATACCTTTGTGTGTTTGTACATTTGTTCATACTTTGTGTGTGTGTGTGTACATTTGTTCATACTTTGTGTGTGTGTGTACATTTGTTCATACCTTTGTGTGTGTGTACATTTGTTCATACCTTTGTGTGTGTACATTTGTTCATACCTTTGTGTGTGTGTACATTTGTTCATACCTTTGTGTGTTTGTACATTTGTTCATACCTTTGTGTGTTTGTACATTTGTTCATACTTTGTGTGTTTGTACATTTGTTCATACCTTTATGTGTCTGCAGATTTATTCTTGCCTTTATTTGTCTGTACATTTGTTCATACCTTTATTTGTCTGTACATTTGTTCATACCTTTGTGTGTTTGTACATTTGTTCATACTTTGTGTGAGTGTACACTTGTTCATACCTTTGTGTGTGTGTACACTTGTTCATACCTTTGTGTGTTTGTACCTTCCTGTGTTTACCATTTTATATTTTACAAGATATAATCCACATTGCTTAACCCTGCATACAGAACTCAGGCTTCTAAATGATTGTAATGGTTAAGTACATAGGGTCAAAGCTACTTGGAGGAATTCCAATTTCTTGTGTTCAACACAAAGCCTCTCACCTCTGTCGGCGCGTGTTCGAATCTCAGCCGCGGCGTTATGTGAGCAAGTTTTCCAGTTTACTTGCGGAAGGTCGGTGGTCTCTTCCCAGGTACATTATTAATATCTGGGTTCTCTCCTCCACCAACAAAAACTGGACGCCACCAGATAACTGAAAAATTGTTGAGTGTGGCGGAAAGCAATAAATAATCAATCAATCAATCAATCTTGTGTTCAAGATTTTGACTTTTGAATTTCTGTGACATAATCTTCTGACCTATTGATTTCTGTGACAATCTTCTGACCGATTGATTTCTGTGACAATCTTCTGACCTATTGATTTCTGTGACATAATCTTCTGACCTATTGATTTCTGTGACAATCTTCTGACCTATTGATTTCTGTGACAATCTTCTGACCTATTGATTTCTGTGACATAATCTTCTGACCTATTGATTTCTGTGACACAATCTTCTGACCTATTGATTTCTGTGACAATCTTCTGACCTATTGATTTCTGTGACAATCTTCTGACCTATTGATTTCTGTGACAATCTTCTGACTTATTGATTTCTGTGACAATCTTCTGACCTATTGATTTCTGTGACATAATCTTCTGACCTATTGATTTCTGTGACAATCTTCTGACCTATTGATTTCTGTGACATAATCTTCTGACCTATTGATTTCTGTGACATAATCTTCTGACCTATTGATTTCTGTGACATAATCTTCTGACCTATTGATTTCTGTGACACAATCTTCTGACCTATTGATTTCTGTGACACAATCTTCTGACCTATTGATTTCTGTGACACAATCTTCTGACCTATTGATTTCTGTGACACAATCTTCTGACCTATTGATTTCTGTGACATAATCTTCTGACCTATTGATTTCTGTGACATAATCTTCTGACCTATTGATTTCTGTGACATAATCTTCTGACCTATTGATTTCTGTGACACAATCTTCTGACCTATTGATTTCTGTGACACAATCTTCTGACCTATTGATTTCTGTGACACAATCTTCTGACCTATTGATTTCTGTGACATAATCTTCTGACCTATTGATTTCTGTGACATAATCTTCTGACCTATTGATTTCTGTGACATAATCTTCTGACCTATTGATTTCTGTGACATAATCTTCTGACCTATTGATTTCTGTGACATAATCTTCTGACCGATTGATTTCCAAAGCTACATATATAAGGTCAAGTTCTCTGTCAGGGAAATCCTAAAACTAGTCTTGTCCTTCAGTAATTCAGAGTATCTCCATACGACTACGCTGTCACAATTTGCTTGGGATCATTACCTGTATACGAGTCCCTCAATATGTCAATGGACTCCATCAGTTTTGTGGCTACTGCCTGGTTCAGGGCCCCAAGAACCAGCTCTTGTATCTGGTATGTACAGATCTTTAGACCTTTCTGCGTCAGTATTTCACCTTCGTCGTTAAGATCTACACCTGAAAATTGGAAAGGCAACATGATTAAATTTTAACTATTTAATCTTGTTAATACACACACTTAAATTTGGTGAAAGATTAACAAGATATATTCTCTTGTCAATACTAGTTACAGTGTGATAAGGGTAGAGTATAGAAATACACAGGGCAGATCAACAGTCATATTGGATAAGATGTAGATATAAAATGAGTATTGGTCTGCCCAACAGATGCCCCAACATTACTGTGTTGAGAATTTATCCTACCGAAGGCTGATGTAACAATTAAATGACACCATGTAAAGAATACACTGAAATATCACAGCTTCCAAATAAAACGGCACATAATCAGTCCATGTTACCTAAATCAGAAATATAAACACACCGACAATCTGACAAACAAGTTCAAATTGTCCTTAACACAATCTTCATACTACATAACAAACAACAGACAGCAAGTGGGGGCCTACGTGGCCGAGTGGTTAGAGCATCGTGCTCAAAATCACAAGGCATCTCACCTCTAATCGGCGCGGGTTTAAATCTCGCTCGCGCCGATATATGTGAAAAAGTTTGCCAGTTTACTTGCGGAAGGTCGGTGGTCTCTTCCTAGACACATTGTATCTGGGTTCTCTCCTCCACCAATAAAAACTGGACGCCACCAGGTGACTGAAAAATTGTTGAGTGTGGCGGAAAACAATAAAAAACAAACAAAACAAGCAGATAGCAAGTGGTTTAATATTCACATACAAGTAGTACCCAATCCAAATACTGAAACATCAATCAGAGGCCTTATCATGCTGACATTTTCTATTATTGATTTTTTGAGGTCAATGCAATGCTTTAGCTACCTGAGAAATACAATATTCACCGAGATTGGAGAACAAGGTATCTGTCGTACTTCTGATGTAGCTCAAGCATGGTATTGACTGATAAAATGTTAATAATTCTTTTATTATATGATAAATTATAATCGTCAAAGCCTCAGACACAAAACCTAGTTGAGCATATATGTTTAACTTTACAACTAGAGTGCAAGACCTAATCAAAAGTAATTAGAGATGCAAGTTTCTTGTTTATGACTACATAATTCAAAATACTGTACATCTTTGTTTACAGCTAGAATGCGAGACCTAATGAAGTGATTAGAGATGCAAGTGTTCATCAGATGACCAAAAAATAACAATCATATCAAATTCCTAATTTATTTTTTTTGTCTTTTGGAAATATCGGATGTTACAGTAACCAAATGACTGGCATCAACAGTCATCTGATTGATTGCCCAAGGCAAGGAAAATTTAATTTCAGTTTGGGTGAGTGAAACCCTAGAAATAGTTGCCATTATACAAGTGAACATTTCAATAACAAAAGAAATATGATGCCTTTCAATTTTATAACTTGTATGTGCTTTGGAAAATTTGGTAGAATTTCTTCTAACTGACCCTCTGACCTTATCCTGATCATGAGTTCGCACTCAAGCAAGCATGGCTTCTTAGTCTTTTCTCTTATTTTTGGAGGAAAACACACACAAATACACACACACACACACACACACACACACACACACACACACACACACACACACACACACACACAGAAAAGACAAGTCAGACTGAAAATAAACAAGAATATAAACCAAAAAGGAAAAAGGTTGTAGGTTGCATGGCAATCTGAATTTTTGAGACGGACTGACACAAACACCAGAATGGTGTGTACCATCTGTCAAAACTTTAAAAGATAGTGTACTGTTATTTGGGACTGGTAATTCTTCTTATAGACAGTATGGGGTCACATTTTCCTCTCCTAAACAATTAACATGAGAAGCTAAATTGAATGAATGTGCAGTTCCCATGGACATTTTCATTAAAAAAAAAATCGTAGAGGAAAAATAAATCAAACTCTAACAGATTGAAACAGCATTTACTATGTATCTCACACTTGAATTTGAGCAACAGGATTTGAAAGTTAATGACAATCCTTGTCACATTTAAGGTACCTACATGTGAACATATTTTTTTTTTTTTTTTACTTTGTGAGATTTCAGCCAATCAGAAAGCTCCCAATTATTACATAATAATAAAGTATTTTATAAAGAAGTTATAGTATTTCACCAGTTTGCAAGAGTTCTCTCTCTTAACAGCCAAACAATTTCTTGTATCTCCTGCTCTCAATACACCACATCTACCAGTTACATATGCCTGCAGTATTTTTTTCAATCTGGGAATTTTGTAAAATATTTGAGACCCAATGGACTATTCAAAGAAACATGTAATCCTGGGACAATTGACTATTCTAACAATATGTAATCCTGGGACAATTGACTATCATAACAACATGTAATCCTGGGACAATTGACTATTAAAACAACATGTAATCCTGGGACAGTTGACTATCATAACAACATGTAATCCTGGGACAATTGACTATTAAAACAACATGTAATCCTGGGACAACTGACTATCATAACATGTAATCCTGGGACAATTGACTATTATAACAACATGTAATCCTGGGACAATTGACTATTCTAACAACATGTAATCCTGGGACAATTGACTATTCTAACAACATGTAATCCTGAGACAATTGACTATCATAACAACATGTAATCCTGGGACAATTGACTATTAAAACAACATGTAATCCTGGGACAATTGACTATCATAACAACATGTAATCATGGGACAATTGACTATTCTAACAACATGTAATCCTGGGACAATTGACTATTATAACAACATGTAATCCTGGGACAATTGACTATTCTAACAACATGTAATCCTGAGACAATTGACTATCATAACAACATGTAATCCTGGGACAATTGACTATTAAAACAACATGTAATCCTGGGACAATTGACTATTCTAACAACATGTAATCCTGAGACAATTGACTATCATAACAACATGTAATCCTGGGACAACTGACTATCATAACATGTAATCCTGGGACAATTGACTATTCTAACAACATGTAATCCTGAGACAATTGACTATCATAACAACATGTAATCCTGGGACAATTGACTATTAAAACAACATGTAATCCTGGGACAATTGACTATTCTAACAACATGTAATCCTGAGACAATTGACTATCATAACAACATGTAATCCTGGGACAATTGACTATTCTAACAACATGTAATCCTGGGACAATTGACTATCATAACAACATGTAATCCTGGGACAATTGACTATTCTAACAACATGTAATCCTGAGACAATTGACTATCATAACAACATGTAATCCTGGGACAATTGACTATTCTAACATGTAATCCTGGGACAATTGACTATTCTAACATGTAATCCTGGGACAATTGACTATTCTAACAACATGTAATCCTGGGACAATTGACTATCATAACAACATGTAATCCTGGGACAATTGACTATTATAACAACATGTAATCCTGGGACAATTGACTATTCTAACAACATGTAATCCTGGGACAATTGACTATTCTAACAACATGTAATCCTGAGACAATTGACTATCATAACAACATGTAATCCTGGGACAATTGACTATTAAAACAACATGTAATCCTGGGACAATTGACTATCATAACAACATGTAATCATGGGACAATTGACTATTCTAACAACATGTAATCCTGGGACAATTGACTATTATAACAACATGTAATCCTGGGACAATTGACTATTCTAACAACATGTAATCCTGAGACAATTGACTATCATAACAACATGTAATCCTGGGACAATTGACTATTAAAACAACATGTAATCCTGGGACAATTGACTATTCTAACAACATGTAATCCTGAGACAATTGACTATCATAACAACATGTAATCCTGGGACAATTGACTATTAAAACAACATGTAATCCTGGGACAATTGACTATTATAACAACATGTAATCCTGGGACAATTGACTATTCTAACAACATGTAATCCTGGGACAATTGACTATCATAACAACATGTAATCATGGGACAATTGACTATTATAACAACATGTAATCCTGGGACAATTGACTATTAAAACAACATGTAATCCTGGGACAACTGACTATCATAACAACATGTAATCCTGGGACAATTGACTATTAAAACAACATGTAATCCTGGGACAATTGACTATTATAACAACATGTAATCCTGGGACAATTGACTATTCTAACAACATGTAATCCTGGGACAATTGACTATTATAACAACATGTAATCCTGGGACAATTGACTATTCTAACAACATGTAATCCTGGGACAATTGACTATTATAACAACATGTAATCCTGGGACAATTGACTATTATAACAACATGTAATCCTGGGACAATTGACTATTATAACAACATGTAATCCTGGGACAATTGACTATTATAACAACATGTAATCCTGGGACAATTGACTATTATAACAACATGTAATCCTGGGACAATTGACTATCATAACAACATGTAATCCTGGGACAATTGACTATTATAACAACATGTAATCCTGGGACAATTGACTATTATAACAACATGTAATCCTGGGACAATTGACTATTATAACAACATGTAATCCTGGGACAATTGACTATTCTAACAACATGTAATCCTGGGACAATTGACTATCATAACAACATGTAATCCTGGGACAATTGACTATTCTAACAACATGTAATCCTGGGACAATTGACTATTCTAACAACATGTAATCCTGGGACAATTGACTATCATAACAACATGTAATCCTGAGACAATTGACTATCATAACAACATGTAATCCTGGGACAATTGACTATCATAACAACATGTAATCCTGGGACAATTGACTATCATAACAACATGTAATCCTGAGACAATTGACTATTCTAACAACATGTAATCCTGAGACAATTAACTATCACAACAACATGTAATCCTGGGACAACTGACTATTAAAACAACATGTAATCCTGGGACAACTGACTATTATAACAACATGTAATCCTGGGACAATTGACTATTATAACAACATGTAATCCTGGGACAATTGACTATCATAACAACATGTAATCCTGTGCTAAGGGAAATCTAAGCAACTCCACTGAAGCACTTATTCTTTAATTACAGATCAACTTTATAAATCCTGTTTCTGAGGGTCATATGACAAGTGTATTAACGCATATTTGGTGCACACAAACACAACACACAGGACGTAACTCAGACTAGAAAAGCAAAGTAAGCTGCTGTCAGCTCGTAGACGAAATAAATCAATGAGATAGTAAAGCTCATTTTGGTCATTTTTTTTCTTTCTCATCCCACATCAACATATTCCATTCTAATGATTGCATATTTGTCAACATTACACTAATAAACCAACATATATAGAAGATTGAATTTTAGTCCAGGAAGCAAAAATTCAGGGGACATAATTTGACGATTATAATCCTTTTAAACTTGCAAATAAATGCATAAAGTTGTTATTATTATTTGTAGAAACTGATTTGTAAAAATTATTAGAATTCATTTAAAATTTTATTCTTTAAAAAGAATTTGAAACAAAACGACCTTTACAATCTGTTTAAGCTTCTGTCGTCATGATGTAGACTATACAAAATATAATTTACCGAGGAATTCGTACTCCTCCGCCTTTCTAATCAGCTGGTCCCTCATGTCACCTATTGTCTCGGCGATCATTTTTCGGATTTCATCCCCTTTCTCCACAGCTATGGTCAGTAACTGTTTGAACAATTCATTTTCCTTTTCCCTGGCAAACTCGAGTTTCTTGGGAGTGATAAGCATTTCCCTCGCCATGTCGAAGGCCGAAATAATAAACATGTTGAGACATCGTGCATGAGAATTATTCAAAACAGTGGAGGAATTCACTAAATACCTTTGGAGAATCTGCTGAACAAACTGGAGAAATTTCTGTGGAAAGAGTTCAAAATTTTCAACAAACTCACTATCAACCTCATAATAGTCTGAAGTAATTGTGTGTCGCATGTTTCGGACACCTGGCGAATCGTTTAAGTATCCAATTTTACATAGCTGTCTGAACACTTCTGAATTGGACTGTATTTTGAGTGTAATCTCTTTTGGCACATTTGTATAACTAGGGTCTGGCATGACCTTATAGACAGGTTCATCTACACTAGAACTCAGACACAAACTCTCTTTTTCTGAAGTTGCTTCCCTTTGATGTCGCTTTTGAATTTCTTCCTGACTAGTAGGTGCTCCATCTGGTGGATCCATATCCAGATTTTTCAGACCAGGGGGAGGAACTCTGACAAAGCACACAGGCTGATAATGGCTGACATTGGAAAGCTCTCTCAGTAATAGAATATCCTAAAACAAAGCAAACCTTTGTCACTCTCATAATTATTTTCTAATTAAACACACATTGATAATTAAGAAATGCTTCCAAATTAATCTGAACACATTGGATTCCTGTAATGATATTTACAAACACTTTGGCTACTTTGACACTGCTAGTTATAAAATAATAAATTAAAGTAAATTTACAATGACTAGAAACTAGAGGGCAAATTAATTCAAATCATATTTTTGTAAATTTCAGCTGTCCTCTGATGCTGTTACCCTCTCTGCCATTTGGCACCAAACACAATATCTTAGTCTCAAAATCAACTTAGCGAAAAAGTCAGTCCAACTATAAACAAAGTACCAAAACAATTATCTCAGAATCGAATTGAAAAAATGCCAGTCCAATTATAAACAAGTACTAACACACTAGTCATAGAATCCACTTAGAGAAAATGTTGAACCAGCATAACACTTAAATGTAGAACATGTGTTAAAAAATGAAGAAAATAAATCTCAAGATAAAAAAAAAACAAGGTGTATTTGTGAAACACTGATGCCCCTGGATTACAACAAAGTGGAACTGTAAAATTTGTAAAGGTCACCAGGTCAAAGATTTTGAGTCAATGGAAAGGTCTTGCCACAAAGAATACACATACCAAATATAAAAGGCCTACCTCTTATGGTGTAAAAGATATGAACAAGGTTAAAGTTTTTTGCCACAGACAGACAGACAGGCCAAAGACCATCTTTGATTCTTGGGGTATAAAATGTACGACTTTGGATTGAACTCATGTTCAGTGAAAATCATGGACTGAAAATCTCCTTCCATACAACATTGTTTACAACATTGTTTCTATATCTAAACTAAAGATCGTTAGAAACATGAAATTTCAGCAAAACGCTACAGGATAAATACCTGGATAGTTAACATGATTAATGGATTTTAATATATGTTGAATTTTTATGAAATCTGAAGCTGTTTTAATCAACTTTTTAATACTCACTGCACATGACTTGACTCAGCAGATGATGCCTATCTAAGAAAATGAGGATTGAAAACTGATTTAAACAGACCTTTTCTGGTAGAATCTCATCTTCGTAGCAGTAGAGGATTATGGGGGAAACTTCCTCCACACAGTCAGCATACACTTTCCGTATATCACAGTGGGGGGAAGATGGGGACACAATTACTCTAGCTCCATGTCGGAGGAGCACATGATTTAAATTCACCTCCAACACAGCCATACTAAGGGCAGTGTCGTCAATCTCATTGTCGTTAATCTCCAAATCTTTCCTAGGAATCGTTTTCCAGGGTCCTTTATAGGACTCTAGATTATCCACAAGGTCATAGTCATCCGGCAATTGGAGACTTACGGAAAGATTGTGTCCGTGTTTGAACCGCACCATGCGGTAATTTCCATGTTTTTCCGATTCAGTGAAATCCACAGGAAATAAAGTTCTGTTGAAAATTTCATTGATAATTCGACCCTTTGTGTAGATGTTCTGTCCTAGAACCACAATGCCGGGCGGTTTTGTTGCCGTGGACAACACCTCTTGCTCCTCCTCATGCAGCAGTTCTACCGTGAATAGTTGTCCTGAAAAAGATACAGAAAACGCAATGCAACTTATTGAGTCCGCACATATATATTCTTATAATGAGAGAGAGAGAGAGAGAGAGAGAGAGAGAGAGAGAGAGAGAGAGAGAGAGAGAGAGAGAGAGAGAGAGAAAGAGAGAGAAAGTTCTAGATGTGGTTTTGTTACATCTGTGTGGACACCTGCCATCTGACAAGGAATCACATCTTATGCTTTCTTTTGTATACAGCAATTGTGTTCAAATAGTTTTTAGTTTTTAAAGAATTAAAATGAGTCCAAGTGACTTGTACAGGTCACTTCATGTCAATAAAGAATAATTTTATTCATTTATTTCCAAGTTTAAAACAATTATAATCTTCAAATTACATCCCCTGAATTTTTGCTGCTATTTGACAAAAAATTCTGCCTGCTATATCTAGTAAGTTGGCTTCTATTTTAAGTTTTTTGGGGGAGGGGGGATAAATTGATTTCAAAGTTGAAAAATATAATTTCATTCTTTTTTATAATACCAGAGAGGAATAAGGTGATTTGAGGTAACAAAAAAAAAATCACCTAAATGAGCTATATTTTTGCTCAAAACAATTGTTCAAAGAAAGTTAGTATATAGATATTCTATCTCAATGCTCACAGAATGTTAGAAATATAGATATTCTATCTTAATGTTTACAGAATGTTAGAAATATAGATATTCTATCTTAATGTTTACAGAATGTTAGAAATATAGATATTCTATCTTAATGTTTACAGAATGTTAGTAAATAAATTGTAAATATTCTATCTTTAGTATGATACATTATATGACTGATTTCTTGTAATTTGGAGCCCTGTTTTAGAAAGGGTCTTCAGTACCCCTTGTTTGTTGTAAGAGGCGATTAAATGGGGCGATCCTTTGGATGAGACCGCAAAATCCGAGGTCCCATGTCACAGCAGGTGTAGAACGTAAAAGATCCCTCCCTGCTCAAAGGCCATAAGAGCTGAGCATAGGCCGAAATTTGCAGCCCTTCACCGGCAATGGTGACGTCTCCATATGAGTGAAAAATTTTCTAGCGGGACATTAAACGATATACAATCAATCATAATTTGGATAAACAAAAAAAAAAAAAAAAATATAGATATCTGTGTTGTATTATGAGGGTGTATGAACAATATTCAGATATGGGGGTCCTTTGTAATTTACACACACACATACACATACACAGACACAGACACACACACACACATACACACACAAACACACACACAAATTATCTAATATGTGTATTTAAGGTTAGTGCTTTTATCCAGAAATAAAATGCACGGAACAAATAAAAGTAGATTACTGACAAAATAAGATGAATGAATACATCCTCAACTGTCAAACTTTTATATTGTAAAACCACTTTTTTGGTTGAATTAACTCTTGTGGTTTGAGAAATATGAAATGTTTGTTGGGATCGACACTGCATGCTAAGGAAATGGCTACAATTAATGAAGATATCAAAGGTTAGAATATGCAAATATCAATAGTACTCTCCATTTAAATCAATACTTTATTCCTGATAGTTACATGTATCAGTATCAAACTACTCTCTCTCTCTCTCTCTCTCTCTCTCTCTCTCTCTAACACACACTCTCTCTTTGTACTATCTTCCATTTCATTGTCTATTTTATATTTTGTAAAGGCAATTCCTTTTCATGACTTTAATGATCTAGTTCTCATAAGACTTCAATGATCTAGTTCTCATAAGAATAATCCATCATGTGACTCTCACAAATATCTTACATCGACACACACATGTATATAACGAGTATTGGTGGACACAATTCTTATGTGTATCTCACATCCACAAATATCCCCCATTACATACATGAATAAAAACATTCATTCATCCAAGCCATCTGGTCACAAGGTTGTGCAGAAAGTAACGCCCAAGTCACAAGATCTGCAAGGTACACACAGAGTTCTCAAGGTCAGTCCTTCACACACGAGATCTCATTCATAATCTGTAACTGACAAGTCTTACTAGTTCTTCTTTTGACAAGCGTTGAAAAAAAAAAAATTCGGATCAGCTAATCAAGTGTCAAACAAGTGACCATCATTTGTCTGTACTTACAGGGCTAAATAGAAACCTTGAACGAACCCTGTGCACTACATGGCCACTAATAAAGTGACACATACTACAGAATGACCTTTCTCTTATCAATAGCCAGAGAGTTCATTTAAAAGTTCACTAATATTTCAGTCTAAGATTACATTAGCATCACAATGCATCAAATTTAATCTTAAATTATTTAAACTACATCCTTCTCAGCAAAAACAATACCAATAAATACTATGTATAAATCTTGTACCAATAATTACTATGTGGAAATTGTCTTTTTACTCAAGGACACTCAGACAATTTGGAGATTTATATCATTTCCAGTGATATAAATCATAGGCTATATATTATATATAGCTATAAATTTCATTGTTCATTATTAGGAGAAAGGTTTTTTCATGTTTAAAATTTTTAACAATTAAAACCAGGGTTTGATTATTAGGTTCTTTTTACTGCCAGGGTACGTTTCCCCCCTTTGACAAAAAAAAAAAAAAATTTGAATATTTCCCCTTCTATACAGATAAAAATTTCCCTTCAATTGTAGAAACTACATGACTGTATGAAAATTTTAACAAAAATCAGTTTCATATACTCCAATATTTTAAGTCATTTTCTATAATTTCCAAAGTCTACCTGGTCTGGTACAGATTGCAGATCCCCCTTCCTCCTTTGGAAGCTCATGACTGCATTCTTTGATTATGAAATGGGGAGTAACATCTAAAAGCTGGATTAACACCCCCCCCCCCCCCCCAAGAATGACTTGCTCTGGAATCCCCTTCACCCAAGGGTGCTTTCAACCAAATTTGGTTGAAATTGGCCCAGTGGTTCTGGAGAAGAACTCGAAAATGTGAAGAGTTTACAGACAGACACACAGATGGACAACGGGTGATCAGAAAAGCTTAGGTGAGCTAAAAACATTTTTTGAAAATCTCATAAAACCATGAAGAATACTTGTTGATTTGTGACAGATGACAATGCATATATTGTAGACAACAGCTAGTACTGAAAGTACAAATGATGAAGATTGCAGTTCTGAAGATACTGGGAAATTATTGGAGGTGCTTCAGTGTCACACGTCATTTAATATGGTCAGGTAAATTGTAAGAGGCCGGGAAAGGGGTGTCATCTTCTCTTACATATGGTTGTATATTGTTTAACTTCCCACTCAAGAATTTTTAACTCGTAAGGAGATATCACCATTGCTGGTGAATGGCTGCAAAATTTAGGCGTATGCTCGGCACTTATAGCCTTGGAGTAGGGAGGGATCTTTATCGTGCCACACCTGCTGTGACATTGGACCTCGGTTTTTGCAGCTTATCTGAAGGACTGTCCATTTAGTCACCTCTTAGGACAAGGAAGGATTACAGAGGACCTATTGTAACCCAGATCCCCACAAGATCTCTTATGTGTGACGATGTTTAATATATGTATATATATTTAATGACACATTTATAATGCAATTCATGTATTTATCATGTCACATGTATATAATGACATATGCAATGCATATATATAAAATGGCATATATTACATCCATATAGTTGAGAGAGAGAGAGAGAGAGAGAGAGAGAGAGAGAGAGAGAGAGAGAGAGAGAGATATGACATCAAGAATAGATGAACAGCAAGAGTCAGAAATAATATCATCAGGTGACTAACAGATCAAAATTTATATTATTACACCTGATTCAGACAGGTGAGAGCACAGGTGAAAAAACTCTCATCACAATGAACTGAAAGCTATCTGGGAGATGTACTTTGGAAAAATTAATATAAAGTTGAACGACTTCTGATACACAAGCCAAGTCTGAGTCTATGAGTGTGATGAAATCAGCCATTTAAATCACCTAATAAAGCTACTTGTGTTGGACACTAGGGTGTCAATCTGATTGGCGGAGTGGTCAAAACGTATCTGAGAATGAAAAAAAAAATCGGCTGACAGGTTCTAAGGCAATGCCTCCGTACCACTGCCAAAAGTTCTCATAGATATATAATAGAACACTGATATTACCATGAGGCCTTTCATACACGTTTTCTGAGATATATTGTAATCTGAGAAGGGCTGCCCCTGAACTCTTTCCCCCTGGGCGGTCATCCCTGACTCTCAAAAAATTCCCCTTCAGTAAGAAATGGGTAATAAAAGATAAAAGCTGGAAAAAATCTTGGAAGCATAAACAATGAGAGGAAATATAATCAGAACAGAGTTAGCAGCCTTTACATAGATGTAACAATGCTGTCACCGACTCCATTCTGAAGTTTTAGGCTTATTGAATATCAATGTGACAAAAAGGAGGGCTTTCAATTCATTAGATGACAAGAATTAATTGACAGATTAATTATTAAGGGTTTCAATGACTTCACATTTTTATACTTTGTATATACAATAATGATGTATAAATACAAAACAAAGCTTGTAGACACAAGGAAGGTAATTCATCACTATTGTATTAAGTTTGTAAACTTAGTGAATAAAATAGCGTTTGTGTGTATTCATTTTTGTATTTTACTATCAATACTCTAGCTTGTAACCTACTATAACTTACAATAAAACAGCTTACCATGTCATACAATAACTGTACAAAACTACAATCACCATCGTATTTACAGCAATTCTCTGTTAATTTAAGAGAGAGAGAGAGAGAGAGAGGGAGAGAGAGAGAGATTTATTTCCTCATTTGCTGTCCTTAATTAGAAGCTTTCTTTTATACTTCATTTGATCTGGTCACTAGCTCCTTTCTTTATTAACTTTGAGCTCAATACACACACAACAGGACTGTATCAACATGACAGGATCATTGGAAAAGTAAATACTACCTGAATTCAGTTATAATTTATAATATAGATCTATGTTGCTTCAAATAATTTAACTGGTATATTTATTTATTTGTTTACATTTATGTGTCACCAATCAGGAATATTATCCATATTCATTTAACCTACTCATTTAATCATGTTAATTAATATGAACTTATTTTCCTTTCTTGTGTACAAAAATACAAAAAAAAAAAAAACCTCTTATGATGCCAGTCTACTGTTAGGCTCCCAAACCTCTGATAATGAAATCCATACCATGGATACATGTGTGTTTTAAGCTGATTCTTTAAGCAGTTTCACTGACAAGCAATTCTCTGTTAATTTCTGAGCAATATTTGATCAAGTTTTGGTTTCAGTTTCAGATAAATTTAAATTCCTTAAGCCAAAAGGCTATTACGTGGGCTTACTGTTCAAACTCACGTTACAATTAACAGAACTGAATGAAGCACTGCATTGTAAACACTGGTACTAATTTCCTATCACATTAAATGTGTATTTAATAATATACAATATATACATACACCTATGACAATTTACCCCACTATCAAAATTTGGGACATAAAATTACCCTTCTCAGTTTTGAAAATAAGAAAATGAAAGAAAAGTTTTGAGGGAAATTAAGAGAAATCCAGCACTTCAACTACCTGGATCTGTCACATTGTACAAACAAAAGTCTTTTACCTGATATATAGCTATATATACTTTTTTGACATTTACTAAATCTGATTCCATATAAATGTTTTGTTGCCCTTTTGTGGAATTGAGGTATTAGAAGACTTTACATAGGAAGTCTTGAAATTTTTTTTTTTTTTTTTTTTTTTTCAGAAATAACTAAATAACTCTACTTTCAACACTCCACTTTTAGTTTTAAACTTAAGTTTTCTTCCTACTCTTAAAATATCAAATATCTGCGAGTTTGCACTAGTGACCAGCTGAAATCCAATGCAGCCAATATCTCTTCAACAATTATCAGTAAAAGACTAAACTGAAAGTCAAGTTTCATTTTCATGATTTTCTAATTCAACTCACCAACTTCGTTTCTCCCATCTTCATTAATGTCCTCAAAAC
The DNA here is from genome assembly GCA_024699665.1 of Ostrea denselamellosa. Lineage (NCBI taxonomy): Eukaryota > Metazoa > Mollusca > Bivalvia > Ostreida > Ostreidae > Ostrea > Ostrea denselamellosa. Next base: position 13,834,653 of record JAMZEH010000017.1, on the reverse strand, counting down.
ATCGTTTGGTGTCGCCGAGAATTGTTCTCAGTCGCTTAGTACAGTTACAGAAACGACTTAGTTCCGCGGGGATGTTAGCCATCATAATGACATAAGCTAGAGACCCCGAAGTGGTCCAGGAAATCGTTCATTTCAATACCGCGGCATCTTCGCTAGTGGTTGCCATTTCCAATGGAGTTATCGTTCTTACCTAGGCCAACGATAAAGTTTGGTTCGTTTATACATAAAAGTGCAGAGTTCAGCATGAGTTCCGAAAATATTTGGATTTCTTGAATATGCTTTGACTTAATGCATGTCTCTATATAAAATAATTTATTCAAAACTTTAATTGAAACATTTCCCCCAAATATGGAGGTTTTTTATGTCTCACATGTGTTAAAAAAGCACACATTTTTCTTGCCACGCCCTTTCCTGCTAAAGTCACGTGCGTTTGTTTACTTCCGGTAAAAAAAAAAAAAGAGAACCATAACACTCTGACAGTACAGTGCGAGAGGGTTCCAGAGGGAAACGGAGGGTGCAATTTACTGACAAAGGGAAATGTTATTGGAACTATGATAGAATTAAGGAAAGTTTGTAACCTTGTCGCCGATGCTGCTAATTTTGTTACACAAAGGCGACGTGAGAAACGCCTCCCTGCAATTGCAAACGACACTGGTAAGATTGTAAATTGAATAAGCTTGGGCCTAGTGGCGGATCGTATTAAGAATTTGAGGATGATTGTAAAGAAATGATTAGTTCTATAAAACATCATGAATTGAAAATTGTTGATCGAGGAGTCAATGTACTGGTCCGAGTTCGAAATTTTTAAATAAACTGAGTAAGTGTTTAAAATTCACTCGACCGAGTGATCGGTGTAATGTCCGAATGTTGAAAATCGGGGAGCGTGCGTTACATTATAATTGGAGCTAAGTGTATATAAAGTGAGAAAAGTGACGATGTTTGTAGTACTATACGGATCGCATTACTTATTGTTGCAATAAATTTTTATAGTTCTATACAATATTATTGTTTACAACAAAGTTGGAATTACAATGAAATGCCACAATATATTATGAAGAGATGAACATTAAGACTAATTTTCTTGAGCCTAGATTTTCCTTTGATGAAAATGTGTATGATGAAGTAAAAGGTGAGTTCTTATTATTTAAAAGGCTATCACAGTTGACTGTATATCACCTTTATACTTGTAAGTCCCAGCCCCAGGTAATAGTTTGTAGAGTGATGTATGGTGTTAATTAGATTGGACCTATTGAATGGTAACTGAGCAGACCAGATGTTTTTACAAGGAATCCAAGCTTTATAGCTTTGAAAAAGGTGTGTTTTCTGAACATTGACTTCCCCAAAACATCTCCTTAGCAAAGGCAATTAAGGGGCCTTCTAAGGGAAAGACGGGTAGAGTTTACCTGCATATCGAAGAATTGTTAGGATAAGTTTATGTATTTTATTAAAATGTATTTTGCTTGGATATTGAAGAATAAAAAAATAATGATTTTTTAAAATTATATCATATTCTGAATTTTACCTGAATATTAAAGAATCATCTTCTACCAAAAGTGGCAAATGCACACCTCAATGTTAAATTCATCACAAACAGAAAAAGCAGTCAAAATTTAGCATTTGATGGGTACATATTTTGGATTCATCATAGAACAGACAATGCATTGTAGCAGGATGTTTAGGATTTGGAAGAAAGCCCCACCCCGCACACCATGCAGAAGTAGTTACCAAGCAGATTATAAACCAAATAACCAAGGATGGCATGGGAAGCTGTAAAGAATGGCCCAACATGCATATCCCAACATCTTTGACATTGTGAAGATTTTAAAAGACATACAAAATGCCAAGGAAATTCAGAAGATGCAGAGGGACGCTGGTGGAGCTGTAAGTCCACCCACAAAGAAGAATGTGACCGTCAAAGGAAGAGACGGAATAATCGACTTGATGACATATACAGATTCAGCATCCGAATTTCTACAGCTTGGACAGTGACTTTCATAACATAATAAACTGATGACATGCAATCCCTGTGACAACAAAGAAAAAAATGTTTCAGTGAGGGAGATAAATTCTGTAGTAGTGAGACATAAAAAAAATATGCATGTTTATGAATTATTTTTGTATCTAAACAGTGCCCTACATGTAAATCCTGACTTTTGTAAAATGCAAGAATATACATTGAATTAGATTTTTATCTTATGATATATTGAAAATGGTCAGTGTTTCTAACATGCATAAATGTTAATATACAATGCTATCTATAATTATAATAATAATAATAATAATAAATTTATTTTGTAAAGCGTAAAGTCCATACTGCTCTAAATGCTATTTAAACAACAATAAAATAAGTGAAATGAGGTATATAAAAACAGATCATAGTAGGTCCCAGATTAGTTGTAGCATGTGAACAGATGAGTCTTTAATTTAGATTTGAAGGTACAGAGACTGGTGGCAGTTCTGATATCATACGGAAGAGCGTTCCACAGTTTAGGGCAAGCAACACTAAAGGCTCGAGTTTGAATCACCGTTGAGGTGGTAAATGGCACTCGTAGTAGGCTCTGGTCACTGGACCGCAGTATTCTGGAGGGAGCATAAGGTGTTATGAGTTCTTGCAGATAGGATGGGGCTGTGTTGTGTACTGTTTTGTACACCAACACCAATGTCTTGAAGATGACTCTTTGCTGAACTGGAAGCCAATGGAGAGAGCGTAGTACAGGTGTAATTCTGTCATATTTGCTGGTGCCTGAGATGATTCTGGCAGCAGCATTTTGGATAGATTGAAGCCGCTGGATCTGCGTTGATGGTAAGCCGCAAAAGAGAGAGTTACAGTAGTCCAGCTTTGTTGTTATAAAGGCATGGACAACATATTCTAACGATTCCCTGTCTAAATATCTTCTCAGCTGGCTCAGGTTCTTAAGGTGGATGAAGGCACCTCTGCACACTGATGATATATGTGCCTCCATGATTAAGTGTTGGTCAATTGTTACACCAACTCCCTTGGCCTTAGCAACAGGAGTGATAGAATCGTTTCCTACTTGCAGTGATGGTATGTGCAGCTTAGATGCCATTTGTTTTGAGGATATTACTAGCACCTCGGTCTTGTCTGTGTTGATCTTGATGTGATGTTGAGCCATCCAGGTTTGAACTGACCTCAAGCAAGACTCCATCTGATTGACTGCAAGAGCAACCTGTTGAACTTTAAAGCTGATATACAATTCATTGTCATCAGCATACATGTGGTACAAGACATTGTTCTTTCTGAGAAGGGTCCCCAGGGATGATGTGTAGATGTTGAATAGGACAGGCCCAAGGACCGACCCCTGGGGGACACCGCAGCCCAACTCAGTGGCACCAGATTTTGCCCCCTTCACTTTGACAATCTGGGTCCGATTGGTAAGATAGGACGCGAACCACATGAGCACAGTGTCCTTAATTCCAAGGTCCTTGAGTATTTGTAGCAAGCGTGAATGATCCACAGTATCAAAGGCAGCCGATAGGTCCAACTGCACTAGCAAGACAGCTTTCTGCTCTCCAATGGCACAAACCACATCATTGTGAACTCGCAGAAGTGCCGTCTCAGTACTATGTCCCTGACGGTAATCACTTTGGAATGGCTCGAGTAGATCATTCTCACTGAGGTAGGTATGTATCTGTGCTGCTACAACCTTCTCAATTAACTTGGATACATATGCAAGGTTGGACACTGGCCGGTAGTTCTTTGGTACATCAGGGTCTAGTGAAGCCTTTTTCAGAAGTGGTGTCACAATAGCTCCTTTGAAAGATGTTGGGAAGGAACCACTCTCAAGTGACTTATTTATGATGGACGTGATGATGGGAGCGAGAGTTGTGACCTCTTGCTTCACAAGAGATGTGGGCAGAGGGTCAAGTTCACAGCTCTTGTTGGCAGATGACATTATCAACTTCGTTACTTGATCTACAGTAACATGTTGGAAATGACCAAGTTCGGTTTCGTCTCCGAGTGCTGGTAGTTCTACAAGTGGATGGTGGTAGTCGCATGTAATGGAGCTGCGAATACGTGTAATTTTTTGTACAAAAAAGTCACTAAACATGACAGCCAGATCTGATGGTAATTTGTCAGCAGGCAATGGAGTGACTGAGTTTCTACCAAGCAGCTTGTTGACCACCCTGAAAAGCTGCTTACTGTCACCTTTGTTATCATGCACCAAGGTCCTGTAATGCTGGAGCTTAGCCGTATCTATGAGCATGTTCACCTCTTCCCTGCGCTGAATGTAAATCTCTCTGTGTACCGCGAGTCCTGATTTGCGCCACATTCTCTCAGCTTGTCTGCGTTTCTGCTTCGCCTCTCTGATAGAGCTGTTGTACCACTCAGATTCTGGCCTGATGGTGATAATGCGAGTTCTGAGTGGTGCAAGCTTGTCCATAATGGATGAGAGTTCACTGCTATAGAGATCTGTGAGGTCAGTGAGTGACATCTCAGTTGCAGCCGATGTGCAAAGAGAAGAGCTGATGACAGCTTGACTGAAAGTACTGGGATTAATGGTCTTGACCTTGCGATAAGTCACTGACTGTTTTGGCAGCTCTGATTTGTACAAGGAGAGATTCACAAACACAGGGAAATTATCAATTGTGTTTAATATTTAAACAGCACCCTATATCCTTACTTCTGTAAAGTGCGTGAATATTATGTTCATAAATAAGAAAGATTTTAAAATTCTTTTTTCATACTTAAATTATCTAGGTAAACACAGGTAAACTCTACCTGTGTTCCCCTTACTGGGCCCCTTAATCCTCTATGTTGTTTTTGGGAAGTAGACATTCAGGGAATTAAGACCATTTATTTATAAAAGTAAAAGAAATCAACAATTATGCTAACTGACAAGGGGATTAAATAATTGAAAGTTACAGAACATTACCCTATGTCAGTGGCCTATATTATTAAGACTCATGAATTCAGGTAAAGGGTTTGACATTAAAATATTCACTCAAATTAATTAGATGTTTACAGGTGTAATTAATACTTTGGTTCATATAAAATTTTTACGTGTGGTAGATAATACACTTGAATATATGTACAGCACACTTAAAGGGAAAACTCTTTTAATGATGTCTTGATACGATCACATTCAGTGCATTTAGAAACAGAACTTGATCAGGAAGATTGAACAGACCAACAAATTAATTGTGCTTATTATCCTGATCATGCTGATATTAGAACCAGATGCAGTAAATTGATTGATTATTAAAATTTACTGTAAACTGAAGAAAAGGACATACACAACGTTTCTCAAAAATATATAATTTTTCACGACACTTCACATATAATTCATGCACTCGCATTCTGTCTCATTTCTGCACCAAATCCTGGGGGACATGTATTACCTGCATGTAATAGAGTGAGCATATTTTGATACATGTAGTTCCTGGTAGTTGCAAGTAAAAATGTGAAGTCTTATGTAATCAAATAATGGATATTACTCTATCAAAGGAGAGAAAAAAAAAGCAATTGCGTATTGGATCCAGACCCTAGATCAAACCAACGAGCAACCAAGGCCATGTAGTGTAAACAAAGTATGCTAATACTGTTACAATATTTGAATGTTACAATATTTTGGAAATCATACAAGAAGTTTTCCTATTGCAGAGATGAAAAAATAATTCTAGAGAAAATATCAGGAACATTATGTATGCATGTTTGTCCTTAAGGTACAAATGATTTTGATTGTGACACAAGATTCGGCCTCTAGCTGTCGGGATACATGTTGGTCCTTAAGGTACAAATGATTTTGATTGTGACACAAGATTCGGCCTCTAGCTGTCGGGATGCATGTTGGTCCTTAAGGTACAAATGATTTTGATTGTGACACAAGATTCGGCCTCTAGCTGTCGGGATACATGTTGGTCCTTAAGGTACAAATGATTTTGATTGTGACACAAGATTCAGCCTCTAGCTGTCGGGATACATGTTGGTCCTTAAGGTACAAATGATTTTGATTGTGACACAAGATTCGGCCTCTAGATGTCGGGATACATGTTGGTCCTTAAGGTACAAATGATTTTGATTGTGACACAAGATTCGGCCTCTAGATGTCGGGATACATGTTGGTCCTTAAGGTACAAATGATTTTGATTGTGACACAAGATTCGGCCTCTAGCTGTCGGGATACATGTTGTTTACACACTCTTACAGTTCAGAGCTTTGATAACTTGATGTTTTCAACATAGCTGGAGGAATTCAAATCATTTGACATATTCTGAAAATAAATTTTACAGTCAATAAATTGATCAATGACCAATTAATGTACCAAACATTTGTGAATTTGTTGAATATACAAATTAGTTTCTGAAAATTCTAGAATAGTAGACGAAAATTATTCTAGGAATTATTTTAAACTTGACACAATTAAATTTTCAACCATTGAAACATTACTATCAATAAAAAGATGATAAAAATTTCCATTTTCTTCATTTCCATAGTGCATTTCAATGTTACTGTTTTCTGTTTCAGTATATACATTGTATAGTATTGTGGAAGCTCAGCGAATCTTTCTCAAGTAATCGCAGATATAATACTAATGTGATGAACATAATAAATTGTTTCCTGGGTCCTCTGTATTCTGTTAATTGTTTCCTGGGTCCTCTGTATTCTGTTATAATGGGTTTCTCGGGTCCTCTGTATTCCGTTAATTGGTTCCCAGGTCCTCTGTATTCTGTTAATTGTTTCCTGGGTCCTCTGTATTCTGTTATAATGGGTTTCTCGGGTCCTCTGTATTCTGTTAATTGGTTTCCCAGGTCCTCTGTATTCTGTTATAATGGTTTCCTGGGTCCTCTGTATTCTGTTAATTGGTTCCCGGGTTCTCTGTATTCTGTTAATTGTTTCCTGGGTCCTCTGTATTCTGTTATAATGGTTTCCCGGGTCCTCTGTATTCTGTTATAATGGTTTCCCGGGTCCTCTGTATTCTGTTATAATGGGTTTCTCGGGTCCTCTGTATTCTGTTAATTGGTTCCCGGGTCCTCTGTATTCTGTTATAATGGTTTCCCGGGTCCTCTGTATTCTGTTATAATGGTTTCCCGGGTCCTCTGTATTCTGTTATAATGGGTTTCTCGGGTCCTCTGTATTCTGTTAATTGTTTCCCAGGTCCTCTGTATTCTGTTAATTGTTTCCTGGGTCCTCTGTATTCTGTTATAATGGTTTCCCGGGTCCTCTGTATTCTGTTATAATGGGTTTCTCGGGTCCTCTGTATTCTGTTAATTGGTTCCCAGGTCCTCTGTATTCTGTTAATTGGTTCCCAGGTCCTCTGTATTCTGTTAATTGTTTCCTGGGTCCTCTGTATTCTGTTATAATGGTTTCCCGGGTCCTCTGTATTCTGTTATAATGGGTTTCTCGGGTCCTCTGTATTCTGTTAATTGGTTCCCAGGTCCTCTGTATTCTGTTAATTGGTTCCTGGGTCCTCTGTATTCTGTTGTAATGGTTTCCTGGGTCCTCTGTATTCTGTTATAATGGTTTCCCGGGTCCTCTGTATTCTGTTATAATGGTTTCCCGGGTCCTCTGTATTCTGTTATAATGGGTTTCTCGGGTCCTCTGTATTCTGTTAATTGGTTCCCGGGTCCTCTGTATTCTGTTATAATGGTTTCCCGGGTCCTCTGTATTCTGTTATAATGGGTTTCTCGGGTCCTCTGTATTCTGTTAATTGGTTCCCAGGTCCTCTGTATTCTGTTAATTGGTTCCCAGGTCCTCTGTATTCTGTTAATTGTTTCCTGGGTCCTCTGTATTCTGTTATAATGGTTTCCCGGGTCCTCTGTATTCTGTTATAATGGGTTTCTCGGGTCCTCTGTATTCTGTTAATTGGTTCCCAGGTCCTCTGTATTCTGTTAATTGGTTCCCAGGTCCTCTGTATTCTGTTAATTGTTTCCTGGGTCCTCTGTATTCTGTTATAATGGTTTCCCGGGTCCTCTGTATTCTGTTATAATGGGTTTCTCGGGTCCTCTGTATTCTGTTAATTGGTTCCCAGGTCCTCTGTATTCTGTTAATTGGTTCCTGGGTCCTCTGTATTCTGTTGTAATGGTTTCCTGGGTCCTCTGTATTCTGTTGTAATGGTTTCCTGGGTCCTCTGTATTCTGTTAATTGGTTCTCGGGTCCTCTGTATTCTGTTGTAATTCTTTCCTGGGTCCCCTGTATTCTGTTAACTGTTTCTCTGTGTTGTGTTATAATTCTTTCCTGGGTCCTCTGTATTCTGTTAATTGTTTCCCGGGTCCTCTGTATTCTGTTATAATGGGTTTCTCGGGTCCTCTGTATTCTGTTAATTGTTTCCTGGGTCCTCTGTATTCTGTTAACTGTTTCCCGGGTCTTCTGTATTCTGTTGGAATTGTTCCCCGAGTCCTCTGTATTCTGTTGTAAACACTGTAGTCTATCATGGAGAACAACCAACTGTTAAAGTTGTTCACTATTACCTGCTCGCTGCCTGTATTGTTCATTGTTCACTGTCACCTGTTCGCTCCCTGTATTGTTCACTGTCACCTGTTCGCTGCCTGTATTGTTCATTGTTCACTGTCACCTGTTCGCTGCCTGTATTGTTCACTGTTACCTGTTCACTGCCTGTATTGTTCACTGTTACCTGTTCACTGCCTGTATTGTTCACTGTCACCTGTTCGCTGCCTGTATTGTTCACTGTCACCTGTTCGCTGCCTGTATTGTTCATTGTTCACTGTCACCTGTTCGCTGCCTGTATTGTTCATTGTTCACTGTCACCTGTTCGCTGCCTGCCTGTATTATTCACTGTTACCTGTTCACTGCCTGTGTTATTCACTGTTACCTGTTCACTGCCTGTATTGTTCACTGTCACCTGTTCGCTGCCTGTATTGTTCACTGTCACCTGTTCGCTGCCTGTATTGTTCATTGTTCACTGTCACCTGTTCGCTGCCTGTATTGTTCATTGTTCACTGTCACCTGTTCGCTGCCTGCCTGTATTGTTCACTGTTACCTGTTCGCTGCCTGTATTGTTCGCTGTCACCTGTTCACTGCCTGTATTGTCCACTGTCACCTGTTCGCTGCCTGTATTGTTCATTGTTCACTGTCACCTGTTCGCTGCCTGTATTGTTCATTGTTCACTGTCACCTGTTCGCTGCCTGCCTGTATTGTTCACTGTTACCTGTTCGCTGCCTGTATTGTTCGCTGTCACCTGTTCACTGCCTGTATTGTCCACTGTCACCTGTTCACTGCCTGTGTTATTCACTGTCACCTGTTCACTGTCTGTATTGTTCACTGTCACCTGTTCACTGCTTGTATTGTTCACTGTCACCTGTTCGCTGCCTGTATTGTTCGCTGTCACCTGTTCACTGCCTGTATTGTTCACTGTCACCTGTTCACTGTCTGTATTGTCCACTGTTACCTGTTCACTGCCTGTGTTATTCACTGTCACCTGTTCACTGCCTGTATTGTTCGCTGTCACCTGTTCACTGCCTGTATTGTTCACTGTTACCTGTTCGCTGCCTGTATTGTTCGCTGTCACCTGTTCACTGCCTGTATTGTTCACTGTCACCTGTTCACTGTCTGTATTGTCCACTGTTACCTGTTCACTGCCTGTATTGTTCACTGTTACCTGTTCGCTGCCTGTATTGTTCGCTGTCACCTGTTCACTGCCTGTATTGTTCACTGTCACCTGTTCGCTGTCTGTATTGTCCACTGTTACCTGTTCGCTGCCTGTATTGTTCACTGTTACCTGTTCACTGCCTGTATTGTTCACTGTCACCTGTTCACTGCCTGTATTGTTCACTGTCACCTGTTCACTGCCTGTATTGTTCACTGTCACCTGTTCACTGCCTGTGTTATTTACTGTTACCTGTTCGCTGTCTGTATTGTTCACTGTTATCTGTTCGCTGTCTGTATTGTTCACTGTCACCTGTTCACTGCCTGTATTGTTCACTGTCACCTGTTCACATGGTGATTTATTGATGAGCCATTCTTGGTGTTCCAATTAACTCTCTATAAGCACTTAGGTGGCTCAGGTGAGCATAATGGCCCATGGATCTTATGTCTTGTAAATTATCGTTGGTATGAAGTGACATCCAGTCTTACACATCTACTGGTACCATATCCCATGATGCCATAAATCCTGTATTTAATGACTTTTAGTGCCCAATATATGTAGTCATCAATTTGTTGCACAGTGCCATTAAATACATGGTGATATTGAGGTCTCGTGTATGATGAACAGATTTATGATATTGTCCCCTGCTACTGTATGCACGTGAACACATTTCTCTAATGAGATTTTTTGATTTAGATAATTGACATGATGGATTTAATTACTATGTTCATGATGTATCAGTTTTATTCCCATAAAATGAAATCTTTAGTAGATAATATATTTTGAAAATTTCATTGCTTTCTTAATCAAAAGTTTAGAAACAGATTTTCCTAATATTGTTGAATTAAAACCATGGCAATTTTGCCCTAATGTAACAAATCGTGAAATTTAGCTCCATGGAATAAAAGCAACAGTTATTTGTACAGTATGTGATCTTAACTTTCAAATGTAGAATACCTTAGATATTTTTTTAGCGTCATATATTTGTGAAAGACAAGTATATGTATATTGTACATGTGATTGCAACAAATGTTAATTTCACCAAACTATGCTTAACCAAATCCCCCCCCCCCCCCAGTCTAAATCTTTCTTGATAGTGGACCATTAATTATTTAGATAATCTATAGATTTAGTACATTGTGAATGTGATTGAAATTTCTATCTCTAAACTAAAAGATTCAGAAATGTGCAGCAGGATTTCTTGTTGCTTGGATGCTAATGTATATAGCGCAGTCTAGACAGGACTATCAAGATAAATACATATTGATCACATGACCAATCTTTTTATCTTATGCTCATCAATATTTCCATTTCAACCTTGAATTTTATTTCAGATCAACCAAGGATTTTGAATCAAGAGAAAGATGGAATAATCCTATTTACATGGGATGATGTTACCCAGACAAGCAAGGTTCATATAATTATATATCTCTGAGAATAAATCTTGATGCAAAATGATAGACATTATCAAAGGTATATTCATTTCAATGAGATTATTATAAACTTATAAAGGAGGCATATCCTAGAAAGTGAAGTTTGAAAGCTGCTGTACATAATCCAGGCTGCATGAAAGGTTATACATGGACCCTAACATTTTCAAATCAGCCCAGTTGTGGGTGCCATGCAGTGGGATTGTAAGTCCCAGTAGACTAGCTTTAGTTTTGTAATTCTTAATTACAGGGAGCCATATGTACCCATCTAGGATTGTATGATCCAATCAAGAAAAAGCATGAGGTAATTATTTCTGTATGATCCAATCAAGAAAAAGCATGAGGTAAATATTTCTGTATGATCCAATCAAGAAAAAGCATGTGTTAATTATTTCTGTATGATCCAATCAGGAGAAAGCATGGTATAAATATTTCTGTATGATCCACTCAGGAGAAAGCATGGTATAAATATTTCTGTATGATCCAATCAGGAGAAAGCATGGTATAAATATTTCTGCATGATCCACTCAGGAGAAAGCATGGTATAAATATTTCTGTATGATCCAATCAGGAGAAAGCATGGTGTAAATATTTCTGCATGATCCACTCAGGAGAAAGCATGGTATAAATATTTCTGCATGATCCACTCAGGAGAAAGCATGGTATAAATATTTCTGTATGATCCACTCAGGAGAAAGCATGGTGTAAGTATTTCTGCGATCCTATCAGGAGAAAGCACGGTGTAAATATTTCTGCGATCCTATCAGGAGGAAGAATGGGTAAACACTTCTATATGATCTAATTAAAAGTGGCTAGATGGGTTCGATCAATGGTAGCCAGTTATCTCAGTTGGTAGAGCATCTTACTAAGATTCAAGGGACCCAGGTTGGAATCCTGGTCTGATCCATTACATTTTCTCCTTCCTGTTACATGTTGTGCCTTGACCACCATTGGACTTGCAGTTATAAGTCTTGCCAGGGCAAGCAAATCTGGGTTAAATTGTGTTTTCAAAGATAAAGACATTCTAAAGAGGGAGGAATGTAGTGTTCAGATGGATTCGATCAGCTAGCTTAGTCAGTAGAGGACCTGGAGTCTAGGTTTGAATCCGGGTCTGGTCCCTTGCATTTTCTCCCTACCTGTTGCAGTTGAATTGCTACAACATGTACAAATACATGCTCATCCACTTCAATGACAAGTGGTAAGATATACAATTAGTTATGTAGACTCTGCCTGGTGTCTTTAACCTTGTTTACAGTGTGCAAACCAAGCTACAATAATTTAATTAACAAGTCAATATGTCATGTGACTGATCTCTCTTACTTGGGAGTGTTGCAATGACTACACAGACAGTTTATAGCAATGCATTAAAAAGTTCATTACAAAAATTGAAGTTGTGTGAAATGACAAGTTGTATGAACTGGTGAGTTGCATGAACTGGTAAGTTGTATGAACTGGTGAGTTGTATGAACTGGTAAGTTTTATGAACTGGTGAGTTGTATGAACTGGTGAGTTGTGTGAACTGACAAGTTGTATGAACTGGTGAGTTGTATGAACTGGTGAGTTGTATGAACTGACAAGTTGTATGAACTGGTGAGTTGTATGAACTGGTGAGTTGTATGAACTGACAAGTTGTATGAACTGGTAAGTTGTATGAACTCTTTGGAATTAGCTTTATTGATGACTTGTAGTCAGATAATTGTCAATTTTTTTTTCTTTGAAGGTGATTTGGATCTACAACCAGAGAGTGAGAATGGTGTCATGTTCCATTAATCAGGGGAGATCACTCCTAGGTAAATCGCTGATGCCCACAGAACCAACCAGTGAAAGTCAAATCAAGATTTCAAATTCAGTTAATATATTGGATATTAGAAAAAAATATGACAGGGAAGCTAACATATAGTTTATAAAGAAATCAATTTACAGATTATTTACATTTACAGATGTGTTTTGTCAATGACAAGCTTAATGTTCTTATTACATATTTATTTTTTGATAAGAAATGACCTTTATTCATAACTTATTAAACACTTCCGTATTTGTATATATAAAAGCACTTTAAATTACAAATGATAACTATAAAGAATCACTGTACAGTTAGTTTGTGTTAAGTTTGTTGTGTTAAGTTTGTGTTAGGATTGTTTGTGTTAAGTTTGTGTTAGGATTGTTTGTGTTAAGTTTGTGTTAGGATTGTTTGTGTTAAGCTTGTGTTAGGGGTGAATTTAAAAACAATAGAAACAAGAGGTGAAAAATTATTCATTAAATCAATGAACTTTATTCTTTTTCAGCATTTACAATAATTAACAAAGATGATTCCCTCACAGCCAAAATGCCAGGGAAAGGTATGTACCATTATATATAGCACTGTACTGTGATATAAAGGTATACACAATCATATAAACGTATGTACCATTGTAATGTAAAATGTATACCATGATATAAAGGATTGTACCGTGATTTAATAGTTTGTACTATAATGCTTTATACCATGATATAAGTTATGTATAATTGTGATATAAAGGTTTATACCATGATGTGATGCTTTGTATCATGACATGGAAGTATAAATCATGATATAACGGTATGTATCATGATATAAAGGTTTGTTTCATGATATAAAGGTTTGTATCATGATATAAAGGTTTGTATCATGATATAAAGGTTTGTATCATGATATAAAGGTATGTATCATGATATAAAGGTATGTATCATGATATAAAGGTTTGTATCATGATATAAAGGTTTGTATCGTGATATAAAGGTATGTATAGTGATATAAAGGTTTGTATCATGATATAAAGGTTTGTATCATGATATAAAGGTTTATAACATGATATAATAATGCTGAGTATCTCTAGAGTTTACCTATAAGGATATTGTGGCTGCCTGTCTTCATCTGTCAAGAAAAGTCATTATAAGCATTTAAAATCTACACCTGGAATCAAAGATTAATGGCATATTGTTTTTGGTTAGTTTGTCTGCATGCACACTAATTTTAGTCCAAATTTGAGCTGCACAAAAAAACCGTATATCTGTGAATCAGAAAAGTCAAAGGCATGCTTTCATTGTTGCAGTTCAAGATGAAAGTGATCTTGCAAGATCAAATTGGTCATCATAAGACTTTAACAAGTCAAGACATGGTAATTCATATGCATTTTTATGATACTCGACAAAAATGTTTGGAGGGAGCATATAGTGTGTGTCATGTCTGTCCATCCATCAATCCAAGCTTGTATCTCCCAGACCTTTCATCAGACATGGATTATATTTTCATCACATTTGTGATTTGTCACCTTGGGACAGGGACTATAGGACTAAGGTCACTCACAATAGGTATTGCTCATATATTACACAAGTAAGTAACAGGCAAGTAGTTTTCAGACAAAGATCATTCAAGGTCATTTTGTAATGATCAAGGTCACTCAGAACATAGACCTTCTATATGAAAGAAACCCTTCATTTCAACAGTATTTCAACAGTTATTGATCATTGTGCGAGTCATTGAATCCTCTTATGAAGTAGTTCGTTGATTAATGTAGTTCAGGGATCATTACTTAGTTGTACTGGTATTCTTGTGTTTTATTAAGGATAGACTGCACTTTACCGGTGTGGCCGCCGTTTTTTTATTCTAGATCCGCATGTGAGGTATCGCAGCGTAAACACTTAGCAACACATCAAGTGATATGGGTGCCGCCATTTTGTTTTTTCTGAAGTGCTAACATAAAATTTAGTGGGGGGCTTGGGGAAGCAGCCCTCAATATGTGTATTGTGTATTAATGCTACTGTTATGTTTTTAATGTATTCAAACTCTTGTTCATTGATTCATTTAGATGTCTACAGTGTGTTCCTAGCAGAAATTCAGGCCTTAAGCACCAGAGTATTTTCCCTTAACATCGAACGACAACACTTCATTAAAGTGCAGTTCTTGTTTGATAGTCAAGAATCTGACAGAGAGTCCCATCTGCTGGTTATGCTACATAGAGAATGTAAGTGAGAGCCCACTGTGAGGCATAGATTGGTTGATTGATTGTTTGTTTGTTTTACATCCCGTCGAGAATTTTTCACTCATATTGAGACATCACCAGCTGTAGGTGAAGTACCACACATTTAGACCTATGCTTAGTACTAAGGGCCATAGCAGTGAGGGTTTCCGTGACACGGGACCTCTGTTTTTAAGGTCATATTTGAAAGACCTGTGATTCTCACTTCTAAATACCAAGCATTTGGCGAAGGAGTAATCACTACCTATTTTTTCGTCTTCGGTTTGACGCGGCCATGGCACAAGCGTAGCTTGAACTCACGACCTCCCAGTTACAAAGCAAACGCTCTAACCACTGAGCAACCACGCACTGTGAGACATATGGTGTAAGTTATGCTGCACACTGTGAGGAATAGGGTGTAAGTTACTCTGCACACTGTGAGGCATAGAGTGTAAGTTACACTGCACACTGTGAGGCATAGAATGTAAGTTACAATGCACAGTGTGAGGCATAGAGTGTAAGTTATACTGCACACTGTGAGGCATAAAGTGTAAGTTACACTGCACACTGTGAGGCATAGAGTGAAAGTTATGCTGCTCATTGTTAGGAATAGAATGTAAGTTACACTGCACACTGTGAGGCATAGAGTGTAAGTTACACTGCACACTGTGAGGCATAGAGTGTAAGTTATACTGCACACTGTGAGGCATAGAGTGTAAGTTACACTGCACACTGTGAGGCATAGAGTGTAAGTTACACTGCACACTGTGAGGCATAGAGTGTAAGTTATACTGCACACTGTGAGGCATAGTGGTAAGTTATGCTGCTCATTGTTAGGAATAGAGTGTAAGCTACACTGCACACTGTGAGGCATAGAGTGTAATTATAGAAACTAAAAAGAAAACCTAGGCAAATGTATATGCTTATAATTTAGTTTATTATGCTTACAGCCATAGGGCTTTATCACAATGTGCTATATTTACAGCAGTCACAGGACTGCGTCACATGAGATAGGATATGTTTAGTAATTATTGTGCTATATTTACAGCTGTGGGACTGTATCACATCAGACTGGGTAGAGTTGGAGAGAAAGGAGTGGTAGGCAGCAATGTACAATAATTCAGTTCAATTTTTACTATAAATAGAAAGGAAACTACATCAGAGACATGTGAAAGATGTTATATAACATACTGATATCAACAGACATTTGAAATGGGATAAAGTAATTGTCAATCTATCTCTTAAATAAAACTTCATATCTGTTATAATCACTTCCTGCATGTCAGTGTGTTGATCTGTGCAGAATGTATGACCTTGACCTTTGTTATATCTGATTATGGTACACATTAGGTGATGCGAGACCAGCCGAAGACGGAGCAGTTAATCAAACGATTTTTTTGGTGTCAGTGGGATTCACTTTATCAGAGGTTGTACTATCTACAATACGTGAAGCGAGGGGAGGGGGAAAAAGTGAGAATCAGCCCCAGCATATCCTGTGTACAGTTCTACCAACATGCTCAGCACGACAATATCGTAAGCTGTCCTTTAACTTTACATATAGAGTCCGATACGATAGTCTCCTAGCATTAGTTTTATTATAATGAGTTCTTATATCAGTACAGTATAACAAGGTTATAATGAACACCCTTGTAACAAGTTCATACTCAATGTGAAATGTTATTTATTTCCTTGTGAGAGGATAGGGGAAGTTTCTAGTATGCTGTTTCCCTGTTGCGACTTTGCATGAGCAGTTATTTCCCCTTGCCGTTGCTAAGCGGACTGTAAACACACCGCCATTTGCATTTTCACCTTTGATGTTGAGGTGTTTGATGTGAAACTCACAAGTATTTTGTGCAATGAAATTCATTAGAAGGTCCAGTGGAGTTTGAGTGTAATTAAAGGGGTGGGGGTGGCAGTCCCTGACATGTCAAGCTGATTATGTGAGTTGAAATATATAGATGTTTAAAAAAAGACATGATAATAAGAGAGAAAAAATGCCAATGCTTTGTGTAATAAATGCATGTAATGAATTAGAATGCTCAGCAGCATTTGAGCATAGCTAAGTAGGGCCTTTTGGGCAGCAGCTCCCGAAAAGTCAGCAGCATTAACTATATAGTTAAAAAAAAAAAAGGGATAATAACAGCAAGGGTGTTGTGGGCAGCCCCCTATTGTAAAATAGGAAGAAACAATATCCTTTCTCAATCCCAGAGGAGTTTTAGTTTGCTTTCGTCAACATCAGTGATGTGAATATTCAGGAGAATTACATAAAATAACACACACTTGACGATTTCCTAAGCAACGGATTCTCTCTATTTGGAACATAAGCTGTACATATTTTTGCATTCTGTTTTTATTTCAAATCTAAAAATACAGTTTAAAAATGCAGTTATTTAAACTTCATTTTACACAAGGAATTAAAATGTGGGCTTAATTTTGCGATTTTTTTTTTTTTTTTACTGTTTTACCAATTTTCCAATCGTTCACGCAATTGTATGCATGTACTAAACTGTCTTTGGCGGCACTTATTTTAGTGCCATATTTTGGGGACTGGTATACTAGAAGTGTTCTGAGGAAAGTGATAAAAATTTCTAGGGTATTATAAAGTTTGACTATAACGAACTATTGTTCACTGTAGGGTTGCTGTAACACAGTTTACTGTAGTCACTGTGTTTGCGGTAATTATCAATGTGGTATGAGGCCCTTACCATCCGAGAGACAATATGGCAGCCTGTAATAGATCCATACATTAGAATCTTATTATTATTATTACAACTTTTAAATGATTTAATTGGTTTTTTCTTTTTTCAGTTGGATGTACCGATTCAGTTCCCTTTCCCACATATAAAGTCGACTTCAAAGTAATTCATTTTTGTTACATTTATCACTGACAAGTGACGTGTTACTACTATTGCTATATGTACATGTTATTTAGCCTGTAAATTTCTGTATTACATGCTTTGATATCTCCATAGTGCGATCAAAAACAACCTTGCCTCTCTCCATGTCTCAGTAAATTCAAAATGTCATTGGTCATGTTTGAAACTGAGCAGTTGATGCTAATAACAAATCTTTAGAATGTTATAACTGTTCTTTTTATTTTTGAAGAGCATTGAGCTCCCAATGGAGCATTTGAGAATTTCTGTATATTAAACTTAATGTTGTATTTTGACAGATTTCAGTATTCAAATGATCAACTGGAAAGTGGTATCCCTGGTGGGTATTTTTCATAACAGAAAAAGCCACAACATATTCAGCTTAAAATTCTTTTCTAAAGGGTGTTAAGAAGTTCGTTCCATGATTTACAGCATGCCTAAAATTATTTATAAACAACTCATATACAAGTTTATATGTTTTTAATAACCAGACAGTCCACCTTTGTTTTTCAATACATTTTTAATTCTATTTGGCATTGAATGAATCAAAGAAAACAAATGTTTCTGATGTATCTCCCTCCATGCACGGTGAAGTCGGCGTTGTAATTGGCACATTGTCGTTGGGCGTGGATCCTTGTAGGCCTCGCTATCCAGAATACTCCATAGATTTTCGATGCAATTTAGGTCTGGGGAATTGCCTGGCCATTCTACTTTGGTAATGAAGTTTGGTAGATTATTTTCACACCAATTCTGTGTTAGCAGGGCAGTGTGAGGGGTCGCTCCATCTTGAACAAATGTGGCGTGTCCTGGATATTGAAGTAACTTTCGTTCGTCGATCCTACCACTATTTTTCTGTTGATTTAGAGCAGGTTTTAGTTCTTTTTGAAGGATATTGTTCACATAATAATCAGCATTAATAGTTTTGCCGGCTGGAACAATGTGAAGTTGGATAATCCCTGTACTCCCATCGCACCCCATACCAAAACAGTTACATGACTCACATTAAAGCCTGAGTTCTTAAGTTCCTTGCTGCATTTCCTTGTTGATTTTCCTTGTTTGTATTTTATGTTTTCCACTTTTCTCTTCACTACCCCCACTATCTTCGAAGGTCGGCCGGATCTCGGTTGATCAGATAGTTGTTTATTCTGCTCTCGCCTTCGCCTCCACTTTGTTAGCCATCGCTCACTTTTACATAGCTGCTTAGCCACATCCTTCACACTTAATCCTGCATCTAATAAAGCCAAAGCTTGAGCTCGTTCATTAAATTGTATCAACACTTGTACAGGACGTCTGCTTTTTCACTGAACTCGGCATATTTATTTCATGACGTAATAGACATTTTGTTCACATCACACTATAGTAACACAAGAGAGTGCACATAGGGAAGGATAACTGCTGATATAATGAAAAAAAAGTCTATAGAGTTACCAGTAAAAATTTTAAACAAAAACATGTCGTTTTTCTATTTAATTTTTCAAATTTACAAACAGAACAAACTTTCTTAACCCCCTTTACAACACAGACTTTGAAATTTTAAATATGATAGGTATTTCAATAATTGCATATATTTACATGTGTCATGTGTTATATGTCCTGATTCTCAGAAAATGTATTTTATTCCCAGGTCTGTGTGGTTCTCATAATAAATATGTACAGAGCTAACGAGAAATTTGATCTTTGTAATAAAGACAATGTGTGTACAGTACTTCGGAAAAATTTGACCTTCATATTGTACTGTAACTGTATTTCAAGAGAAATTTGACCTTCATTTATATCAGATTCCTATCTCAATATGGTGGTGCTGACTCTAGCCAATGGGACGTTCTGTATCTGCTATCAAAAGATGGAAACACCCTACACCGCAGAC
Source organism: Ostrea denselamellosa (assembly GCA_024699665.1). NCBI lineage: Eukaryota > Metazoa > Mollusca > Bivalvia > Ostreida > Ostreidae > Ostrea > Ostrea denselamellosa. The sequence continues at coordinate 13,814,940 of JAMZEH010000017.1, read as the reverse complement.
AGACGATCACCGGTCAAACGAGCCAAGAAATCACCAGGACCGGTCAGTTTGTAGAATTCAGATTGTATTCTGTTATCTTACCTTTGCTTGTTTCCTTATGTAATCAAAAGTCCATGTCCTTTTTTCCATTGCAATAAAGTTTGCAGGGATGTTTCATATTTGATTGACCTTCCTGTAGAGTGATTTTGTGCACACCAAATCATCTCACAAGCCATAACTGAAGTGAACCCCATCTCTTTTGAAAGGGGAGAGAAGTGTGTATTTCACCTGTGATTTGCGATGCTGTAAGGGGAGAGAAGTGTGTATTTCACCCTTGGTTTGCAATGATGAAAGGGGAGAGAAATGTGTATTTCACCCGTGGTTTGCGATGATGTAAGGGGAGAGAAGTGTGTTTTTCACCCGTGGTTTGCGATGACATCAAATATTAAGCAGTGTATCTCCAGGGCTTTTCCTCACACTTACCACAAACACAGAAGCTGTAGAGGAGAATATACCATGGACCTACTAGTCAAAAGGTCGAAGGTCATGGTCACTAATCAAGTGTGAGAATACAAGTTTTGAGGTCCTTCTTGATCATTTAGTGCCGTCATCCCTTCAGGGTACAACAGTAATGAGCTGATAAGGTTAAGAGTTTTGGCACTGCTTCACATGACAGTGATTCCCATGTTTTAGTAGATTTGATTGCAGTAATCAGCTGATAAGGTTAAGAGTTTTGGCACTGCTTCACATGACAGTGATTCCCATGTTTTAGTAGATTTGATTGCAGTAATCCTCTGATAAGGTTAAGAGTTTTGGCACTGCTTCACATGACAGTGATTCCCATGTTTTAGTAGATTTGATTGCAGTAATCCTCTGATAAGGTTAAGAGTTTTGGCACTGCTACACACGACAGTGATTCCATGTTTTAGCAGATTTGATTGCAGGTTTTGCTAGTCTTGTGTATGGATGTAATAAAACACTGCTGTTTTCTTTTGTGTAGAACCCTTCTCCTCTGAGTGCCCACAGTTTGTCAGACACAGATGAAGAAACCACTGACATCAATTACTACATTTGTATGGTGCATCATGGTAACAATTTATTGTCACTATTCGTATCAGTGTCGTATTGCAAGAAAATGGATGTTAGATTCTTATCCGTACAAGAAAAACTAAAAGATAAAGAGTTTTTGTGATAGTGATTCATGAATGTGATCATACTAATGTATCTATGGAAATATGAGCATAATGATGATAGGTAATATATGAATTTAATTATAGCCAAGATCCTCCATGGCTGTGTAACAGGGCTTTCACATTCCCGGCAGTACAGACTCAGTTTTTCCTGGCATGGTAAGTGGGGAAAATTTTTCATTGATGCATGATCATTGTATAATTTTAAGCAGTGTGCCCTGAGTTTCAAATTCTGCTCCCCTTCGGATCTAAGCAAGCAATATTTACAATGCCTTTAGAAATTTAACTATTCAAAGGTACAGATAGGGATGCAGACAGACAATACATTTCTATTGGTTACACAATGTCATGTGATACTGAATTTTCCTAATGCAGGAGACTACCTGATGGTGATGTTACCTGGACATTTTGTTCATCTGTTGAATGTCGGAATCGAGTTTGAACCTTGCCAACATATCCTCCTACACGGTAGTATATGATGACAACATTTCCAATTAAATGTGATAGAAGTGAGAGTTATCTGCCCTTAGCTGCAAGTGGAGAAAAAAAAAATTGATACAAATTTTGTCAGATTTTGCCTGAGTAACCTATATCTTTCCCTGCTGCTTTAAGTATATATTAAATGTTTTTCAATATGTATTTTATAAGGTGCTTTATTTAAGTAATTATCTTAAGTATTTATCTTATAAATGTAATTTCCTGAAAGGTTTAATGATAGAGAGAGATACGAGGGCTGATTGATATTGATATGTTGTGAGCCTTGTAATGAAGGCGGTTAGAATCAATGTCCTACTTTACCTAACTATTTAAGGCCATGTACCCAAATACTGGTGTCATTTGGTCAGTTTATGTCGATGAGCTAGCACTCGTGACTATAGCAAAGCGGACGACATTGGTTACAGAGCAGTGATCCAATATTTGCATAAGAAAGGTTTAGCACCTAAGGATATCCATACTGATATGGTAGCAACACTAGGGAAAGATTCATCTTCATATCCTGCAATAAAAAGGTGGGTGGCAGAATTTAAATGTGGCAGGCAGAGCCTTGAGGGTGACCCCCATCCTGGAAGGCCTGTCATTGTTGCAACTCCAGAAATGGTCAATAAAGTCCATAATTTTGTTATGACTGACAAGAGAGGTACAGAAAGATATATAGCCAGTACAGTTGGCATTTCACAGGAAAGAGTTCATTCCATTCTGACAGAGGATCTTGCTTTCAGCCCAATGGGTACCAAGACTTCTAACAGTCGATAAGGAGTTCATCAGGTGCACTTTCTCATACACTAATCTAAACCTTTTAGAGGTAGATCCTGCTAACTTTCTTCAGAAATTTGTTATTGTGGATGAAATGTGGGTCCATCATTTCACAAGAGACCAAACAGCATTCTAAACAATGGAAGCATCCTGGTTCACCTCCGCCACAGAGGGCAAAGACTGTTCCATCAACTGGAAAGGTTATGGCCTCGGTTTTCTGGGATGCAGATGGTATTGTGACAGTAGATTACCTCCAGAAGGGACAAACAATGACACATACTATGTATCACTTCTGAGGCAGTTATGGGAAAATATTAAACTCAAATGCTGCGAAAAACTCAGTAAAGGTGTGTTGTTCCACCAGGACAATGTCCTTGTCATTGCCATGACTGCCATTAATGTGGCTTTGAATTGATTGAGCATCCATGTTTTTCACCTGATCTCGCTCCATCAAACTTTCATCTATATCCAAAACTGAAAATGGCCATTTCTGGTACCCACTTACAGTCAGATGATGACGTTATACATGCAGTGGAGGACATTCTGAACTGTTAAGAAAGGGCTTCTTTAAAAGTGGCATTGAGGCCCTTAAACATCACTGGCAAAAGTGTATGATACTGAGTGGATTGAAAAATAATGCAGTATGTTTACCAGAATTCACACCCTTAACATATGAGGCTCACAACATGTCATTCAGCCCTTGTAAATAGATAGATTAGACAGACAGACCATTGATGACAAAATTTGGAAAGGGGGGGGGGGTTGTATATAGGATATTTGAAATTATGACATGGTTATCTTGAACGTTGATCCTGTTTCAGAGCGCAGCATTCAGGGAAACATAGACTCCATACACAGACAAGGTGTGGATATCAACAGGACAGGAAGTGGCGAATCCCATGGCAACAGTTCATCAGCCATTGTTGATGTGTCTATGTTGTCACCTGCTGCAGAAAAATTGAACAATCTGTCAAATTCTAGTTTGCAAGATTCCCCAACAGGTATATAATATAAAACTTCTCACACAGAGAAATTCACCAACAGGGATATAATACAGAAATATTCCTTTACATATTCTGTAAGATAGAAGGGAGTTAATTATATATATATGTATTAGACTATTAAAGTCTGTAGATCTATGGGAGTAATCCATTTTGCAGTTATAATTTGATATCTGAGAATACCATACAATTATTGTATGTTGATTAGGTCAATCCACGGTTTGATAGAGAATACCATGCAATACAGCATGTTGATTAAGTCAATCCACGGTTTGATAGAGAATACCATGCAATACAGCATGTTGATTAAGTCAGTCCACGGTTTGATAGAGAATACCATGCAATACAGCATGTTGATTAGGTCAATCCACGGTTTGATAGAGAATACCATGCAATACAGCATGTTGATTAAGTCAGTCCACGATTTGATAGAGAATACCATGCAATACAGCATGTTGATTAGGTCTATCCACGATTTGATAGAGAATACCATGCAATACAGCATGTTGATTAAGTCAATCCACGGTTTGATAGAGAATACCATGCAATACAGCATGTTGATTAAGTCAGTCCACGATTTGATAGAGAATACCATGCAATACAGCATGTTGATTAGGTCTATCCACGATTTGATAGAGAATACCATGCAATACAGTATGTTGATTAAGTCAGTCCACGGTTTGATAGAGAATACCATGCAATACAGCATGTTGATTAGGTCAATCCACGGTTTGATAGAGAATACCATGCAATACAGCATGTTGATTAAGTCAGTCCACGATTTGATAGAGAATACCATGCAATACAGCATGTTGATTAGGTCAATCCACGGTTTGATAGAGAATACCATGCAATACAGCATGTTGATTAAGTCAGTCCACAGTTTGATAGAGAATACCATGCAATACAGCATGTTGATTAGGTCAGTCCACGATTTGATAGAGAATACCATGCAATACAGCATGTTGATTAGGTCAATCCACGGTTTGATTGCCCCAGCCAAGAACACCACATCAAATGAAGAGTGAGGACAAAGTCAGAGGGCAACATTGTACTCTTCATTAGTCTGATAAAATCATGGATTAACTAGAATGTACATGATACTGTAGGATTTTATGACAACAAAGCATTTTACAATTACCATATGATTTTATGACAATAACAAAATTTTAGATGACTTTGGTATTATAAATTCTATTCACGGACTTTGGTGGGACTGGGAGTTTAAACTGAGGATGTATATTTCGAAACCTAGTGAAAAAAAAAATGTTACTGTGGTATATTCTGAAATTTATTAGATGTTTGCTAATGTTTAATGTATTCACAGTCTATACACCTTGTAATAGGTAAATTATTCTGCACTCTGTTTCAATCCGAGGTCACTCAATATTAGCCTGGGAGCCACAGGATGTCAATATTTTATAACTTTTATGCCTCGGTTGATAATGGTTTTCTTGGGATGAAAATTTTCAATGTCACCTTCAACTACATGCAATATTTATATAATAGTACTATGTCAATCATGCATGAAATTGTTCATGTCCATAATTTGAAAATGTTTTCTTTGGAAAGTAAAATTTTGAAATGTTATTGGTATATCATTTGTGTAGTTAGCTACTGCAGCATGTTAACAGCAGTAGAATGTTTTACAGCATTGTAAGAGCAGTAGAATGTTTTACAGCATTGTAAGAGCAGTAGAATGTTTTATAGCTTTGTAATAGAGATTCTCATCTTATCCCCCCACAGGCAGCAGTTTCTATGACAACTCCAGCGGTGATGTTTGGAGGGTCCAAGTCAACATGGAGACACTGATCCAACTGTTTATGCATTGTTACATGTCCACCACCAGGGCGGCGCTGTTACACTACATTCTGACCAGGACAAGGGATTTCTTTCTCATCAAAAGGGTAAGTTTTATCTGGGTCAGTTTTATACCGGCATTCTCACAGTGTAATGGTCAGTTTTATACCGGCACTCTCACAGTATAATGGTCAGTTTTATACCGACATTCTCACAGTATAATGGTCAGTTTTATACCGGCACTCTCACAGTATAATGGTCAGTTTTATACCGACATTCTCACAGTGTAATGGTCAGTTTTATACCGACATTCTCACAGTGTAATGGTCAGTTTTATACCGGCACTCTCACAGTATAATGGTCAGTTTTATACCGCCACTCTCACAGTATAATGGTCAGTTTTATACCGGCATTCTCACAGTATAATGGTCAGTTTTATACCGGCACTCTCACAGTGTAATGGTCAGTTTTATACCGACATTCTCACAGTGTAATGGTCAGCTTTATACCGGCACTCTCACAGTATAATGGTCAGTTTTATACCGACATTCTCACAGTGTAATGGTCAGCTTTATACCGGCACTCTCACAGTATAATGGTCAGTTTTATACCGGCACTCTCACAGTATAATGGTCAGTTTTATACCGGCACTCTCACAGTATAATGGTCAGTTTTATACCGGCACTCTCACAGTATAATGGTCAGTTTTATACCGACAATCTCACAGTATAATGGTCAGTTTTATACCGGCATTCTCACAGTCTAATGGTCAGTTTTATACCGGCACTCTCACAGTATAATGGTCAGTTTTATACCGACATTCTCACAGTGTAATGGTCAGTTTTATACCGGCACTCTCACAGTATAATGGTCAGTTTTATACCGGCACTCTCACAGTATAATGGTCAGTTTTATACCGGCACTCTCACAGTATAATGGTCAGTTTTATACCGACATTCTCACAGTATAATGGTCAGTTTTATACCGGCACTCTCACAGTATAATGGTCAGTTTTATACCGGCACTCTCACAGTGTAATGGTCAGTTTTATACCGACACTCTCACAGTGTAATGGTCAGTTTTATACCGACATTCTCACAGTGTAATGGTCAGTTTTATACCGGCACTCTCACAGTATAATGGTCAGTTTTATACCGGCACTCTCACAGTATAATGGTCAGTTTTATACCGGCACTCTCACAGTATAATGGTCAGTTTTATACCGGCACTCTCACAGTATAATGGTCAGTTTTATACCGACATTCTCACAGTGTAATGGTCAGTTTTATACCGACATTCTCACAGTGTAATGGTCAGTTTTATACCGACATTCTCACAGTGTAATGGTCAGCTTTATACCGGCACTCTCACAGTATAATGGTCAGTTTTATACCGGCACTCTCACAGTATAATGGTCAGTTTTATACCGGCATTCTCACAGTATAATGGTCAGTTTTATACCGGCACTCTCACAGTGTAATGGTCAGTTTTATACCGACATTCTCACAGTGTAATGGTCAGCTTTATACCGGCACTCTCACAGTATAATGGTCAGTTTTATACCGCCACTCTCACAGTATAATGGTCAGTTTTATACCGGCATTCTCACAGTATAATGGTCAGTTTTATACCGGCACTCTCACAGTATAATGGTCAGTTTTATACCGGCACTCTCACAGTATAATGGTCAGTTTTATACCGACATTCTCACAGTATAATGGTCAGTTTTATACCGGCATTCTCACAGTCTAATGGTCAGTTTTATACCGACATTCTCACAGTGTAATGGTCAGTTTTATACCGACATTCTCACAGTGTAATGGTCAGCTTTATACCGGCACTCTCACAGTATAATGGTCAGTTTTATACCGCCACTCTCACAGTATAATGGTCAGTTTTATACCGGCATTCTCACAGTATAATGGTCAGTTTTATACCGGCACTCTCACAGTATAATGGTCAGTTTTATACCGGCACTCTCACAGTGTAATGGTCAGTTTTATACCGGCACTCTCACAGTATAATGGTCAGTTTTATACCGGCACTCTCACAGTATAATGGTCAGTTTTATACTGACATTCTCACAGTCTAATGGTCAGTTTTATACCGACATTCTCACAGTGTAATGGTCAGTTTTATACCGACATTCTCACAGTGTAATGGTCAGCTTTATACCGGCACTCTCACAGTATAATGGTCAGTTTTATACCGCCACTCTCACAGTATAATGGTCAGTTTTATACCGGCATTCTCACAGTATAATGGTCAGTTTTATACCGGCACTCTCACAGTGTAATGGTCAGTTTTATACCGACATTCTCACAGTGTAATGGTCAGCTTTATACCGGCACTCTCACAGTATAATGGTCAGTTTTATACCGCCACTCTCACAGTATAATGGTCAGTTTTATACCGGCATTCTCACAGTATAATGGTCAGTTTTATACCGGCACTCTCACAGTATAATGGTCAGTTTTATACCGGCACTCTCACAGTATAATGGTCAGTTTTATACCGACATTCTCACAGTATAATGGTCAGTTTTATACCGGCATTCTCACAGTCTAATGGTCAGTTTTATACCGACATTCTCACAGTGTAATGGTCAGTTTTATACCGACATTCTCACAGTGTAATGGTCAGCTTTATACCGGCACTCTCACAGTATAATGGTCAGTTTTATACCGCCACTCTCACAGTATAATGGTCAGTTTTATACCGGCATTCTCACAGTATAATGGTCAGTTTTATACCGGCACTCTCACAGTATAATGGTCAGTTTTATACCGGCACTCTCACAGTGTAATGGTCAGTTTTATACCGGCACTCTCACAGTGTAATGGTCAGTTTTATACCGGCATTCTCAGAGTATAATGGTCAGTTTTATACCGGCACTCTCACAGTATAATGGTCAGTTTTATACCGGCATTCTCACAGTATAATGGTCAGTTTTATACCGGCACTCTCACAGTATAATGGTCAGTTTTATACCGGCACTCTCACAGTGTAATGGTCAGTTTTATACCGGCACTCTCACAGTATAATGGTCAGTTTTATACTGGCACTCTCACAGTGTAATGGTCAGTTTTATACGGGCACTCTCACAGTATAATGGTCAGTTTTATACCGGCATTCTCACAGTGTACAGATAGCCTATAACTTGAATATAGTGTCACAGAAAGCCACTGGTAAGTTTAGGTCAAGCAAAATTTCGGTATCAAAATATAACACTGCAGAGAAAAAAAATATTAGGAACATTTTGCTTCTTATGAATTCTCTAATAATGCTCTTAGACAGTAGTGTTTCAGTTTTAAAACATTGAACCAAGGAAAAAATATTAACGACATTGTGAATTCTTTAATAATACTCTTATAGAATAGTGTGTTTTTAAGCTTTAGCTTTATTTGCCTTTATGGCATAAGTTAATAGTTACTCATTGCGGAGATTTCTGTTTGTAATTCTATGATTGTAACTAAGATTTCTGTTTGTAATACAGTGATTGTAACTAAGATTTCTGTTTGTAATACTGTGATTGTAACTAAGATTTCTGTTTGTAATACTATGATTGTAACTAAAATTTCTGTTTGTAATTCTATGATTGTAACTAAAATTTCTGTTTATAATTCTATGATTGTAGCTCTTTGAAATACTTAGTAACGACATACCAAGTTGTGAGGTACCTGCATTAATGGCAGAATTTCTCATCGGTCAGTATATATATATTTTTTTTAGATCATTTGCTCATTTCTGAGATATTGACAAATATTGAGCTTGTACATCATGGACTGTGTTTTATGCAGCTTTTGTTTTCCCCATAGCGACTACCTATTCTTCTATGAGGCGACAGTTTGACCGGGAGATTCTGAAACTTGTACCATTTACAGCCTCCGACACATTTAGAGGACAATTTGAAAAGGTAAGAAAATCTCAGATTTACACTTTAATCAAATTTTGTATTAAATTGTATCTTAATTTTTTTTGTATTTGTATAAAATGTGATTGCAAAGTAAATGTTTAATGAATCGATAAAGGATGATTTAAGCAATTCAGTAATTTATGCAATATCAGAGTTATGAGGGCGAGAGAATCGCGCGTGTGTCCTATACTCCATTGGCCTGTGTAAACATTGCCTCTAAGTCGGCCAAGGACCGGTCACAAAAGCGGGGCAGTGTGGGGGATGACCTATGGGACATACTCAGGCACCATCTCCGCTGGATGCAGCTGGAGGAGCTAGTGCGATTTTCACACAAGTCAGTGAAAACCCTGCGTGAGGCAAGGACCAAAAGCATGGAAAAGGTACATCACAAAGAAAAGGTCATGTACTTAAATCAAACTGAAACGTAACTGACTTATTGAAATAAACACTGTGTGTTACACAGTCATAACACATGTAGATGGATGTAGTTAAATATCAATGTATTTTTAGCTCACCTGAACTGAAAGCTGAAGTGAGCTTTTCTGATCACCAATTGTCTGTTGATGTCCATCTGTCTGTAAACTTTTCACATTTCCAACTTCTTCTCTAGGATCACTAGGCCAATTTCAACCAATCTTTGCACAATGCATCCCTAGGTGAAGGGGATTAATGTTTGTGCAAATGAAGGGCAAATCCCTACCCCAAGGGGAAACAATAGTGAAAATACACTGACAAATTTTAAAACTCTTCTTCTCCAGAACCAGCAGGCCAATTTCCATCAAACTTGGTACAAATCATCCTTGGGTGTAGGGGGATTCAAATTAGTTCAAAGGAAGGGTCATGCCCCTTTCAAAGGGTAGATGATCACTAAAATGCAAAATTAGGGTGGAGTCATTTAAAAATCTTCCAAAGAATCACTGTGCCAGAAATGTTCAAATTTACATGGAAGCTTCCTGACATAGTGCAGGTTCAAGTTTGTTAAAATATAGTCCCTGGTGTATGGTGGGGCCACAATAGAGGATCAAATTTTTGCATTCAAATATACTGGGAAAATCTTTAAATATGGGCCAAGGTGACTCAGGTGAGTGATGTGGCCCATAGGCTGCTTGTTTAAGGAAATTGATATGTGATTGGTTGTTGGCATTTTGACTTCATTAAATGTAAAATGTTGAACACACTTCACAATTTTAGACAGAAACAAGTTGCAACCAAGTTAAATTTTCTAGAGAAATAATTTTAAGAAATCCTTGATGCTCGTGATTTCAAAACCTCTTTTTAATTCTTAATGGTTACATTCATTGCTATATCAATTACACTCACTTTGTATTGCTCGGTATAATGAAATACAGATTAACTGGTAATTTGGATGCAGATATCATGTTTATGATTTCTCTCAATTCCAATTAGGGCTTCTTTCGATTCAAACTATATGACATATTTCTTCATGGCGAAACTGTAAAGTTGTTGTTGCTATGGAAACCAGTTGATAAAAATATTTTATGACAGGGAGGATCTCAGGGTACCAAGACAGAGGACCAGTATTTCTGTTCTTCTCTTCATGGACACAAAACGAGGTCTAGTAGGTGAGAAATTGAATATCAAGCCTTCAGATATTTACGTTTGTAATGAAAATAATGAAAAAATATGTGTGTAACATCTATTATATAACATGCTTGTAGGTTTACTGTGCACTGAATTTAAACTTGTCTAGTTATTTTCAGATCTGTGTCCCCAGCTCCTGGGACTCTCACCTTCAACAAACGAGTGCGACCCGACACGGTGCTTGGGACAGCACCACCATTTTTACAAGGCATCAACATCGCTGAACTCTCAGAATTAGCTGTAGACATGGTATTTATTGGGCAGCCACAAAATAATATAATTCAAGTTATAATATCCTTTGACAGAACCATTCACACCCACATAGATTTTATGCAGTGGGTATGTGGGCATTTTAATATCTTATTTTGATTGGATTGGAATCAGAATTTTCTAAAATCTTGTGTGCGTACATGATTCTTAATGTGGGTTTAGTTAAACCCATCATTCAATTTTTGTGACGTAAAGTACAAGAAATATAGGATAATTTTTTCAGTGTGTCTTTGATTTTATTGTAGACCAAGGAATTGTTCACTAATCATCTCAACAAATATCTAAGGAAAGAAGCAAGGTCAAAAGGTCAATCTGTCGCTAAGGAATACATTGCCTGTCAGGTACCAGTTTTTGTTTCATATATAAGCTGTAGCAGATTTAGAGGGGGTGGGCACCTCAGTTTTTTTTTTAACCAAATATAAAAACCAATTAGTAGAACGTCAGCAAAAATATAAGATTTGTCATAAAGCACACAAACAAGTGCATAGAAATAAACCAATCAATTATTTGCTGTTATTTATTGATTTTATTATGTATACAGTTTAGTTAGAATAACCCATAAAGGTAACTTAAAAAGTCTCAAAAGCCTAGAGCACCCAGCCAATTTCCCTTCTAACAATTCCTAGCTACACTACTGATAAGTATACTGAGGTTAGAGCTTACAATATGGCTATAAAATATATATATATATATATATATATATATATATCAACCGTGTGTCAGATCTTGAACAGAAGTATCTCCTCACAACAAAAGTCATGGGGGAGTACAGTAATTTGCATGCATGTGTTCAGAAAAATGTCATGGGCACCAAGTAAAGCATACCATTTCAGGTTTCAGTGTCACACTGGCTACAGAAGTGACAGGTGTAGAGAATAAAATCTCTATAGACGGTCAGGTCAAAAGGTCAAATAGTGCATCCACTGAAAAAGGTCATGGACACAGTATATGAAATTCATATGAAATGTATATCAGCCTCATCCTTGATATTTTGGGAGGAGAAAGTCTGTAATAACAGAATGACATGTGACTTTATCTCACCACAACAGAAATACAATTTCTATGTCAATTGATGGCTTTGCTTGAAATTAATCACATGAGAATGATGCGTGCATTCATATACAAGTATACAGGCTTTGAGCTTCTTGCATAATATTTCTCGTTATGAATAATGCATGTTTTGCCATGTATGTCCCGCTTCATGGTGTCCTTGGTTTTTGTGTGTGACATTGTTTTAGTATACCTGTAAATGTATCTTTTGTTGTTACACAAGGTTAATCTTACTGAAAGTTAAATAATTTGTCATTAACTCGTAACATTTGTAGAGTTGACAAGGCATTAACTGTTAGTTAAACTTGACTTTTGTGGCCCTGGATCATGAGGTACAGTAACTTTCTGATCTTGGAAGATCACGTCAGTAATTCATTAGCCTCATACTAACTTTGCTGAAGGGAGCTATTAGTTTACCCTTGGTCTGTTCATCCATCTGTCATTCCGAATCACTTTTCCAGACTTTTCTCTGCATTGGAGGAAGATATTCAACTGAATTTTGATATGTGACTTTGTCTTGGATAGTTACAGATCAAGTTTGAGTTTCGTTACGCTTGACCTATTTTTGATTGAATTATTCTACCAGTAGGGGACTTTGAATTATTGTCTACAATACACTCGGAATGCTTGTTGTTTCTAAAACAATAGTCATTTTACTCTTGTGTACGATTCTTTTTATATATATTGGTTTTTTCTTCCTTTATCAGATTCAGCAGTCTAGACAGCTCTGCCACCTCCTGTGGAACCTCCGAGGTCCCCTGCTTCCCCACACAGACCTTGATTTCCTACCAAATCTGTGAGGCCACTATGCACAATGTTACATGAATACTGTAATACACTGATATGTACTGTTTTGACTGTAAACTGGTATTTTATCAATTCCCACAATTGTACATTATTTTCATAATAATTATTTAGGCCCTTTTTTATTCTAGAATGGGATATATTGTCAGTAATAGAATATTGATTAACATCAAGGTATTTTACCAAGGTACTAAAATTTAGCCATAAATTCAGAATTTTATTTTTCAAAGTGTAGCGTAGTTAATTTCCGAGCATGTGAATATTTTGATTGTCCATCAGACAGACCCACACACAGCTACTCTATTCCTCTTTCAATGATAACACAGCATAAGGTTCACAATTATCCCTGGTGATCCTTCCAAAGCATAAAAAACCTAACGATAGAAACGGCCCAAACTTTTACACTACAAAAAATTCAAGTACTTTCTCATAAATCCCACATCTACACTATACAATGATGTCAATGAGGGATTTTCAATAATTTTAATTCGTGTGAATTTCTCGTTAAGTCACTATACTCTCCCAAAGATCTCCTTTTACTGCTTCGTCTTCTGTGTATGACAAGAAACATGCCCTACCTGTAGAGATTTTGTTCTGTGGTTGATTTGCTCTCTAGGGATGATAATTTCCTTATGTTTGTCCAGGACTGACCCCTCTGTAGATGAGGAGTATGAACTGTTCCAGCTATTTGAGAGGTATTGCCAGACCTGCGAGGAATTTTCATTCCCTTTGCCTCAGGGTAAGTCTCCACAAACCAGTGTTGTAATACTTTCTTCCGTGTGGAAATGAATGTTGTAAGTGTGAAAATTAAAATGTAATGGTGTGCTCTGTGTGGAAATGAATGTTGTAAGTGTGGAAATTGAAATGTAATGGTTTGCTCTGTGTGGAGATGAAGGTTGTAAGTGTGGAAATTGAAATGTAATGGTGTGCTCTGTGTGGAGATGAAGGTTGTAAGTGTGGAAATTGAAATGTAATGGTGTGCTCTGTGTGGAAATCAAATATTGTAAGTGTGGAAATTGAAATGTAATGGTGTGCTCTGTGTGGAAATCAAATATTGTAAGTGTGGAAATTGAAATGTAATGGTGTGCTCTGTGTGGAAATCAAATATTGTAAGACTTTGTTCTGTGTAAAAATAGATCTTGTGAGACTTTGTTCTGTGTAAAAATAGATCTTGTGAGACTTTGTTCTGTATAGAAATATAACGTGTGACACTTTGTTCTGTGTAAAAATAGATCCTGTGAGACTGTTCTTTGTAGAAATAGATCTTGTGAGACTGTTGTGTGTAGAAATAGAACGTGTGACACTTTGTTGTGTGTTGTGTGTAGAAATAGAACGTGTGACACTTTGTTGTGTGTTGTGTGTAGAAATAGAACGTGTGACACTTTGTTGTGTGTTGTGTGTAGAAATATAACGTGTGACACTTTGTTGTGTGTTGTGTGTAGAAATAGTTTACTCTGTGTAGAAATCCAATCTCAGTGTCATTCCCATGGTGAAAATTACATTAACAAATTGATTTTGTGGCAGAAAGCCATCATGTACTGGATGTGTTACTTCCTTGATAAAGCAGATCAGTTGGTTGTATATTGTTAACCTGCCTCTCAGGAATTTGTCACTCATATGGAAATTGCCAGAGAAAGGCTGCAAAATTTAGGCCTATGCTTGGCATTTATGGCCTTTGAGCAGGGAGGAATTGTTATCGTGTCACACCTGCTGTGACATTGGGCCTTGGTTTTTGCGGTCTCATCCGAAGGACCGCCCCATTTAGTTGCCTCTTATGACACGCAAAGTATTCTGAGGACCTATTCTATCCCAGACTCTTTGATAAAGGAATACTGCATTTGTTGTTCCTTGATAAACAAATAATGCAGATGTTAGTTCCTTCATAAAAACAAATGTTGCGTGTGTTTCTGCCTTGATAAAGAACTTGCATTACTTCTCAAGAAAGAAATGCTTAATCACGATTTTTCAGTCCATACTCACCATGTCATAACTTTTAGTTTTTGATGCCATCGTTTATAAGTTTATTTATTGGATATGTTTCCAGGTACACAGATTTGAATGTTTTTAGATTTCATTTGTAATTGTTTAGTCAGTCCTTAATGAGCTCTGTTTTTCTTGCAGGTTTTGTATCGTACTTCACTGCTCTTGGTTATAGAAATTTAAATTTCAGGTACTTATGCAATCTAGAGTTTAATCTTTAAAATATTTTTTTGAAACAAATAAGCAGCACTTGTACAAAGTTTCTATCAGTAAAGATTAATAATAAACAGAACTGGTACAAAGTTTCTATCAGTAAAGATTAATAATAAACAGTACTGGTACAAAGTTTCTATGAGTAATCAGTAGTTTTCTTACAGTCCTAATATTCCTTCTCTTTTTTTTTGTGGCCAGCTTATTCCTGCAGTACGTGGATCATGGAGTCCTAAAGCTGACAGGAGAATTCATGGCTCAAGTTCTAGCAGGTATCCACTACCCCAAACAAAAGCCAGTCTCACATTTGTAATTAACAGTTAGAGGCTGCCGCTTAAAACTTAATTATGCCTATTTTTAAGTGTTCCAGATTAATTGCAAAGCATTGCATTGCCGTCATATTGGGTTTTTTTGGGGGGTTTTTTATTGTTTTTTTTATGTTTCCAGACATTATGGACACGAAAGATGAAGTAAAGATGAAGCAACAAATTATTTCTAGATTACCACAGGTAACATTAAAATTCTTTATAAAAGTTATCCCTGAAGAAACGAAAAGATACAAAAGAAATGAAATATTTATAAGTCCTCTTTTCTAAATTAAAAGAAAAAGAAGTGAAAGTTGGAATTGAAATATTTTATAAATCCTCCTTTTTTTGAAAAAAATACAAAACGTTGGAATTGAAATATATTCTGAAGCTTCTTTTTTAAATAAAAAAAAAGATACAAAAAATTGGAATGGAAATATTTATATATCCTCTTTTCTAAATAAAAATTTAAAGATATGTGAAAAGTTAAAAATGATAAATTTTATAAATCCTCTTTTCTAAATGAAAATAGCACAAAAAGTTGGAATTGTAGTATTTATTACAAATTCTCTTTTCTAAATAAAAAAAATCTATGAAAAGTTGAAATTGAAATATTTTATAAATCCTCTTCTCTACATAAAAAAATGTAAAAAGTATTTATAAAGATATGTACACATGCAGTGATTTGTAGATTAGCAGTGTACAATGTATTATGATTTGTATGTTAGTGGTGTACAATGTATATATGATTTGTATATTAGTGGTATACAATGTATATATGATTTGTATGTTAGTGGTGTACAATGTATAAATGATTTGTATGTTAGTGGTGTACAATGTATAAATGTATTTATGTTACATACTCAGTGATTTGTTGGCACAGTACAATATATTTATGTTACGTACTCAGTGATTTGTTGGCACAGTACAATGTATTTATGTTACATACTCAGTGATTTGTTGGCACAGTACAATGTATTTATGTTATGTACTCGGTGATGATTTGTTGGCACAGTACAATATATTTATGTTACATACTCAGTGATTTGTTGGCACAGTACAATGTATTTATGTTACATACTCAGTGATTTGTTGGCACAGTACAATGTATTTATGTTACGTACTCAGTGATTTGTTGACACAGTACAATGTATTTATGTTACATACTCGGTGATTTGTTGACACATTACAATGTATTTATGTTACATACTCGGTGATTTGTTGGCACAGTACAATGTATTCATGTTACGTACTCAGTGATTTGTTGACACAGTACAATGTATTTATGTTACATACTCGGTGATTTGTTGACACAGTACAATGTATTTATGTTACATACTCGGTGATTTGTTGACACAGTACAATGTATTTATGTTACATACTCGGTGATTTGTTGACACAGTACAATGTATTTATGTTACGTACTCGGTGATTTGTTGACACAGTACAATGTATTTATGTTACATACTCAGTGATTTGTTGACACAGTACAATGTATTCATGTTACGTACTCAGTGATTTGTTGACACAGTACAATGTATTTATGTTACATACTCGGTGATTTGTTGACACAGTACAATGTATTTATGTTACGTACTCGGTGATTTGTTGACACAGTACAATGTATTTATGTTACATACTCAGTGATTTGTTGGCACAGTACAATGTATTTATGTTACATACTCGGTGATTTGTTGACACAGTACAATGTATTTATGTTACGTACTCGGTGATTTGTTGACACAGTACAATGTATTTATGTTACATACTCGGTGATTTGTTGACACAGTACAATGTATTTATGTTACATACTCGGTGATTTGTTGACACATTACAATGTATTTATGTTACATACTCAGTGATTTGTTGGCACAGTACAATGTATTTATGTTACATACTCGGTGATTTGTTGACACATTACAATGTATTTATGTTACATACTCGGTGATTTGTTGGCACAGTACAATGTATTTATGTTACATACTCAGTGATTTGTTGACACAGTACAATGTATTTATGTTACATACTCGGTGATTTGTTGACACAGTACAATGTATTTATGTTACATACTCGGTGATTTGTTGACACATTACAATGTATTTATGTTACATACTCAGTGATTTGTTGACACATTACAATGTATTTATGTTACGTACTCAGTGATTTGTTGACACATTACAATGTATTTATGTTACATACTCGGTGATTTGTTGGCACAGTACAATGTATTCATGTTACGTACTCAGTGATTTGTTGGCACAGTACAATGTATTTATGTTACATACTCGGTGATTTGTTGACACAGTACAATATATTTATGTTACGTACTCAGTGATTTGTTGGCACAGTACAATGTATTTATGTTACATACTCGGTGATTTGTTGGCACAGTACAATATATTTATGTTACGTACTCAGTGATTTGTTGGCACAGTACAATGTATTTATGTTACATACTCGGTGATTTGTTGGCACAGTACAATGTATTTATGTTACATACTCGGTGATTTGTTGGCACAGCACAATGTATTTATGTTACATACTCAGTTATTTGTTGGCACAGTACAATGTATTTATGTTACATACTCAGTGATTTGTTGGCACAGTACAATGTATTTATGTTACATACTCAGTGATTTGTTGGCACACATTGTATTCATGTTACGTACTTTAGTGGAATTATTTTTTGTCGTTGACAGAGTCTGGCTGAGGAATGTTACCGAGAGTGGAACCATCCTCTGTGTCAGATTTACTTTGCCCACAGACAAGTGTCCAACATTCTCAAGGGTAGGGACCTTTATTCAACTTCTCTAAGTCAAAAGAATTTGATGACAGTTTTCTTTATTTATTGAAGCATATATATTAATCTTCATAGACACTTCAGTTTTTGTTGCTTTCTTTTCTTTTTTTTCTTTTTTTTAAATTCAGTTATTCAAATCCTATACAAAACTACAAACTCTTCTATAATTATAAAAAAAAAAGAAAGAAAAATAAAACAAGATTTCAAAGTGTATTGCAGGCAATACAAAGTCCTCTACCAGTAGGATAATTTAGTCAAAAGTAGGTCAAGCATAACGAAACTCAAAATAAAATTTCATTTGAATATCTTCATCCAATGCGGAGAAAGTACGGAAAACCTCAAGTGGAATGACAGACAGATGTAGGGTAAACTAGTAGTCTCGTTCAGCAAAGCCAGTTGAGGACTAATAAAAACTCTTCTACCACGAAAGCTGGGAGTACTCAACAAACATGTGAATTTTTTAAAGAGGAGATAATTCAATTTACTGGTTAAGTGAACAGTTTCACTGAAAATTTCTGAAATTTTGGCATACACAGCATTGAAAGTGACACACAATGTCCTCATTTCTACTAAACTTTATAGTTGAAGTGCTTGGCAACCAGTGTATATACCATGGCCATTAAAACAGAAACAATTGAACACTATTAAACATGAATCAGGAGCAGATCACTCTAACTGTTAAGTATTTGTGGTGTTCCATGTTTTGGGGGTGTCCTTAATTTATTAAAAATGGCCCATAGAACTGTTTGTTAGCAGTATTGACGTCTACGTGTAGAGGTTACCTGAATACAATAATTTTCTGTCTACTCTACAGATTGTGACGACATTCCTCAGGAATCAGCCGGTGGACAGCTGTCTGATCTCTCGTACATGGCAAGAGACAGATGTGAGTTACTGTGTAGGCTTGAAGTCAAAACAGGAAATGTATTTTGTGTCCCTCTGTATTTGAATTTACAGTGGATAAATGTACATTCTGCTGCAGCTGTATTTATGGGGTGGGAAAGCTGAGAGTTCATTTTCCAGTGTGAATTTTATTTCTTATTTACTTTATGAATTCCATATTTTTCAGTGGAGAGTTCAGTGACTTACTTTAAAAATTGTGAATTTTTCAGCATAGAGTTCGGTTATTCTGTGAATTGCATATTTTTCAGCAGAGAGTTCATTTTCTTAAATTTCTTACTTTATGAATTGCATATTTTTCAGTTTCCAGCATGACTTTTATTTCTTATTTACTTTATGAATTATGTATTTTTCAGCAAAGAGTTCTGTTACTTTATGAATTGCGTATTTTTCAGTGGAGAATTCTGTTACTTACTTTTTGCATTGCATATTTTTCAGCGGAGAGTTCAGTTTCCAGCGTGATGGATGTTTCCTTCCCTCCTCTGGCCGCCTTCCTCCATTATCTAGAGACGCTGGGTAAATAACAATTTCCACTAGATAACCAGTAACAGCTGCTGCTTTTATTCATCAACCTTCACATTCTATTTTTGTAAATACATGGACTATGCAACTCTTTGCATGATGTGCGGACATTAATTCTTCACGCAGTATGCCAGCATAAAGTGCTGTGGGTCATACCTTCATGTACTCTCAAAAAATGAAATTCATTTCTTAACTGTATACACGTATCTCTGTTGATTCAGCAGATGTAAACACGGTGTGATGATACAGGTCAGACTACAGACACAGCCTTCAGACAAGATTTTCTGGTGGTGACCTAACCATCCGGGTGGAGCTCTTTTTTTACACGTTTAACAAATTTCATTCACTAAATTATATTTCTACATATCTTTTGTGATATATTAGAAAAGCCCAGTAAAGTTTGCTTGACCATTCCACAGGCAGTTATATCGCTTGGGTTCGAATACACTATTACCAATAGGGTTACTCTCTTATAGCACCACCGTAAAATGGCTGAAATATTGCCAATTCGGCGTAAAAAACTCAATCAATCAATCAATCAATCTCTAATAGCAAATTTTAACCCGATATGATTGCCTTTGGCACATTCTATGAAATTTCTTGGCCTGGGGCCACCATCAGTTGCTGTATATACTTTGAAGTCTGAGTCGTATGTTGATCTGGTTCATCACAGAACACATCTAACTATCTCTTGATTGGACAAGTCCAGTCATTAATGGTGGCAGTCAGTCTAAGTCATATCACCAGTGCAGTTTCTCCCTCCCAGCAATAAATCCTTTGTTTGTTTTTGATGTTTTGTAGACACCTCTAAACACACTCAAGGCGAGAGTCCATTGGATGTGAATTTCCTGGCAGACATTGCTCTGTACCACACCAAAGTAGAAAACAAATATGACATGTCTACTGTGAATTTCTAGTCCTTCATTACTTCAGTGTCTGCTTTGAGACACTTCAGACCTCCATTACTGCCTCATCGATTGCAATGTCCGTCTGCTTTTAGACACCTCAAATTGCTCAAATGTGATATCCTACTGGAACTATGCATTCACAGGATGAGTACTGGGGACTCTGTGAGGAACAATATCTGTGATCAACAGGCTTTCATTTTCTTTATATTTTATCCTAGGGATGTGTGCAATATTGAAGTGTATTTTAGTTTGTATATTAGAATTAGGGATTGGTGTGTTTTAGTTTGTTTATTAATTGTTTGTTCTTAGTGTGTTTTTAGTTTGATTATTAAATGTTTGTTCTTAGTACGTTTTAGTTTGTGTATTAAATATTTGTTCTTAGTACGTTAGTTTGTGTATTAATTTTTTGTTCTAAGTGTATTTTAGTTTGTTTATTAAATGTTTGCTTTTAGTGTGTTTTAGTGTGTTTATTAAATGATTGCTTTTAGTGTGTTTTAGTGTCTGATTAGAAACTGAAGAAATTTTTGTGACATTCACATTTTTAATGTTGCAGATTAATAATACTCACATAGCAACTGCAGATTACAACTTTGTTTTTTTATATTTTGAATTTTTACCAAACACTGAATAAGCTATATACATGATTTAGTTGTACATGCAGTGAGATTTGGGAAAGTCTTTTTGACAGATTGTTACGAGATTGAAATTCTTTTAAATTCTGCTGACTTTAAATAGTTGGATCATTTAAAGTTTATCTACTCTGTAAAATTGCTATTTTTGGTACGAGCCTATTTTCCGTTGCATTTTTTACGTTTTTAGATACGTTTCATGATCTGGAAGTAAATCTGCCTGTAACATCAACAAGTGATGAAGAATCGTGCCACCATGGATCAAAACCACATTTTCCCAAACCAAAAAGTTGTTTTAAATTAAATACAACATGTTACTTTCTAAAAAAAGTCATTGTATTAAGGACCTCCAGACAGTCCTGAAAAATTTTTTTTCAGACTAGCAGTTTAAATAAAAAAGCTAAATGGATGATTGATTTTTTGATGTCAAGGGTCAAATTACTTCAGGCATGAAATAATGTCCAACACTCAGTATCTTGAAAGCCCTGTTCTGGACATGCTTCCAACTTGGAACACTGGTACCCTGAAAGGAATAGATGATCTCTATCGATTTTTAGCTCACCTGAGATGAAAGCTCCAGTGAACTGTTCTGATCACCTTTTGTCTGTCTGCCCATCCATAGCTACCAAAAGTTGGGGCATCCATCTATGTGCCTGTAAACTTTTCATATTTTCATCTTCATCTCCAGAAACACTTAGCCAATTTCACTGAAACTTGGTACAAATCTTTCATGGGTGAAAGGAACTTAAGTTTGTTCAAATGAAGGGTCATGCCCCCTTCAAAGGGGAGATAATCACGAAAGTACAAAAACAGGGTGGGGTCATTTAAAAATCCACTTTGGCCAAAAAGTTTGAATTTACATGACAGCTTCATGGCATAGTGCAGGTTCAAGTCTGTTCAAATTGTAGGGTAGGGTGGGGCCACAAATTATTAAAGTTTTGCATGTGAATATATGAGGAAAATCTTTCTTCTCAAAAACGACAGGGCCAGAAAAGTGAAATTTACATAAAATCTTCCAGACAGAATAGATCCAAGTTGGTGCATTTCATAGTCACAGGGGGAAGGGGGCCACAATAGGGGATCAGAGTGTTGTATGATGATATATGTGAAATATCTTTAAAAATATCATTTTGAACTATTTAACTAAGGCTGTCATATTTTGTATATATATTGGTTACAAAGAGACCTCTCATATGATGCAGTTGTATGTGATCTTGTGACCTTGACCTGGAAGTTTGATCTACTTTAAATAAAAATCTGACTTCTAGAATATACCCTGAATTTCTTACGGTAGATATTTCATATAATTATATATTTCTTATGGCAAGACTTCATTTCATACCCTGGCCGTGTACCTTGAACTTGGAGTTTGACCTTTTAAGAAAACAACCATATATCCAGAAGTATTTTTAGGTTTTGCTTTTATATTTTGTATATAGATTCTTCATGGCAGAACCTTATTGTTTTGTGAAGGTTGACTTGTGACCTTGACCCGGGAAGTTGGACCTATGTACTTGAACTACAAATCAAGATAGGTCATTCATATTATGTATATAGATATTTTATGAAATACCTTTCATTTCATACTATATTTTTGACCTTGAAATTTCACCTACTTTTAAGAAAACATATGACCTATGAAATATATTAAGAACTATTTATGGTAGTACTTTCATACTTTGTATAGAGATTCTTTATTACTAGTTGCTATGATACAGTTGTATTTGATCTTGTGATCACCTACTGATGATGATGTCTCAATATGATTGAAAACTTCTCGATGGGACGTAAAACAAACAATCATTCAATCAATCAATCATAAAAAACCCTGAGCTAATCAATACCTCCTGAACTATTTAAGGTAAAGTTTTTATATTTTGTATATAGATGTCTATGACAAGACCTTGACATACTTTGAAATTTGACTTTGACCTGGAAGTCAAATTAATTTTAATAAAAATTTAATTTTATTGATATTAGTTTTACTAAAACTCTTAACTAACAGTATTCACTCTCGTAATTCCTCTAGCAAATACAAATCAGAGAGATGGTCAAACACAGACCCCTGGACATACCAGAGGTGGGATCAGGTGCCTAGGAAGAGTTACCATCCCCTGTCAACCGCAGTCACATCTGTTGTGAGCCCTACATTCCCGATCAGGGAAACGGAGTAATCTGTAGTCAGAGTCAGTGTGTCAAGAACGGCCCAACAATTGGTATGAAATGTGTCAGACAGCATTTGACCAAATGATAAGTTGTACTGGCAAACTAGATCGTTATAACGACCATAAAATATCATACCATGGTTTGTGACCGTGGCCTTATTCAGATCAGCAAGATCACGTTAGTCATATTGGTGTTGAGGCATCTCTGGTATGTAAATTCATTTTGAGTTTTGTTGTGATCCTTTGGGGCTATGTTAGGACCAAAATTTTAAGACTGATAAAATCTTTTAAAACTCACAACAGCTGAACAATGGTGAAACCAAGTTGACTCGGGTGAATGGTGTAGCCCATGGGACTTTTGTTAGATCGAAGGATAATCGTTTCCACACATCAGAAAACATTGTCATTAAAAAACCCTTGGCTGGAAAGACTTCAAACTTGATACACTGGAAGTGAAGAGATTGAATCATTGATTTTGAAGTCGCAAGGTCTTGATTTGATGCTCTAACCACTCGGCCACGGAGGTCCCTTATATATGTACCTTTGTAACACTAGAATTGCAGTGTGGCCCAGCCCCGATTTCAGTGCTCATTATGTAACCAAAATAAAACAAAACAAAAAACAAACTAATCCACAAGCATGTAACTACATGCTTGCATATCAATCCTTAAAAGAATATCCCTTTATATATATATATATATATATATATATATATATATATATATATAAACCTTGTTATGACTTCCTTTTAAGGTTCTGGAGGCCAGAATAATCTGCTCTACATACGATGCTTCCATGTCAGTTCTAATTACACAATAAAATATTCAATGTTATTGATTACAATATTAATCAATTTTACAAGTTGCGACACGATCAGTCGGAGTGATGCGAATCTTCTCATTTATCATGTTAACTTCCTCAGTATTAAAACTAGTATTTACGACTGGACAAAACCCAAAGTCCCATTTCCTGACGAGTATCCAACAAGTGGCATTAAGGT
The DNA here is from genome assembly GCA_024699665.1 of Ostrea denselamellosa. Taxonomy (NCBI): domain Eukaryota; kingdom Metazoa; phylum Mollusca; class Bivalvia; order Ostreida; family Ostreidae; genus Ostrea; species Ostrea denselamellosa. Next base: position 13,790,655 of record JAMZEH010000017.1, on the reverse strand, counting down.
CGACCAGTTTTAAAGTCGAAATTTGCAAAATGCTTGTATGGAGTGAAACAGATAAAAAACTGTTGGCTTACTACATGCGGTACAGTTTCGCAAATCAAGACCACTAGTCCGATTTCATTTGGAACCAGAGCACTAGTCCGATGTCATTCAGAACCAGACCACTAGTTCGATGTGATTCGGCACCAGACCACTAGTCCGATGTCATTTGGAACCAAACCACTAGTCCGATGTTATTCGGAACCAGAGCACTAGTCAGATATCATTCGGAACCAGAGTATTAGTCAGATATCATTCGGAACAAGAGTATTAGTCAGATATCATTCGGAACATACCAAATTTGCACAATATTGATATGAATCATGCCATCCGATTTGTTGAAACTAGTTAGTATAATGCTGTTACTGACCATCAGTTGCATTTTTAAAAACAATATACCGCCCGCGTGGCGCAGTGGTTAGAGCGTCGGGCTCAAAGATCTGATGATCCTTGAGTCGGGGGTTCGAATCCCACTGTGGGACGTGGGTGCCGGTCTTTCGGATGAGACCGTATAAACCGAGGTCCCGTGTCGCAGTAGGTGTGGCACGATAAAGATCTCTCCCTGCTCAAAGGCCCTGAGTGCCGAGCATAGGCCTAAATTTGCAGCCCTGTCACCGGTAATGGTGACAGCCGCCGGATAGCTGAAAAATTGCTCAGGCGGCTATAAACAAAAAACAAACAATAAAAACAATATAATTTAGAAAGTCTCATGTTTCCCAGATGGAAGTTAGAGCAGCTGCCAGCCAGCAAAGGAAGTCCGTGCATTTGTCCCGCTGTAGATAATCGTAACAGCCCTGTGGTCAATTGTACGGACGTACACGTGGTCCCCCGCATTGACCTCCTTAACAGCAACGCCGGTGGAGCAATCCCAGTCACCGGAAGCGGTATTTACCGTGTCAGCCACAATACTCCCGAAAGGAGAGCCATTCAGAACAACCTCAAGGTCTATCCATTCTGCTTCCTGGACAACGACAGTCCACGTAAAAACGTAAACACCGGTTTGTGGTACGATAAAAATCCCGTCATCTTTGTGGTATCCGTTGCCCCGATTTGTAACGACGACGTCGTATATGATAATATGTTTGGCTTCAAGGGCTGGGGTATGGATGGAGGAGATGTAGGCATAAAATGCTACCCCTTCATGGAGAGTGTTCGATTGTAGTAACCTGTCTTCTGAAATGGAAGAGCAAAAATCAAATTAAGTCTAGTTACTAGTTTGTTTTCATTTACTCTCTGCGAAGTTCAGAAAGCACACATATACTGTTGTTCTTTGTAGATGATCATTTGAAGAAAAAAAATTGTTACGCGACCACCTACGAACCTAAGGTCCAATGAAATTGTGCATTGTAGTTTGTCCAATTACGTTTTCCAAATTTAAGAATTCTTTCTACAGAACATAGCAGGCCAGTCTTTCTGCGTTTACTTGAAACTTTGCTTGTCTAAATACGCCATAAACAAAAAGGCATTGGAAGATCATAAAGGAGTCTTAGAATATCAACTCTAAAAATTCGTCAAAGGATCAGCTGGCAAACTTTCTTACATATATCGGCGTGAGCGAGAATCGAACCCGCGCCGACTAGAGGTTTTTTGTTTGTTTTACGTCCCATCGGCCGCCCGCGTGGCGCAGTGGTTAGAGCGTCGGGCTCAAAGATCTGATGATCCTTGAGTCGGGGGTTCGAATCCCACTGTGGGACGTGGGTGCCGGTCTTTCGGATGAGACCGTATAAACCGAGGTCCCGTGTCGCAGTAGGTGTGGCACGATAAAGATCCCTCCCTGCTCAAAGGCCCCGAGTGCCAAGCATAGGCCTAAATTTGCAGCCCTGTCACCGGTAATGGTGACAGCCGCCGGATAGCTGAAAAATTGCTCAGGCGGCTATAAACAAACAAACAAACGTCCCATCGAGAATTTTTCACTCATACTGAGATGTCACGAGCTGTAGACGAAGTACCACAAATTTAGACCTATGCTTAGCCAACGCCTACCGTGACACGGGACCTCCGTTTTCAAGGTCATATCTGAAAGACCCGTGATTCTCACTTCTAAATGCCGAGGAGTATTTGGCGAAGGAGCAATCACTACCTATTTTTACGTCTTAGGTTTGACGCGGCCATGGCACGACCAGGGCTCGAACTCAACCTCCCAGTTACGAAGCAAACGCTCTAACCACCGAGCTACCGCGACCGGTCCGACTAAAGGTGAGAGCCTTGTGATGCTCTAACCACTTGGCCATGAAGGCCAGTTTACTTTCAGAAGGTCGGTGGTCTCTTCCCGGGTATATTGTATCTGAGTTCTCTCTTCCACCAATCAATCAATCAGTCAAAGGATCAGCTAGCATGTCGTTTAGATTCTAGTTTAATAAAAGGCCATTGTACATTTGATTGATTATATATTGTATATCGTCCCGCTCGAGAATTTTTCACTCATATGGAGACGTAAACATTGGACTTTATGTGTATCGCTCTGCACGTGCAAAGAAAAAAACCTCTACAATATCTTGAATATATTGATTGATTATTTATTGCTTTCCGCCACACTCAACAATTTTTCAGTTATCTGGTGACGTCCAGGTTTTGTTTGTGGAGGAGAGAACCCAGATACAATGCACGTGGGAAGAGACCACCGACCTTCCGCAAGTAAACTGGCAAACTTGCTCACATAACGCCGTAGCCGAGATTCGAATACGCGCCGACAGAGGTGAGAGGCTTTGTGATTTTGAGCCCGATGCTCTAACCACTCGGCCATGGAGGCCCCTTGAATATATTGATCTACTGCACAATATATATGTGTGTGTGTGTGTGTGTGTGTGTGTGTGTGTGTGAAGTAAACAAAGGTGATTTTAAAATGTGGTAAACGTCATCAAACTTGTAATGCGTATTCAATGCTCACGTCTCTCACGTCCGTTTGATTTATTACTTCGAAGATTTTCATACATGGATACCAAAACCTTCCCCCGAGCTCCAGAAGTGTTTGCTAAAGCCCCGCTATGGTTTATTTCACTAAGCACTTCCTGCAACCGATTGTTCTGTTCAATTAAGAACATTATTTTCTTATCCTGATCGTCATTTTTCATCTTCAGTTCAACATTTTCCCGCTCGAGTTTCAACAAACGAATCTCCATATTCTTTTTCCATGCCTCCATTTCCAGATCGTTTGCCACAATACAAAAGGCCAGAGAAACCAAAATCAACATTACAGAAATCCAAAATTTAGCCATTTTTCTCTTTCAGGTTTACAGCAAAGATGAGAATCGGTGCCGTGCACTGGCAATGATAAGAGTTCGAAGGTCATCAACTGTGGCGTTCCTCTCCAACAGAGATAAGGGGGCATGCGACAGTTTCTTTTTTTTTCTTTTTGGTTCTGAAACATGTAGGCAGGGGATATTCATCAAAGTCGGGTTATGAAATATTAATGAAAATCATATTTCCCCTTTATGTCAATATTTGTATTTCATATTGGTGGATTTAATATTTTATGACGCTAAATTACATTTCATCCACACATACTAGTGCACAAAACATGCTCCGAGCTGGATAAAATCATGAATGACCTTTTCTTAGTCTTTTCCGTTTACAACGTCGGCAAATCGGATCATGGAGTGTGTGTGTGTGTGCGAGGGTGAGGGGTGGGGCGGGACGATGAGCCAAAAATAAGGAACTTTTTTGTTGTTGTTTTTATTATTATTTTTATTTAGCGATCATCAAAAATATTGCTCTGTAGATATAATTGGCCTTTTATTCAAACATACATTCGCTGTTAGTCTTTTAGTTATTTCATTATTACAAAATGAATATGTTAATTCTTCTAACTAGTGTCATACGAACTTTCACTTTACATAAAAAGATCCCAACTGAGGCAAACCTTTTCATACACACAAGAATGATACGCTTTCAAATTTGATGTGATATATAAATGTATATTATATCAGGTGTAGAACTGAAAATCAAATTAATGTTCAATTATCTTAATATTATATGTATCTGGTTCACTTAATAGCAAGTTCGGTTCAAAAACACTACATTTGGGGGAAATTGTTGAGAAAATTATTTTATATTTTCAGAGACAGAAAGATGAAAACCTTTAATTACTGGATAGGCTCAGAAAATCGTTTCTTAAGGTGGCAGCCAGAATAAACCAATAACATATGAAAGGGGATGAATTATAATTGAAATCTTTTTCTGTTTATTTATTTTATATGGAGAAAATGTTGTTAAAATCGTCAGTAGGAGTGTTTCAGAAAACAACAAAGCCGAGGAAAGGGGGTGGTACCTATAGACGCTTGCTTAATATTTTTCATAATAATTAATAATCATTTTAAAATACATAATATTATCATTTATGCATTAAAAATATTATGAAGTATCCGACACGGTGGAATTTGAGCATGACCTCCCGTACTCTCTGTAATGTCTGCTTCTCTAGTTCATATTAAGCCGTTAGATTTTACAAAATACTGACCTCCTCATAACATCACACACACACACATATATATATATATATATACACACACACACACACTATTTTCCGTACAACGTTTTAGCAGCACACCTAGAGAAAGGGGAGGGGAACATATTGTTTTGCACCTGCTGGTCAGTCTGTATGTTAGTCGGTTGGTAGACCAAGTGTTGTCTGTTCAATAGAACCTTTAGGAACATACGACCTCTAAAACATTTTTGGTCACAAGGTCAAATTACTCTATGGATATAGAAAGATACTCTCCAGTCAATATCTCGAGAACCTTTTGTTTGAAATACATCAAACTTGGTGCACTGGTACATCCCCAGGAGTAGATTCCCCCCCCCCCCCCCCCCCCCCCCCCCCCCGCCTTCCAATGATTTTGAGTCACAAGTTCAAAGGTCAATTTATTCTGAACATAAGAAATTAATTACTGCCCGCTCAAGTTTGTTAACCCTTTGATGACAGACATCAAAATCGGTACACTGGAACCTTCTAAAGAGTAAATACTTCCCCTCCCCCCACTAGTCGCTTTGTCAAAGGTTATGACTCAAATGATTGGTTATTTATAAATGTCTGGTCACAATATTGAGAGATTAAACTTAGCATTATAGCTGGCCCTTACTAGTAAAAAACCCAATGTCATATTTTTCATCAGCATTACAGATTTACAGTTGATCCTTTTCAATACTGCCACATTGGGGTACACATGTTTGTAAAACATTTCTTGTTTTTCATTTTATTTATCATTCACTATTCCAGCATCTAAAACATCTAAATAATTCATCTTTGCTAGGACAAAGACACTAATAAGAAATTCTTCATTAGTACCTATCTACACAATTAAGAATATTCAGCTCACACAATCCTAATAACAAATTTAACAAGCATACAACCAAACATGTATTTCTTTGTGGTTACAATCTTATGATGAGTACAACATTTAAAAAAAAAATCAGTGGAATTCACATATTAGGATTCTATATTACATATCTAGTATAAAATACAAGCTTTTTACATCAGATATAAAGGTCCTCACAATGACCATATTGCATGCCTAGTCAATACCACCTGGTCAATATGGATTCATACTGCAGGAAGAAAGTGGTGGGCTCTGTATCGAACTCCTCTGTTCACAAAACACTAGGTAAGTTTATTACGTGTCTTTTTTTTAAGGCAGATCTTAAAACAGGCAGGGAGTACCTGTAAATTTGAACCTTTCAAATTCAGAATCCCTGTTTACATATTAGTTCCTTCAGGAGATATTGACACAATAATGATCTTTGACCTTGGATCTGGTATTGGGTTGACATGTAAAATGGTAGTACTATCTTTCTCTGTGCAAGGAGATTCAGTAGTATCTAACTCAGACAAGGAAAACAACTTATATAATACGTACTGGTAAAATGAACAAAAATCACGAGTATACTTGATAAAAAAAAAATTCAAAGAACATATATAAGTGAAGAACTCGTCAAGTAATTAGAATAAAAAAATTCTCAAAATGTTCAGAACGCTTCCAGCAAGGAATGAAAATGAATCAAAAATTGAATTTCAAAATGTAAAACAAGTCTATGACGCTAAAAAAAAATTTCCACAAAATTATAATAAAATAATTCAAACTTTATTATATCATGCAATACTACAATAATTAAACAGTACTGGTGAAATTCATACTCTGTGCACATGTGATTGTATGCTAATTGTACGTCAAGCATTGCATACATCTTTATTGTTTTGATGGAGCGACTGAATGATAAAATCAATAATAACCAAATTTTCAGTTTAAATTTATACAAAAAAGAAAACAGTGAAAATGACCTTACTCAAAACAGTATACTATAACGATATATTTATACTGCTTCACAGATATAATGTAATTTAATTCTGACCCCTATTTGAAACATGTACTCAAAAACTAAAAATAAAACCAATCAAACTTGAAACCGTTCTCCTTCATTAAATAAATGCCATTATGAGTCGTATAATATCTATAAAGACACCTGATGTGGTTACTGTGTCAACAACATGCTGCGTTTTGTCTGGACGGATACATAGAACGACACATAAGCTGCAATATTTAAAAACAAAAAAACAAGATCCTGAATTAAACATGTCTATTTCAGTATCACAGGTTTGCTTTAGCTAAAATTCTAAAATTCAAAATTGTCTTATCGAGAAGCAATGCCATCTTTGCCCCAGAATTCCTGGGTGCGTTTCCGAGCTCTCTCGTAGACTTCCGATGCCAGGGAGCAGCTAGATGCTACCGACCTCTCGGAGAGTGACAAACAGTCGTCCTCAATTCTGGGAACAGCCACCCCTGAAAGTAATACACAAAACAAATATAGCCAAACTTCATTATCTTGAACTTGATGCAGCCAAAAAAAAATAATTGAAATATCCGAAGGTTTGAGATATCATAGTTGAAATATATAAAGAAAGTGTAGTTGAGATATCCATGATGGTATTCAAGATATTCGTGTTCGAGATACCGAAGTTCAACTGAGTAATTAATGTTGTATATTGAGCTACCTTTGATTAATTTAAAACAGGGGCTTTTTAAAACAGAAATAAAAAAAGTGTTAGTTTGATATATGTACAGTCTACACCACTTATATTGAAGTCACTTATACTGAACTATCTGTTATATTGAAGTCACTTATATTGAACTATCTGTTATACTGAAGTCACTTATATTGAACTATCTGTTATATTGAAGTCACTTATATTGAACTCTCTGTTATACTGAAGTCACTTATATTGATCTATCTGTTATACTGAAATAAAAATAACTCCCCAGTCGCGTTTAGATTACACTTAAGAAATAAGATACATTTTTTGAGTGTTATTGGGACATGATATGAAGTTGGTCATGTGATCAAATCCTATTATGCCCGAAGGGCGTTGTAGTAAATTTGATCACGTACCAACTTCATGTCATATCCCAATAACACTAAAAAACTGATATCTTATTTGTTACATTTATATTTCTGTTTCGATTTGTATTGTTATCATCAAGCTTCCACACTTCTGTAGGCAGACGATTGTATAACACAAGATATAGTTCGTTAAAGTTTGATCGAATAAATAATTGGGAACAATATCTAGGAGAATATAATATATATATATTTATGTTATAAGGATTAAAAAAGATGAAGCAAGTGTAAAATAAAGATTATTAAGAGCATCAAGTTAACTCAATTGAAAACATGAAGCGCGGAGTAACTACATCCGGTCAATCGGTGATGGAGAAACGGTGGCGGTCTCCTACCTTATTTTAATTTGTAAACGCAATTGCTCAACGACAGAAATTTAGAGGATCTATGAGAGGTGACGAAGGATAATTGAATTTACTTGATGTTAGGTTCTACATCAGGTTTTTGGAAGGGAGCAACAGCATGTTCATTGTTAGGACTCGTGGTTGTAGCATTATACCGACAGATTTTGATAAAATACAGGTACATTGAATTTTAAATTTTTTTACTTCCAGGGTGTGCAAGAGAAGAGAAACAAACATAAAAAGACCTTTCGTTCAATCGAGAAATTTCTGTTGTAAGATTTAAATAAAAACTCGCAGTGGTGCCCTGACTTGAACAATATGTTTCGAGCTTGCCACCAGCCTCGGTCATGGCGGTGATGGCTATTGTCCAGAAACAAAAGGTTACTATCATCATAAAATGAATCAATATTAGATTGCCATAATGTAAATATCAAAGACATCGTATGTATTCGCTATACTTCAGAAGTTGCAGTGTAAGTTGCAAATGGTATTTTTAAAAGATAAAACAACTGAATGGTATGGTGAATGTTTCTGTCTTATTCATTAATGAAATTCTTGTCTGTTTACAAAATAAATTCTCTGTAAATATTCTGATGCGTTTTATTTATTTTGTTTCCGATATGATGTCAAGACAGGTGAAGGTACCTAATACAAATGACTCAAATACTCTTGAAATGGTGATTGTATTCATACGCAAGAAAAAAAGTATGATCACATGACTGACTTCATGTTATGGAAAATTGAATGTCAGTTTTGTTAGTAGTGTCAAATAAGGCAAAACAACGGCAAATGTAAATATAATAAATTAAAATGATTTTCACATAAATTATTAAACACTTCTCAATGAGAAAATAAATTCTGTTTACCTCCCTCAATGCCCCATGACATGGGTTTAGTGTACGTCTGTCCATACCCCTCCTTAATGGCTTGCTGAGGAGTGAACTTGGTCGGCATTTTGACTTTCCTTGCCTGTTTTTCATCACCACTGGAAACTGAAAAAAAAAAAATTAAGATAGACATCATTATAGTGAAATTGTATTTCTTCAGTTTGTCTAGTGTAACATAAAATGTACAAATATATAATTTTAACTGTATTGCTTATTCAGATTGATATATTCTTAAAAGATAAAGAAAACTAAAGTTAATAAAGAGATTTGTTATTTACGAATTTCATTAATGCTTTACTTTTAGATCAATGAAATTGTTCCACAATGAGATCTGAAGTTAAACCACCGAGTGAACCATGATGACCGATTCCGATCATCGAGATGAATCTGATATTTGTCCTTGACATTGTCATGCAGGGGCTTGACATTTACCTCTCATACATAAACTGGACATTGACTTTGAAGTCCACCAAGTTTCAAAATTATCCCTACCGAGCACAGATGAAAAAAAAAACAAAAAAACTTGAGCCCAAATCCATTATTTATCATTTCAGAAAGTGAACATGTCCTGGGGTAGCAGAAGTCGATAAAGCCTGACAAGATCCCGTTTGTTATTTATTTTGACTTGAACTGATATTAACAATGTAATTAACATTGCCATGGTGTCTCCACATATGACTGGCTAAGTGTAAAGTGCAGCCCAAATATTTCATATTGTGAATTCAATACAATCATCACATTCAATGAGATTTGATACAACCACTTTGTTTTCCTTCTGTAGATTGAAGTGATATAAACTATAGGAGCCTGTGCTCTCTCATTCAGACATTCAGGATCGTTTAATTTGCCGCCATTTTTACACTTTAAAACAGGGGCAGGCAAATTTTAAAGAAATTTACAGAATATTGTACCCTAACCGATATTTACAAAGTAATATCGTGATATGTAGGGTCAACCATGGAATTGGGATTCACTGGTTAATCAGTAATATCGCAGAGCACTACAAAAAAGGGGGACCAAAATGGATGGCGTGGAAAGATTCTAGTTCTCATCATTACACTACAATGCTGTACAGTAAAGCACTGATATAGCAAGCCTCCAGGGCCAGTAAAAAACAATAAAAATAGTTTGTTATAACCAAACTTATACAGTAAAACACGGTTATAGTGAACCTCCAGGGCCAGTAAAACAGTTTGTTATAACCTAACTTATACAGTAAAACACGGTTATAGTGAACCTCCAGGGCCAGTGAAACAGTTTGTTATAACCTAACTTATACAGTAAAACACGGTTATAGTGAACCTCCAGGGCCAGTAAAACAGTTTGTTATAACCTAACTTATACAGTAAAACACGGTTATAGTGAACCTCCAGGGCCAGTGAAACAGTTTGTTATAACCTAACTTATACAGTAAAACACGGTTATAGTGAACCTCCAGGGCCAGTAAAACAGTTTGTTATAACCTAACTTATACAGTAAAACACGGTTATAGTGAACCTCCAGGACCAGTAAAACAGTTTGTTATAACCTAACTTATACAGTAAAACGTGGTTATAATGAACCTCCAGGACCAGTAAAACAGTTTGTTATAACCCAACTTATACAGTAAAACACGGTTATAATGAACCTCCAGGGCCAGTAAAACAGTTTGTTATAACCTAACTTATACAGTAAAACACGGTTATAGTGAACCTCCAGGACCAGTAAAACAGTTTGTTATAACCTAACTTATACAGTAAAACACAGTTATAGTGAACCTCCAGGACCAGTAAAACAGTTTGTTATAACCAAACTTATACAGTAAAACGTGGTTATAATGAACCTCCAGGACCAGTAAAACAGTTTGTTATAACCTAACTTATACAGTAAAACACGGTTATAATGAACCTCCAGGGCCAGTAAAACAGTTTGTTATAACCTAACTTATACAGTAAAACACGGTTATTGTGAACCTCCAGGGCCAGTAAAACAGTTTGTTATAACCTAACTTATACAGTAAAACACGGTTATAGTGAACCTCCAGGACCAGTAAAACAGTTTGTTATAACCTAACTTATACAGTAAAACACGGTTATAGTGAACCTCCAGGGCCAGTAAAACAGTTTGTTATAACCTAACTTATACAGTAAAACACGGTTATAGTGAACCTCCAGGGCCAGTAAAACAGTTTGTTATAACCTAACTTATACAGTAAAACACGGTTATAGTGAACCTCCAGGACCAGTAAAACAGTTTGTTATAACCTAACTTATACAGTAAAACACGGTTATTGTGAACCTCCAGGGCCAGTAAAACAGTTTGTTATAACCTAACTTATACAGTAAAACACGGTTATTGTGAACCTCCAGGGCCAGTAAAACAGTTTGTTATAACCTAACTTATACAGGAAAACACGGTTATAGTGAACCTCCAGGGCCAGTAAAACAGTTTGTTATAACCAAACTTATACAGGAAAACACGGTTATAGTGAACCTCCAGGGCCAGTAAAACAGTTTGTTATAACCTAACTTATACAGTAAAACACGGTTATAGTGAACCTCCAGGACCAGTAAAACAGTTTGTTATAACCCAACTTATACAGTAAAACACGGTTATAGTGAACCTCCAGGGCCAGTAAAACAGTTTGTTATAACCTAACTTATACAGTAAAACACGGTTATAGTGAACCTCCAGGACCAGTAAAACAGTTTGTTATAACCTAACTTATACAGTAAAAACACGGTTATAGTGAACCTCCAGGGCCAGTAAAACAGTTTGTTATAACCTAACTTATACAGTAAAACACGGTTATAGTGAACCTCCAGGACCAGTAAAACAGTTTGTTATAACCTAACTTATACAGTAAAACACGGTGATAGTGAACCTCCAGGACCAGTAAAACAGTTTGTTATAACCTAACTTATACAGTAAAACACGGTGATAGTGAACCTCCAGGGCCAGTAAAACAGTTTGTTATAACCTAACTTATACAGTAAAACACGGTTATAGTGAACCTCCAGGGCCAGTAAAACAGTTTGTTATAACCTAACTTATACAGTAAAACACGGTTATAGTGAACCTCCAGGACCAGTAAAACAGTTTGTTATAACCCAACTTATACAGTAAAACACGGTTATAGTGAACCTCCAGGGCCAGTAAAACAGTTTGTTATAACCTAACTTATACAGTAAAACACGGTTATAGTGAACCTCCAGGACCAGTAAAACAGTTTGTTATAACCTAACTTATACAGTAAAACACGGTTATAGTGAACCTCCAGGGCCAGTAAAACAGTTTGTTATAACCTAACTTATACAGTAAAACACGGTTATAGTGAACCTCCAGGACCAGTAAAACAGTTTGTTATAACCTAACTTATACAGTAAAACACGGTGATAGTGAACCTCCAGGACCAGTAAAACAGTTTGTTATAACCTAACTTATACAGTAAAACACGGTGATAGTGAACCTCCAGGGCCAGTAAAACAGTTTGTTATAACCTAACTTATACAGTAAAACACGGTTATAGTGAACCTCCAGGGCCAGTAAAACAGTTTGTTATAACCTAACTTATACAGTAAAACACGGTTATAGTGAACCTCCAGGACCAGTAAAACAGTTTGTTATAACCCAACTTATACAGTAAAACACGGTTATAATGAACCTCCAGGACCAGTAAAACAGTTTGTTATAACCCAACTTATACAGTAAAACACGGTTATAGTGAACCTCCAGGGCCAGTAAAACAGTTTGTTGTAGCGAAACTTTGTTATATCAAATGAAAGTTTCCTTATTTTCTTCTAGGGAAATACATACCTCTTCACTATAAGTGTATATTCTTTATAAGCCTATCCATTTATAAGTTATTTCCCATATATATGGCAAAATCAATTAAAGTCCATAGGCTTATGTAGCATCAGCTTGATGCATGATTCTGAATTTGCAATAGAATACTGATTAATAAAAAAGTCAAAACCTTTCATTATATTTTTGAAGTCACAGTGCATGCTAAAGTTCCAACAAAGCACCCCAGATGTCAATAAATAAAATGTACACACCATCAGCTGTTTGTCTGAGCTTGGCTGGGCTGTCTACAAACACTGTTTGCAGAGGCTGGTCAACACTGACATCATCGTCACGCAAGAAGTGGGTATCCTTGGATGGCTGACCAAAAGTGGGGGTCGTTTCAATAGGACCCTTTTTAACATCATAAGTCTGAAAGAAAACATAAGAACAGATACTGTACATTAGAACGTAAAGGACTGTAAGAAATACATGTACTATGTAGCAGGTCTGTGGTAGTGGTGTGTAGGAGGGAAGGGGGTGTCACTGTAAGATGTACAAATGTACTATGTAGTAGGTCTGTGGTGGAGATGGTGTGTGTGTGTGGGGGGGGGGGTGTCACTGTAAGATATACAAATGTACTATGTAGTAGGTCTGTGGTGGAGATGGTGTGTGTGTGTGTGTGGGGGGGGGGGGGGGGGGGGTGTCACTGTAAGATATACATGCACTATGCAGCAGGTCTGTGGTGGTGGTGTGTAGGGGGGGGGGGAGGGATTGTCACTGTAAGATATACAAATGTACTATGTAGCAGGCCTGTGGTGGTGGTGGTGGTGTGTGTGTGTGTGGGGGGGGTGTCACTGTAAGATATACATGTACTATGAAGCAGGTCTGTGGTGGTGGTGGGGGGGGGGGGGGGGGGAGGGGGGTGTCACTGTAAGATATACAAATGTACTATGTAGCAGGTCAATGCTGGGATGGGCAGGTGCTCTCAAAATCCTAAATGCTTGCAAGGAATGCCATCCAAATTTTCTCCAATATAATGGGAATTGAAGTGGATATTGTATGTCTTAGTGGCCCTGAATTTCTCACAAGCAATCAAGAATATGTCAGCAAGAATTTGTTTTGTTGACACTAAAAATGTGGCTCTGCATTGCAAAAGAGTATTGAATTTCAAGATCCTGTTACAAGGCTTCTGACACTTCATTTAACTTTCACTTATTTTTATGTAACTCAATGATATTTTTGAACCATTTAATTTCTTTACATAACAGTATAAAGTGATAAAAACACTTTAGGCAAATCTCACAATTAATAAAAAAAATTTCAACATATTAAAATGAAAAACACAATTACCTTGGTTAGCGATTGACCTGCAACAGGAACAAATTTATCACTGCTGACAACTGTGCTCACGTCATCATCGTAAACATCTGAAATCAACAGTTATGCCATATTGTTATTCATATCATTTGACTACATAATCATATAATTCATATCCAAGATCAGGAATGAAGGAATTGTCACATGTTTAATACTTGAGATCTTGGTCTGAATCGTGATGTAAAAATCACGGTCTGAATCGTGATGTAAAAATCATGGTCTGAATCGTGATGTAAAAATCACAGTAGAAACTATGAAATTTCATGATGCTTCTTTTTCCTGAATTAGATGTCATGGAAAAATTACCCTGTGGTGTGCACCATGATCTGCTGATCTTGACCTGTGCTTTTCTCTCAGGTCTTGGGGGGTGACGACAGAATGGCCCCTCCCACAACAGGTGTGGTCCTGTCCAGGTGATGTCTGGTAGAAGAGGCACTCTTTGACCTCAGTTTGGGAGTAGAAATCCTGCCGATGCCTGAGGACTGTTTCAGGACAGGAGTTATGTCACTATCAAATAAACAATTTATCAATATTTTCCTCTGCAAGAAGGTAATATGTAGGAAAGCTTCCATCAAAAACCCTTGTTTCACTTGCAAAAAATAAAGTTTAATGTTTGTGGCAATGTTAAGATTCATGGCCTTCACTTGATATTACCACATTTTGACTCTACTTTTACCCCTACCTTGCCTCATCCTGTTCTCTCTTCCTCCTACTTTTGAATTTCTTTCTCCCTCTTGATTTTTCAGTCTTCTGAGGAAGGAGTTCTGATCTTTCAATGTCTGATCCCTGCACGACTGGAGAAGTGTCATCTTCCACCACCTCCCTGTTCAGAATTCAAAACTTTTAACGCTGAAATTCAGCAGTGTCATTAAATACTCTTGATATGTACATTTAGCTGTTACATTTTATTTACTCAATGTTTATAAGAAAAAACACAGTGAAGAGCCAAGTTTTCTTCTAAATTTTACTATACACTAGTACGTGTTTCAATGTTGACCGTTTAATGACATAATGTCACTCACTACATTACATGTACTTGGAGAATTAAAGGCAATATTCAAGATATATCTAATATTTTAGTTAAATAAAATTCATCCAAATTGAAATAAATTCCCCCCTTTTCACCTGTTTACTTCACGTCTAATCTATTATTCCTTATCAGCCTCTTGTTTTGCATTTCATGTTCTATTTTAACTCAAACTATCCATGTCTTTAACCTTAAAGACTGAGAAAATAAGCACCACCTTTAAATCTGTGAACCCCTGTCAATCAGTTGAAATTAAGCTCTTAGATTGGGTGCTAGAAATTGATTGACATTCAGCAACTAGTCCTTGTTTATACCTTATCTACCTTGTCTGGCAATTGAGGCATCCACAAAATCTCTTGATGTAAACCAGCTCAATACAAAAACAGCTTCTTAATAGGAAAATTTTGGCGTTCTTACATAATAGAAATAAGTCCCATTGATAATTATGGAATTTACATGGACATAGATTTTATGCTAAACAGAAAATACAATCCTCATTGGAAACATCGTGTAATTATATATAATCAATGTTCATAAAATTTTTAATTGTGAGTAAATACATCACTGAAATCTTGTTTTCATTATGCTGAAAATTCATAGACATCATTTTCCCTTAAAACATGGTGACAACAGTAACTGTCCACCAATCAGGAGAAAACTGTGCTGCTATAAGGGCTCTTCTTGCATACTAGTATCATTCATGGGATTGGGATCCACATAAAGGATATCAAATGAAGTGCCCTCTTTGACTGGACAGGTTACAGTGCTGTCCAGAAAAAAATAAGTCAAACAGAAGAAAACCATAAAAGAAGTTTTAGACTACGTTGAGTCACCATGGGGTGTGGGATGATGATTGTTACATTGTCAGAAAATCCGCTGGAAGTCTAGGCAAGGACTACCATCAGAAACTGTATGTTTGACAGACACAAGACATCATGCCTGACTGTGTCCTTCACCGAGTCCGAGCCTTGAAAGTCAGTCATACATAGGGCATTTGTGGCTCTTGGCTTTCGTTAACTGTCGATAGTGCAATTTGTTTCATAAAAAAATAATAATTATGCAGTAATTATGACTGTAATAAAGAACAATTCTCAATGGCTTACATCCTTAATTACATTTCAGTTTACTAACACACACAAAACAAAACAAAAAAACACAAAAAAAAAAACCACCAAATAAAACGGCTACACTGAATTTATGAATGTTATGAAAATGTACAGGAAATACAGGTAACAACCTCCTGTGTATTCAGTGTATACACAAACTAGCATGCTTCCATCAGGGCTTCACACCTGCCTAAAATTAGCACACACACATACCCCAACTACCAACTAAACTTACCTGAGGAAAACCAACCGGTTGAAAACCTCAGCCTTTCATTGTTTCATCTTTACCCATACCTCACTCCTTGTTTAACCACTTGTGTTGTAGTTTTACCCTTACCTACCTTTACCCTTACCTAACCTATTGTTTAATGTATCATATCCTTAGTTGGCTTCTTGTTTAACCTTTTGTACCCCATTTTACCCTTATTTAGCCATTTGTGCCCTATGTTTAACCTTACCTAGCCTCTTGTTAAACCTTTGCATCCCAGTTTTACTCTTACCTATATTTACCCTTACCTAACCCTTTGTGCCCTATTTTTTGCCCTTATCTATGTCTTTTGTGCCCTATTTTTCTCCTTACCTATCTTTACCATGACCTAGAAATTAATGCCCTATTTTTACCCTTACCTATCTTTCCCATTACCTAAACACTAATGCCCCATTTTTGTCCTAACCTATCTTTACCATTACCTAGATATTAAAGCCCGATTTTTACCCTCACCTATCTTTGCATTCTGTGCCCTATTTTTACCCTCACCTAGCCTCTTCCTGCCATGCTGCTTTCTTTGCTCTCTTCTGTTCACCCCCCTGCATGGCGGTTAGGTCCAGATGTCTTTCTGAGCTGAAGTCAGGTCTTCCTATTTCTTCATCTGAGCCTTCATGAGCCATCATTGATACATCATCTGTACTTTTCTTGACCTTCTCCCTTTACAAATAATTAAAACATGTCATTGATTATTTGTATAAAACCTAGACATGTGAAATATTGCATGTTTAACAAGATTTTTTTTTTACATTACAGTGTATCATTGGAAAAAAACTCCAACAAAATTTATATTCCCATCATTCATAAATTATAAATAAATCATTGATTTTGCAACTTTTTATGACATCACAGGAAGGTGGAACTGCTTCATCATAAAATCATGTTTAACATAACATATAATATAATCATGTAATCATCATGCAATATTAATATATATATATAAAACGTATTTATACAGTAAATCTTGCTTACATGGAATTCATTAAAATTTATATTCAAGTAATGGTGTATTATAAGGATTATAAAATCAATAATGGCCTTATAACTGAGATGACCTTATATCCAAGTTCTTAATAAGCAAGTTTCACTGTACACACACACACACACACACCACATTATATAACAGAATCTTAATACAACAATTTTACATTAGATATACTGCAGCTGCATGCATGATAAGTGGTGGATCCAACAATTTTACATTAGATATACTGCAGCTGCATGCATGATAAGTGGTGGATCCAACAAATTTTAAGGGTCGTTGCTTCCTTTATGCCTTTTTTTTTCTGCCAATAAAGGGTGGTTGGTTGTAGCCCCCAAATGACACAAAATCGGTGCAAATCAAAATAAGGGTGGGGTTGAATGATGGTTAGAACTTGCTACCACTGTTAACCCCATTCTAAATCTGCCATTAATTATTATGATTAAACCCCATTCTAAATCTGCCATTAATTATTATGATTCAACCCCATTCTAAATCTGCCACTAATTGTTATGATTATTTTATTCAATTGTAGCTACCCTGTGGGGATCTGGGTTAGAATAGATCCTCAGTACCCCTTGCTTGTCGTAAGAGGCGACTAAATAAGGCGGTCCTTCGGATGAGACCGCAAAAACCGAGGTCCCGTGTCACAGCACGTGTGGCACGATAAAGATCCCTCCCTGCTCAAAGGCCATAAGTGCCAAGGTCTAAATTTTCCAGCCCTTCTCTGGCAATGTTGACAACTCCATATGAGTGAAAGATTCTCGAGCGGGACGTTAAACAATATATAATCAATCAATCATACAATTATAGCTGAAATTAAAAACTCTATGAAATTCAATGTAATAATTGTTGCGATAGTCAAGTACATCATAAGCAAAGTAGAACTGTATAACTTCATCCACTTGTGATAAAGTATATGTTTCATAGAGCTGATATACTAAAAATCAAAATACTTTGAAAAAGTACACTCTAAATAATTATATATACATGAAAGATATACTTTCACATACATATGAGTATATGAAAAGTATATATGCAATAATAAGGGACTAACATACATGCTTTTCACTATATCTAATCTATAAACTGTACTACACAAGAGTACAAGTCAAGCTATGAGTTACATGTTGAATATTCCGGCTGTATTTGAACTACAGGAATGTGTGACTATATGTATATATAGACGGTATATCAGATCTAATGATTACTGGACTATATCTAACATCAACATACACTCCGTATGATTTGACAGCTGTCTTGGAGGGGAGTTTCATGCCCACTGTCTCGGTGGCGAGTTTCGCGTCCACTATCTCGGTGGAGAGTTTCGTGCCCACTGTCTCAGTGGGAAGCTTAGTGTCCACTCTCTCGGTAGGGACTTTCATGCCCAATGTCTCGGTGGGGAGTTTTGTGCCCACTGTCTCAGTGGAGAATTTTGTGCCCACTGTCTCAGTGGAGAATTTTGGGCCCACTGTCTCAGTGGAGAATTTTGTGCCCACTGTCTCAGTGGAGAATTTTGTGCCCACTGTCTCAGTGGTGAACTTAGTGCCCACTTCCTTGGAATCCTGGGATGCCTTGCTGCCCATTTTCTGATTCTGATTATTTTTAATGTTAATTTGAAGTGTGTCATTGTTTACTTTTTCAAGACCTGTGCTTCTGGTCAGCTCTTGAGAATTTGTAGAGTCCAAATTTTCAGGACAGAGCATTTTGTTTTTCATCAGAGATATTCTGGTAATAGTTTTATCAGAAACAGAACCTTTGGTCTGGTCATGAAAGTGTTTACTCGCTGTTTTGTGGGGAGAAATCTGGTTAGATTTGTTTTTAATTGCAGATTGTTTACTAGTTGTTTTCTTGGGAAAGATTTCAGTCCGATAAAATTTGTCCTGCTTAGATTTGTTTTCGTTTACTGATATCATTTGTGCTGAGTTTGCTTCTTTGATATTTGTTTTATTATCAAGAATTTTCTCTTCAGCTATTTTCAACCTCTGCCTGAAAAGTTATATAACAATAACTATACATACTGTTTTAAAAATGAGTTCCTAGTTTAATGATAACTAACAGCCAATGTCAGAAAAACAGGGAATTCATTGACTCACATTGTTAATCAGAAACAGGAACAGATCACATGTTCACACTTGTAACACATTATCAAATCTCTATTAAGATCTGTATGTCACATAATCCAAACAGCAAAATGCTTTAAAAAAAAAAAAATTCAACAAAGAAAATTTATAACAAAACAACATACTGAGCTCGGAGTCGAACACTCGCCCCAGACTCGAGAGAGAGTGCTGAGAGAGTGCTGGATCCACTGCGAGCAGTACTCAGGTTGTCCCAAGCCTGAGCTTGCTGAGCTATGAGCTGGACAAGGTGTTCGCGGGAGAAATGAGTCCCTTGAGCTCGTTTCTTGTACTCTGATGCTTTACGACGTAACTCAATGACTTCAGCAAACCAGTTTGACAAGGCTGGGGCACCTTCATCAGCTGGTCCACTCTGTGTGAAAAAATTAACTTTATTTCAGTTATTTCGTCAGAATTATTTCTCCACCAAAAGGATGATTTATAAAAATATACAACTATGACTTCAGATGCCTTTAGTTAAATAAACAACTTATACAACATCTCAACTTCTCTCAACATTGCAATTTTTCCAATACTTTTACTCCACAGACATTTATACCATAAAAGTTTTGAGTATATGTCAGAATACTTGTGTTTTTATTTCCAAATGTTTATCTCTATTAGAATATAAATATTGTTGAAAATATTGGACTGATAATGCAACAGACACAACATCAAGTCTGCATAACTGTAGAATTATTAATTGGGGGGGGGGGGGGGGGGGGGGACTAAATTTCATGGATTTTGTGGATATCCCTTTTTCAAAAATGAAATGTGCAATTTATATAAATTTTCAATGTACAAAAATCATATACATGAAATTACATCCCAACAGAACTGCAAATTCCAGACAATCCACAAAAGTTGTTCCCCACAATTTTACAGATTTTAATGATTACATAGTACCTATAACATGTCACAGTTTTTAATACAATTAGAGACAAATATAATTCAAATGCAAATGCTGCTTCAGTAAATTCATACATCACATGTACAACTTTACTGTCAAAATCCAAACAAAAGAGAGACAGTGATAATGGTAAACACAAATACATCTGATGTTTGATTTATTTTTTTTAACTGTACTGCTTTTAGTAGATTGCCTTTGTTGAATAAGTAATAAAACAATTTAGGTATATATTTGACAAGAGACCCTTGGGCCACATCGCTCATCTGAGTAATCTTGGCCCATATTTAAAGATTTTCTTTATATACCTGCATGTAAAACTGATTTCCTACTGTGGCCCTATCCTACCCCTGCAGGCCATGATTTTAACAAACACGATACTGCGTTACATCAGGAAGCTGCCATGTACATTTGAACTTTTCTGGCCAAGTGGCTCTTGAGAAGATTTTTAAAGATTTTCCCTATATATTTGTATGTAAAAACTATGATCCCAAACTAACCCCATGGGTATTGTTTTAAAAAACTTGAATCTGTACTATGACAGTAGCTGTAATGTAAATTTAAACTTTTCTGATCAGTGGTTCTTAAGAAGATTTTAAAAGATTTTTTCACATAAAATTTTGATCCCCTATTGTGGCCCCACCTTACCCCCAGAGCCCATGATTTTTAACAAATTTGAATCTGCTCTACATTAGGAAACTGCCTTGTAAATTTGAACTTTTCTGGACCAGCAGTTCTTAGGAAGAAGATTCTTAAATGACCCCATCTAATTTTTCTTGTGATTATCACTTCTTTAAAAGGGGCATGGCCCTTCATTTGAACAAACTTGAATCCCCCTCCCCAAGGATGACTTGTATATAATTGATGTAAACTGCCTCAATGGCTCTGATGAAGAAGAGTTTCAAAATTTGTCAGTGTATTTTTACTATTTTGGTATTATCTCCCCTTACATCAGGGTGTTGCCCTTCATTTGAACAAACTTGAATTCCCATCACCCAAAGATGCTTTTGCCAAGTTTGGTTAAAATTTCAGTAGTTCTGGAGAAGAAATCAAAAATGTGAAAAGTTTACAAACAGATGGATGACTGACAATAGGTGATCAGAAAAGTTCAATTAAGCTTTCAACTCAGGTGAGCTAATAAAAAATGAAAATATAGCATACACATAAATGAATTTTACATCACAGGTAGAGACATTTCAGGTTTTATACAGAAAATTGTTCTTCGTCTTTTAAAACAAGAAAAATGCATTGACCTTTGATGAATCATGATATTAATAGAAACACATTGTGCTTATGACATCATCACATACAAGATGATGAATAACAGGTACAAATTTTCTTAATTCAAGAAACATGATAATACATGTACTAAATTAATTTCTTCTACTCATTATAATAATTAATTTATTCTAATAATTTTTTGTAATTCATTCCTACAAGTAATGCACTTTCTTTTACTACAATCAAACTACTCCGAGTACTACTCCAATCACTATTACTTATATCTAAACTGTTACCCCCTGCCCCTTTTTCTTTTGACATCTAATATCAATGTAAGTGAAAACAATATGAACAGCCTACCTTTTTGGCTGACTTCTTTTCAGCTGCTTCCTAACAAAACAACCATGTTTTGTGGTATAAAATTACAACAACTACATGACTGTACAACATTTAGCCCTACACAATGCAAACTACTGAAAACTAGCAAGTCTTTATTCACAAACACAAAGGAAAAATACTCGCAATGAGCAATAATTGCAAATGGGCCAATGTATACTCTACACACAAACAAAGCCAACTGTAACATATGTAAAGTTGTAAAGGTCGAGATCTTGGTGTCAATGGAAAGGTCTTGCCACAAAAAATACACATACCGGATATGACAAGTCTACCTCTTAAGTTGTAAAAGATTTGAGAAAGGTTAAAGTTTTTTTGGGGAAAATTTCCAAAAACTTGGTCAGTGTTAAGTTCACAAGGTCAACAAATTTGAAATTGATAGAAAGGTCTTCAAAAAAGAAATGCACATGCTAAATATAAAAGTAGTACCTTTTGTGCTTTGAAAGATATGGCTTATATTCCAATTTTCTAAAAGTAGGTAAAAGGTCAATGTAAAGGTCACCAGGTCAAAACTTTTGGTCATGCAAAAAGGAATAAATATACTAAACATGAAAAGCCAGTCTCTTATGGTGTAAAAGATATGACCAAGAGTATTTTTTTTTTAATTTCCAAAAACTAGGTCAAAGGTCAATGTCAACAAATCTAGTAACATTGGAAAGGTCTTCTCACAAGAAATGCACATGCTAAAAATAAATGCAGTACCTCTTACAATTTGAAAGATATAACTCATATTCCAACTTTCTAAAAGACAAAATGCCTGACTCATGATGACAAAATGCCTGACTCATGATGATAAAATGACTAGTTCATGATGACAAAATGACTAGTTCATGATGACAAAATGACTAGTTCATGATGACAAAATGACTAGTTCATGATGACAAAATGCCTGACTCATGATGACAAAATGACTAGTTCATGATGACAAAATGACTAGTTCATGATTGATTGATTATTTATTGCTTTCCGCCACACTCAACAATTTTTCAGTTATCTGGTGGCGTCCAGTTTTTGTTGGTGGAGGAGAGAACCCAGATACAATGTACCTGGGAAGAGACCACCGACCTTCCGCAAGTAAACTGGCAAACTTGCTCACATAACGCCGCGGCCGAGATTCGAACGCGCCGACAGAGGTGAGAGGCTTTGTGATTTTGAGCCCGATGCTCTAACCACTCGGCCACGGAGGCCCCCTAGTTCATGACGACAAAATGACTAGTTCATGATGACAATTCCTGTGAGAAAAAAAAGGGTATTTGAAAATTTGGCAGATATTTCTCACTTAAAAATAGTTTACAGTGTCTTTGACTTTGTCCAAATACTTCAAACTCACAATATGAAGATTACATATTCAAGGTCGTCATGACTATTTATGACATTGAATTTGGTACCATAGATCAAAATTCTGAAATCAATATGAAGATATTTTTCCAGTCATTTGCATAAAGGAAATGATGCAATATATACAAGATATAATAAAATATTAACATGCTTCCTAGACATTGAACAAAAATAAATTTGGTTGAAAGTTTTGCATCAAACACATTGGTATGATTTTTTATCACAATATTTAAAAGGGTGCACACACACATACAGCCACACAGTTGTTAGTCATACATTTAGCCAAACATGAGACCCCCAAAATCACTGAGGACTTACCCTAGTGGGCTGTAGATGTGGGGGGTCGGCCCCATGCCATGCCCCGTCGTACTGATACTTTGTTGGAGATCGAAAGTTAGAGGAATATTCACTTCTTGGTCGCCTAAATGGGGAAAAAAAAAAAAAAGATCTCTAACAATTTCTTACATTCAGTCCAGTTCACCTGTAAAAACTGAATACTGTATAGCTAGTCAGTTATTTTCTGCAGAACACAAATTTGACGATTTGGGTCTAAGGTTTATCATTAATTTTGGTTGATAATATTTTGGTGACCTCAGTTTCATTTTCACTGCTCTTTATAAATTAGCTATATCTATTATGGTGAGCCTTTGAAAATTGCTAAAATAGGTCAAAATGAAAAATCCACCCCAAAATCTGGCTATACGGTAATTTTTCTACCAGTCTTGAGAATCATCAGGATATTTTCAATAATACTGACACTAGCTCCCACATCCTCCTGATCTACATCACACGTCAGAAATTCAAAAATACTGAAAGATAAAACATTACCCATTCTCTGAGCTGTTTTTTTCTTACTTACTTGAGCTGCCCTTGGTTTATTGGCGGCGGTGGAGGCACCTCTTTAGTTTCACCCTGTAGTTCTGATTCAATGGTCTGTCTCTTGTTGTCTGGCGATATGACAGGACCACTACCAGCGGGTGGTCTCTTGTCCACGCGTACAGCTAAAACATCAGAGTGTTAAATCACATGTGAATTTATTTTACCTATAAATTTATGTAATTATTGATAAATATATAAAACCAAGGCATGTTCTCTTTTAGTAAAATACTCTCACAATAATTCAGAATGTTTCAGAAAGAGATTGAAATGCAGAAATTTACAGGAATTCCCATCAACAAAATACATACATCCTGTGCTTTTCGTTCTTCGAACCTGGAAAAAGAAAACACCATACAAAATATTGTTTAAATTAGCATTCAAATTTATTGTATAACATTAGAAACTAGCTTTTCAAAACTATTCATATTTTAAAGATCCTTCATACTCCAGACTTAAAAATTCCACAAACTTGAATGCAGCAACATTTAATAATCAGGTAAATTTCAATGTTTGGAATCTTGAATGCAGCAAACATTTAATAATCTGGTAAATTTCAATGTTTAGAAATAATCAGAATGCATTTGTAAACATTAAAAGGTTGTTTGACCTTATACAATTATTTCTGTACCTTTGACCTTTGTTTCTCTGTCCTTGGAACGGCCTTGAGGTCATCACTACTGACAGGTGCAGCATGGTACTGCTTGAACTGAGCTGCGTACTCACTGTTCTTGATGAATGTTTTCTGGGGAGGAATCAGGGCAGGGTTGCTATTGTACACAACCTGTTGACAGAAAATGATACAGTTAAGACAAGCTCACACTGACCATAGAGCTGAGACAAGGTAGATCTATTGCTCACTCATACAGCTGAGACAGGGTAGATCTGTTGCTCACTCATACAGCTGAGACAGGGTAGATCTATTGCTCACTCATACAGCTGAGACAGGGTAGATCTATTGCTCACTCATACAGCTGAGACAGGGTATATCTATTGCTCACTCATAGAGCTGAGACAGGGAAGATCTACTGCTCACTCATAGAGCTGAGACAGGGTAGATCTAGTGCTCACTCATACAACTGAGACAGGGTACATCTATTGCTCACTCGTAGAGCTGAGACAGGGTAGATCTATTGCTCACACTGACCATAGAGCTGAGACAGGGAAGATCTATTGCTCACTCATAGAGCTGAGAGAGAGTAGATCTATTGCTCACTTGTAGAGCTGAGACAGGGAAGATCTACTGCTCACTCATAGAGCTGAGACAGGGTAGATCTATTGCTCACTCATACAGCTGAGACAGGGTAGATCTATTGCTCACTCATAGAGCTGAGACAGGGTACATCTATTGCTCACTCATAGAGCTGAGACAGGGTAGATCTATTGCTCACTCATAGAGCTGAGACAGGGAAGATCTATTGCTCACTCATACAGCTGAGACACGGTAGATCTACTGCTCACTGAAAGAGCTGAGACAGGGAAGATCTATTGCTCACACTGGTCATACAGCTGAGACAGGGTAGATCTATTGCACACACTGGTCATAGAGCTGAGACACGGTAGATCTATTGCTCACACTGGTCATACAGCTGAGACAGGGAAGATCTATTGCTCACACTGGTCATATAGCTGAGACAGGGTAGATCTATTGCTCACACTGGTCATACAGCTGAGACAAGGAAGATCTATTGCTCACACTGGTCATATAGCTGAGACAGGGTAGATCTATTGCTCACACTGGTCATATAGCTGAGACAGGGTAGATCTATTGCTCACACTGGTCATACAGCTGAGACAGGGTAGATCTATTGCTCACACTGGTCATACAGCTGAGACAGGGTAGATCTATTGCTCACACTGGTCATACAGCTGAGACAGGGTAGATCTATTGCTCACACTGGTCATACAGCTGAGACAGGGTAGATCTACTGCTCACTCATAGAGCTGAGACAGGGTAGATCTATTGCTCACACTGGTCATACAGCTGAGACAAGGAAGATCTATTGCTCACACTGGTCATATAGCTGAGACAGGGTAGATCTATTGCTCACACTGGTCATATAGCTGAGACAGGGTAGATCTATTGCTCACACTGGTCATACAGCTGAGACAGGGTAGATCTATTGCTCACACTGGTCATACAGCTGAGACAGGGTAGATCTATTGCTCACACTGGTCATACAGCTGAGACAGGGTAGATCTATTGCTCACACTGGTCATACAGCTGAGACAGGGTAGATCTACTGCTCACTCATAGAGCTGAGACAGGGTAGATCTATTGCTCACACTGGTTATACAGCTGAGACAGGGTAGATCTGTTGCTCACTCATAGAGCTGAGACAGGGTAGATCTACTGCTCACTCATAGAGCTGAGACACGGTAGATCTATTGCTCACTCATAGAGCTGAGACAGGGTAGATCTATTGCTCACTCATACAGCTGAGACAGGGTAGATCTATTGCTCACTCATACAGCTGAGACAGGGTAGATCTATTACTCACTCATTCCACACAGCTGATACATTTCTTTTTTAAAAGATATTAAATATTTCATTGATTTTACATGAATACTTGAATGTGTACATAATTATAAATTCTCAAGAGAGTAATATTACGAATTGAATTCAATCTAAAAGATACAAGTCTTAGATCATTTCTATTTCAATGCTGAATAGTGAGAGTGGGATTTCCTTACAGCACAGAAGTTAACATCAGAAGAAGTCAGTAAGAATGCAGTATATATACATGAATATAACTGTGATCCATGATACAATCAGGATCGAGTATAAATCAGGTAAACCAATCAGAATCAAGTATAAATCAGGTAAGTCAATCAGAATTGAGTATATATCATGTTGGCCAATCAATATCCAGTATAATTTGCATAAACATGGATGCAATATATACAGTATTTGAAAAAAATACAAGTAATGCATCAAATTTGTTAAAGTATCTTCATAAGGTAAGTGCCATATACATAAACTATCAAGATTAAAGGACTCTAACAGTGGACTTACAAGGACTCTAACAGTGGACTTACAAGGACTCTAACAGTGGACTTACAAGGACTCTAACCGTTGACTTACAAGGACTCTAACCGTTGACTTACAAGGACTCTAACAGTGGACTTACAAGGACTCTAACCATTGACTTACAAGGACTCTAACAGTGGACTTACAAGGACTCTAACCATTGACTTACAAGGACTCTTAACCATTGACTTACAAGGACTCTAACCGTTGACTTACAAGGACTCTAACAGTGGACTTACAAGGACTCTAACAGTGGCCTTACAAGGACTCTAACCATTGACTTACAAGGACTCTAACAGTGGACTTACAAGGACTCTCACCATTGACTTACAAGGACTCTTAACCATTGACTTACAAGGACTCTAACCATTGACTTACAAGGACTCTAACAGTGGACTTACAAGGACTCTAACAGTGGCCTTACAAGGACTCTAACCATTGACTTACAAGGACTCTAACAGTGGACTTACAAGGACTCTCACCATTGACTTACAAGGACTCTAACAGTGGACTTACAAGGACTCTAACCATTGACTTACAAGGACTCTAACCGTTGACTTACAAGGACTCTAACAGTGGACTTACAAGGACTCTAACCATTGACTTACAAGGACTCTAACAGTGGACTTACAAGGACTCTAACCATTGACTTACAAGGACTCTAACCGTTGACTTACAAGGACTCTAACAGTGGACTTACAAGGACTCTAACCATTGACTTACAAGGACTCTAACCGTTGACTTACAAGGACTCTAACAGTGGACTTACAAGGACTCTAACCGTTGACTTACAAGGACTCTAACAGTGGACTTACAAGGACTCTAACTGTGGACTTACAAGGACTCTAACAGTTGACTTACAAGGACTCTAACCATTGACTTACAAGGACTCTAACCGTTGACTTACAACGACTCTAACTGTTGACTTACAAGGACTCTAACAGTGGACTTACAAGGACTCTAACAGTGGACTTACAAGGACTGTAACAGTGGACTTACAAGGACTCTAACAGTGGACTTACAAGGACTCTAACAGTGGACTTACAAGGACTGTAACAGTGGACTTACAAGGACTCTAACAGTGGACTTACAAGGACTCTAACAGTGGACTTACAAGGACTCTAACCATTGATTTACAAGGACTCTAACCATTGATTTACAAGGACTCTAACAGTGGACTTACAAGGACTCTAACCATTGACTTACAAGGACTCTAACCATTGACTACAAGGACTCTAACAGTTGACTTACAAGGACTCTAACTGTGGACTTACAAGGACTCTAACAGTTGACTTACAAGGACTCTAACTGTGGACTTACAAGGACTCTAACAGTTGACTTACAAGGACTCTAACTGTGGACTTACAAGGACTCTAACAGTGGACTTACAAGGACTCTCACCATTGACTTACAAGGACTCTAACAGTGGACTTACAAGGACTCTAACAGTGGACTTACAAGGACTCTAACCATTGACTTACAAGGACTCTAACCATTGATTTACAAGGACTCTAACCATTGATTTACAAGGACTCTAACAGTGGACTTACAAGGACTCTATTTGACTTACAAGGACTCTAACAGTGGACTTACAAGAACTCTAACAGTGGACTTGCAAGGAATCTGACAGTGGACTTACAAGGACTCTAACCATTGACTTACAAGGACTTTAACAGTGGACTTACAAGGAATCTGACAGATGACTTACAAGGACTCTAACAATGGACTTACAAGGACTCTAACAGTGGACTTACAAGGACCCTAACAGTCGACTTACAAGGAAGGGTTATGGGATCCTCAAGGGTGGTAAAAATTAATGTCTTATTCTCTTTAATCACTAATCTGAGAACATGTGTCATATCTTCCCTACGAACTTGTATTGCTAACATTCATTAACAATACCTGTATATAGTATCACTAATACTTATTCTCTACATCCGTCACTCTTCCATCACATTATATTTTTTCACTCATTCCATAAATATTAAAGACAATACTATACATTTACAGAGAGTATTGTTCTATTTCACACGACTTGACAGTATTCTGAGGTATCATTAAATACTCACATGAACATGTTAATTTATCTACGAGAGTAAATCATAGGAGATAAATATATATAATAAACTGCAAATTCAACTAACATATTAGTATAAACTAAAGAAAAGGATTTATCATTCACATACAGTAACACATGCCTAGTACAAGCAGTATCACAGCTGAACATGCCTATTACGAGTAGTATCACAGCTGAACATGCCTATTATGAGCAGTATCACAGCTGAACATGCCTAGTGTGAGCAGTATTACAGCTGAACATGTCTAGTATGAGCAGTATCACAGCTGAACATGCCAATTACGAGCAGTATCACAGCTGAACATGCCTAGTACAAGCAGTATCACAGCTGAACATGCCTATTACGAGTAGTATCACAGCTGAACATGCCTATTATGAGCAGTATCACAGCTGAACATGCCTAGTATGAGCAGTATTACAGCTGAACATGTCTAGCATGAGCAGTATCACAGCTGAACATGTCTAGTACAAGCAGTATCACAGCTGAACATGCCTATTACGAGAAGTATCATGGCTGAACATGCCTTGCATGAGCAGTATCACAGCTGAACATGTCTAGTACGAGCAGTATCACAGCTGAACATGCCTATTACGAGCAGTATCACAGCTGAACATATCTAGTATGAGCAGTATCACAGCTGAACATGTATAGTACGAGCAGTATCACAGCTGAACATGCCTATTACGAGCAGTATCACAGCTGAACATATCTAGTATGAGCAGTATCACAGCTGAACATGTCTTGCATGAGCAGTATCACAGCTGAACATATCCAGTACATGCAATATCTCGGCTGAAGATATCCAGTACAAGCAATATCACAGATGAACCACTGTGACAGTGAAATCTATTTAATTTCCTAGAACGTACAAATTAACTAATGATCAAATGAATCTACTTCATCAAACTGAAGACTGTAAATTTTGCAGTGCATGATTTACTGTATGTTTATGATATGACCCCTTAGAACAGACATGCAGAGAAATAGACCCAGAGCATGCAGTCTACGTAATATTGTTGTTATACAGCACCTTATTTTTACTTTCTGATGAAACAAATGCCTAAGGTAAGTAAAACATACATAAAAGTAATTTTGAGGATGAAATCTGACAAAGTCTGCATTCACATACTGTACATGAATATTCACTTGTGCAGACAATATGGATTAGATCATGAGTAAAAATATCGGATAAACAAGTATAAAATGGAACAGAAGCTACTCCAACAATCCAAATATTTAGTAGAGTTTTCAGTTTTTTTAAGATTTTCTTTACTTTTCATGACACAGTTCATTCTGCATATTCATGACAAAATATATGTGTCCTTTCAACAGTGACCAATCTCCATACAGAGTCGCAAATGATATGATAGACTTTCATAAAGAATCAGTATTTAGTATGTATGGACATCCAACATTAATATAAACCTAGATATTATATCAGTAATTTCCTAGTTGACAATGTTCTTGACATTTCAGTAGATACAAAATTCAATTATTACATGATTACTCTAAACACACACCAATAATTCAATCAGGAGCCTGAAGTGAGGCATACAACTTTTACTTTTCAGAATTTTTTATTAAAATACATATATAGAACACGCTAGTGAAAATTTGGAAATTGTTTAAGAGTGTGTTTGCTGCTCCCCGCCCCTTCCTTTATCATTTGTCTCTAAGATTTTAATATAGATTCCCATAGGCCTCTAGACACAAACAAGTACCTGTTCAGCGGCTAACATCGGGGAAGCTTTGGCACCGCCTTTCCAGTCAAAAGATTTCTGGTATTCAGAGAACTTGTGTCGCCTTGGTCGAGGGACTGAAACCCCAGTTTTGTATCGCAAGGAATAGTCTGCCTGCAGGGGAGAAAAGTACTATAACCAGAGACAAAATATGCATTACCAGTGTCTTAATTTTGTTTATCTCATTTTCATCTAAAACAAAATATTTGTAGTTTCAGTAAATTGCAAACTGAGAAAAGATGTGATATAGAGTTTAGACCAACTGACAGACAGATGAACAGATGAAATGACCCTTCTGTAATATAAAGTTCACCTAAAGACTAAACAAGAAAAACTTTCATAAACTTTTCCATGGATGATCATAGTAAAACGATTATCTACAAGGTTACAAAGGCTAACATATAATCTATACATACATAAGCTGTACCCATTAAAATTAACATTCACGATTCAGTTAAAAAATTCCAATGCAACTAAGGAATTATTCTCAATTTGATCAAAATGTTTTGCAGCTACTATTGATATTTTGAGATAAAAAATATATACATACATATATACACACATACAGATGTGTGTGTGTATGTATTTGTCTGTGTGTGTGTCTTTGTGTGTGTGTGTGTGTTGTATGTGTGTGTCTTTGTGTGTGTGTGTGTGTGTTGTATGTGTGTGTGTGTGTGTGTGTGTGTTGTATGTGTGTGTGTGTGTGTGTGTGTGTGTGTGTGTGTGTGTTGTATGTGTGTGTTGTATGTGTGTGTGTGTAAACAACACATACTGGAGCTTCTGGAGCAGAATCAGCAACACCTTTATCGAGGTTTGTCTGAGCAAACTCATTCATGCTTCCAATATCTTTGTCCTTGGCCCAGGCTTTGACTGCTGACTCCATGCGGTTCTCTTTGATGGTTTTACTGTACTTTTCTTTACTCTTCCTAAGCTTACTGGTATCTGCCTTTCTCTCAGCTTCCTTGTCTAGTTTACTAAATTTCTCTCTCAGTGCCGCCTCCTTCTCTTTCAGGGCTATTTCCTTATATAAACTTGAGCTCTCATTTTTTTCTTTCCTTGGGGTCAAAGGGGTACTAGGTTGTTCTTCGGTCTTTGACCTTTGCCGGAATTTTGATGTATCTACAAATGGGGCTGGTGTTTGTCTGAAATCCTCTCTGTTTTCTTTCTTCTAAAATACAAATTTACATCTGGGTGTATTTGACCAATGACAGTGGGTGGACATTATTTTGAATTCTGTATATGGTACAAAATTCAAATATAAGTATCTTTAATACTATTCACTATTCAAAATTTCAGTCTGCCTAGATGCCTGAAACTAAATCTACAGCCGACGTAGAAATCTACAGCTGACGTATAAATATACAGCCGACGTATAAATCTACAGCTGACGTATAAATATACAGCTGACGTATAAATCTACAGGAGACGTAGAAATCTACAGCAGGCGTATAAATCTACAGCAGACGTAGAAATCTACAGCAGGCGTATAAATCTACAGCAGACGTAGAAATCTACAGCAGACGTAGAAATCTACAGCAGACGTATAAATATACAGCCGACGTATAAATCTACAGCAGACGTAGAAATCTACAGCAGACGTATAAATCTACAGCAGACGTAGAAATCTACAGCAGGCGTATAAATCTACAGCAGATGTATAAATCTACAGCCGACGTATAAATCTACAGCAGACGTATAAATCTACAGCAGACGTATAAATCTACGGCAGACGTAGAAATCTACGGCAGACGTATAAATCTACAGCCGACGTATAAATATACAGCCGACGTATAAATCTACAGCAGACGTATAAATCTACAGCCGACGTATAAATCTACAGCTGACGTATAAATCTACAGCCGACGTATAAATCTACAGCAGACATATAAATCTACAGCCGACGTATAAATCTACAGCAGACATATAAATCTATGGCAGACGTAGAAATCTACAGCCGACGTATAAATATACAGCCGACGTATAAATCTACAGCAGACGTATAAATTTACTTTGCATTAGCCTACTTAGATACTTTTTTGTTACATCACCTCTGTTTTTAGCACCTGACAGAGTTACTGGTCTCTCTGATTTTTTTTTTAGAATTACAGTTGTAACCATAGATGCTCTGACTGTAGTTATTCAAGAAATAGATTTCATTCATGAAAATACACCAAGGTATGACCTGCAACTCTTGACACCTGCATACTGAATGTCGATCCTTTGTGCTCCATGAAAAGTATGCTGGCATGAAGTATTGTTGTTCATTTGCTCATGCACTTTCAGAAATGAAATTCATTTTTGTATTTACATTCTACTTTCATTTCTGTAGGTATTCCCAGCCACTAAAGAGATGTATTATATTTATTAAGATTCATACGCGTATTGTTCATAACTGCCATGCATTCATGAGGAAATGGCCATCAGTACATTTCATTATCAAAATGTGAAAACATTGAAAATGTAAATATTAAACTCCAAATGTTGAAATAAACTTCATTATAAACAAGAACATGAGTAACCCTCCTCGTCCTTTCTCAATTATGAAATGAATGGATTATAAGTCAGAAAATGAAAAACACACACTGAGGTATTCTACCTCAATGGTGCACTTAGATATATATAACTTCTGTGTGTACCTGAAGTCTTTGCTGTTTGGGAGGAGAAGCCTCTCGGAGTGACTGACTCTGTCGGCTTTTAGATTTATAGCGGACATTCTCCATAAATTTGTCATTCCGTCCCAGCAAAGCAAAGTCATCTGAGGCGGAGTCTGGGAACTGGTTAAAATCAGTGCTTAAACTTGTAGGTGGGCCTGTGCAGCGTTTTTTCCTCTGCAATGGCGGCTCAATAGTTAGACCTAAGGTTTAAATGATATTCAGGACTGAAATGGCTTCACTACAGAAATATTTGTAAAATTCATATATAAATTATCGGTAATCTAAAAAAAATTTGAAGAATTCAATGTTATTTGAACTGTTATTACAGACAGAATCTGAATTACTTTCATGAAATTTCTAGAGATAAAAGTCAATTTACGAATAGAATTTATCAATTGCTATGTTGTATAATATGCTAAATGTGTATAATATGTAAATATACATTAAATATACATTTCATACATCTGTTAATGTTGGGAACTTTCAAAAACTGGAGTCAGTTCACATCTGGCATGCATTTTTCTTTTGTTGTAGAATGATATTGCAGAGATTCATACATGCATATCCACACATGTTCATACATACATGAACTGCAATAATACTGCACATGTAGCTGTGATACAGATACACAAATCAAACTGGCTACAACATCCTGACAGCGACTGTAACAATACCTAGCTTAGTGGACTCCTTCCCCGCCGGATCCATAGCTTGCTCAGGGAGGGGGTGAAAGGAGGCACTTTTCTTGGATTGTAAGGGCAGATAATTCTGCTTATACTCTGTCTACAATGCACAAGTAATAGATCCTAGCATGCATGATTGATCTAGAGTATGAAAACCAAATTCCCAGTCGTCTAAGGAGCAAGATCAAAAGTCTAAAATCTAAATTGAACTTCATCTATCCCACCCTCTTCCCTTAATCAATGTTATGAATATTGATCAAAATTGATTGTAAATCCCAACTGATTATGAAGTACAAAATAACAGTGACACAGTGACTCCATGTATCTTACAGTTATACCATTCTGACGGTGTACGTCTTTGAATGTACATTGAAATGTTCATCTATTTCCAGAAAAATCCTGTGACTGAACTTGTGAGAGTTTTTAACCAACCCCCGCCTGCCCCCAGCTACAGGAATTTATAATTTCAACCAACATCAACCTTTTCATCTTGCTCCCAATTCCATGACACATTAACCGATTAACATAAAACATATACATACATTGTCACATCACAGGATGATGAAGTATACATGCATATGTACAGTTTCTACAATGCCACGGATGTATAATCATGCTAGAGTAAGTTTTTACGATCAGACATTTACTATAAAGACTTGTTTGATTACCACGATTCCTAATAACATTGAACACATTCAATGATGTACACTCTTAATAATTCAGAATGTAGGCCACAGATTAAAATGTCATCATGGTATTTCATATCTTACTATCATTGCTTTATAGTGAATGGTGATTTGATCTAGCATGGTTTTTCAATAGTTTGATGAATACTAGTATATATGAGCATGAATATAAATAGTACATGGAGCATGACAGTGAGGATACATAATGATATGCGACATATAATATACATGGTTACTATCTTGAAATACTCCTCAAGTACGAGTGATATTTGGGCAAGATTATTAAGAAAGGGTGATAGAAGACAAGACTTGCCAATCCCTCCTTATTTTTACAACCTAAGCCCAAAATATCACCTAGACAGTATATTCCAAGACAATGATCATGCATTTGTTTATCCTGCAACTTAATATCAAGTCAACTAAAACTACTTTCTTACCAAAAACTGCTTATTTTATGTTCAAAATGCAAAATATAAGCATTCTCAAGATGGTCTGGTCATGTTTCTGATGTTTCACAATGTAAACTTTGAAAACATTTACATATGACAGCGAGGCAGAATGCTTGAGGCTTTTTTACAGCATCAAGAGAATATAGCTGTAGTTTATTGGGTTAGTACAGATGATCACATTGCAGGATAAATGTAACTGCAAGCACATTCAGCATGGAGCAGCACCTAGTGTAAACATTCACCATTTATTAAGATTTTATAATTGTACCAAGTTCTACAGAACAACAGCCTGCTGCTGGGGCCATCTGCTCCAGGGAAGGCTTGAAACTCTTACTCCTGAACGAGTCCTGCCACTTAAAATTCCTGTCATATTCAGATTTACCCTAGTACAAAAAGTATCATCACAATTTTATTTTGCACAATGTATCAAAAAAAAGGGGGGGGGGGTATCAATTTTACAAGTCAAAAGATCTTACACATACCTACAATCCTGAGACAATGTTATTGTTTAGTTATTTAAGTAAAACCAATTAAGATATTGTGGGTTGTACATGCAATTTTCATTTCAACAAAACAAGAATTGTAACTGCTAATCTGAGATTAGAACAAAAGCTTATTTTTAAATCCCAAGTCTCTATTCAACGTTACTGTCAAAGTCGCTTGTACACGTTACAAAGCACCACGTGCCACACATAAAACACATTTCTGCATAAAGCAGACAAATATAAAAACAAAACTTACAGATATATTCAATTTCTTAATCTGCATCTTCAATAAAATTTGGAGATGCCCCACTCTCTGGTAAAGCTGATGGATTAAAATTATAACTCTTGCCGCTTCCCTGGGATATGTTTGGACTTGTTTACACTTGCAAGGTCGGAAGTGGTCGAGGGAAGATAACACTTTTAAAGGACCGTGATAACATCATCAATAGGGCACAATTTATTTAATTATCCCAAACTTATCTTTCCACATATTTTATTCAGACAAACAGAACCTTAATACTGAACACCGATACGTCAAATTGTTTGAATTGCACAGCTCAGGTGCATAAACCGTGAATGATAAGTTAATTAATCGCTATATCATATTATCTGTACTTAAAGTATACAATCTTATTCTTACCTTAAAATGCACAGGCATTTTAAATATAAAATAATGATGCTCCAAAAAATTCTCGAAGCAGAAATTTTTCAAAAGTTACTTTTGTTTATGTTTCAGTACAACCCATTTCTGGTGCAACCAATGAACGCATGCGCATTTCAAAAACAAAAGTAAAACTACATTTACAAACAATTACGACAGAACAATTGTTCCCGGAATATTTATAACGATACTTCGCAAGCGTGCACTCGTGGTGCATTTCAAGGGCAAAAATCATAGAAACGCACTGTTCCTCACAGAAGAAAAAACAATTACTAAAAACAGTCTGCATTTTCCACAATTTATTTCACATAAATATTGCACATGTAAAATGTTCTTTTTCCTTATCAAGCATTCTCTTTATATATATAAGCAAAATGTACAGTCACTACATAATAATACACAGACCTAAAATAACTTGTACTACTTTTCAATAAGCCGCCCGTGTGGCGCAGTGGTTAGAGCGTCGGGCTCAAAGATCTGATGATCCTTGAGTCGGGGGTTCGAATCCCACTGTGGGACGTGGGTGCCGGTCTTTCGGATGAGACCATATAAACCGAGGTCCCGTGTCGCAGTAGGTGTGCCACGATAAAGATCCCTCCCTGCTCAAAGGCCCTGAGTGCCGAGCATAGGCCTAAATTTGCAGCCCTGTCACCGGTAATGGTGACAGCCGCCGGATAGCTGAAAAATTGCTCAGGCGGCTATAAACAAACAAACAAACAAACAAACTTTTCAATAACCATGTAAACTGGTATAGACTTTTTTCACTGAGCACAGTGTGTAAACTAATTTCACCACAATTTTCAGTTTGGCACATAATAGAAAAAACAGTTCTAACACTTATACACAGTTTGGACATTTTCAATGTTTATTTTACAAAACAAATTAATCACAAAGAATTATTGACCTTAACAAAATAAGAAACAAGTTTCCTGATACTAAACTGTGCACGTTAAAAATTATGGTTGACATCTATTTATCTATAAGATTTACGCACAGAACGACATTGATAAAATTCCTGAATCAGTGTACAACACTGACAGCACTTAATCCACACCAAACGAGAGCACTTAATCTACATCAAAGTCACTCCCGCTGTCCTCATCATCTGCTATTGGTGCCCTTTTCTCGCCCGTGATGCGATCGTAAATTATTTTGCTGTTTATATCTGGTGGAGGTAGCATGCTGTGTCTGCAAAATATGGACAAAACAAGGTTGATTCTTAAACTACTCTTGACAGCTTCTGACATTCTGATTTCCAGTACTGTTAAATTTTGATTTTCTTTAATATCCATATGACAAAACTTTCAGAATAAATGCACATGTATATAATGATATTAGAAATACGGGAATTTACTCATGTAAAAAACTTTCGATATCCGTGGCATAAAAATCTTCTCCCAGTTCATCCGACAATCTAACAAAATTCCCAATCAGTTCTCCCCCTTTGTAGATTAATAAGGCAGGAACACCATTCTTTGACTTAAATGAA
Organism: Ostrea denselamellosa; assembly: GCA_024699665.1. Taxonomy (NCBI): domain Eukaryota; kingdom Metazoa; phylum Mollusca; class Bivalvia; order Ostreida; family Ostreidae; genus Ostrea; species Ostrea denselamellosa. The sequence goes on along the minus strand of JAMZEH010000017.1, from coordinate 13,752,664 downwards.
CAGAAAACTATCATTACAAGGTTGCAGATAATGATTTATAAATTTACACTCATACAACAATAACTTCATAAAAGTGGATTTATGCATTATACGTTTTTTATTTAATTCCAACAAGTTGATACAATTTATTTCCAAAATGTACTGTTTAACAAATATATATGCATTGTTTCTACAAATATTTATTGTTATCAACATGTGCTTCAAATATGTACATAAAAAAAAAATTAATATGCATGTACTTACAAATTTAAGGCTAAGACTTGCATTTGAAGCTCTAATTTTGCAGAATTTAACTGTAGGGTATTCCTGAGCTAGACAATTTAGGCAACCATTCATTGAGTCACATGCTTCAACATTCTGTAAAATTTTAATATCACAATAACAACAATATAGAAGATTGTTGAGTAAAACAAAGAAGTATAGTACTGCCTATAAAAAAGAATATTAAAATAATTACCAACTTTTTCGAGTTTACACGAACTTTGTCCAAATATTCTGTCATATTTTTTATATTTCAGATCAACAGCTGAATTATTCTTTATGTTGATATAACTGACAATAAACAAGTATTGAAGCACTTATAAAACATTTGACAGATGAATTATAAACATTTGACTCACGTTCTCATACAGATGAATTATAAAACATTCGACTCACGTTCTCATACAGATGAATTATACAACATTTGACTCACGTCCTCATACAGATGAATTATACAACATTTGACTCACATCCTCATACAGATGAATTATACAACATTTGACTCACGTCCTCATACAGATGAATTATACAACATTTGACTCACGTTCTCATACAGATGAATTATACAACATTTGACTCATGTTCTCATACAGATGAATTATAAACATTTGACTCACGTCCTCATACAGATGAATTATAAAACATTCGACTCACCTCCTCATACAGATGAATTATACAACATTTGACTCACGTTCTCATACAGATGAATTATAAAACATTCGACTCACGTCCTCATACAGATGAATTATAAAACATTTGACTCACGTCCTCATACAGATGAATTTTAAACATTTGGCTCACGTCTTCATACAGATGAATTATAAACATTTGACTCACATCCTCATACAGATGAATTATAAAACATTTGACTCACCTCCTCATACAGATGAATTATACAACATTTGACTCACGTTCTCATACATATGAATTATAAAACATTTGACTCACGTCCTCATTCAGATGAATTATAAACATTTGACTCACCTCCTCGTACAGATGAATTATACAACATTTGACTCACGTTCTCATACATATGAATTATAAAACATTTGACTCACGTCCTCATTCAGATGAATTATAAACATTTGACTCACATCCTCATACAGATGAATTATACAACATTTGACTCACGTCCTCATACAGATGAATTATAAAACATTTGACTCACGTCCTCATACAGATGAATTATAACTGTGACTTGGGACTGTTCCTTATCGATTTCATCCACAAAATTAGAAGATGTTAATTCTACCAATCTGCCAAACTTTGGCCTGAAATAAATGTATTTGATGTAATAAATCAATGCATCAAAAGTCAATTACAGAATAGACATGAACCAGACAAAATATTTTAATTAATCAACACATACCAGTAAACACATATTTTAATACATTTTTTTTTTTTTCATGTATGATGGTGCAGATCCTCTAAAAAAAAGGTAGGTTTTTTTGGGGTCACACACCAAAGAACTTGTGACAGGCCTTCCTGTTGTCTGTAGATCTGTTCCACTTTTCAATGAAAAAAATCCGGATTTTCTGTGACTATAAATTCTGCTTTTCTGAGATTTTTTAAAGGCAACCCCTTTGTTACCCAGGTAATATATGACTTTCATGCATGAAAGCACAATAGGACATATGACACTTCATACTGACAAACTCTATAAAAATATGTTGACGTGAAGCATTGCAGATCACACCCTCATGTATTTTCAAAAATGAAATTTATCTATTATATTTACATTCTACTTTCATTTCTGTAGGAGTTCCAAGCAGTTAAAATTGACTTGCTATATTCATGAAGATTCATATGTGCACTGGTCACAACTGCAGCAACACATTCATTAGAAAATGGCTATCATTACATTTGTAAAATATCAAAATGAAAAACATCGGAAAGGTATATAAATATCATTGAATAGTTTACTGATGCACACGTATGTTGTGCATTGGTCCTCTTCTAATCAAGTCCATGGCTGTGAACATTCTTTATTTTGACCAAAAGTAACATTTTTTTCATCTGAATTAAGTGTAGTTCTGCTCCATTTTTTAGTACCGCAGCAGTATGAAATATCTTAATTCTTTAAAACATTAACTTAACATCAGATCTATAACTCATCTCTCACAGTAGTTTGTTTCTGCATCAATTATTTCACGACCAAAGTCGCACACCAACTGAGAAATCATCCAATTCATACAATGAAGCTTAGAAATAAAAAAACAGATCACCCACACTGCATGCTGTGTGACTTATTTGGTTCACTGGTTTTGACCTTAGATGGTCATCATCAGAACACGATCAACCAAATAAAGTCAAATGGCATTCACACAAGTGTTGGTGATCAGTCTGTTTTTTATTTCTAAGTTTTACTTTGGATGTGCAGACCCTATTGAATACCACATGGTATCCACTTGTGAGAATCCTCTGAAATTTTAACCTCAAGATGTTGGTCTCCATTTTTTTCCTTTGTATTAATGCATAAGGTATTTTAAATCAGTATAAGTTTATAAATTACTCACTATTGAATAAAATTTTTCATCAATCTGATTGAACTGAAAATTCATAATTGTTAATCAGAATTTACTTGAAGTTGCAGAAAAGAGCATTAAAATACAGGTAGCGAACTGCTACTTATGGTATTTTATAAATTGTGTAGAAGAGAAATGAATACTAGTTAACACATGTAACTTTTATATAGATTTACAGAAAAGCAGTGGATAGTACCACAGGCCATTATATGGCTTGGGTTTGAATTTACTATTAAACACTAAGTAAATCTGAACCCATGTGATATAGTTGCTTGCAGCTAATACTCACAGAAAGGTACATAGAACAGAGTTTTTTTTTTAACTTACAGAAATGCAACATGGCCACCAGAAGCCCCTAACAGTGTAAATGTACTATTGTTTGCCAGGTTATAATTTCATGGACTTATCAATTCAATTTCTTTTGTAAGGTTGTAATTTCATGGACTTATCAATTCAATTTCTTTTGTAAGGTTATAATTTCATGGACTTATCAATTCAATTTCTTTTGTAAGGTTATTATTTCATGGACTTATCAATTCAATTTCTTTTGTAAGGTTGTAATTTCATGGACTTATCAATTCAATTTCTTTTGTAAGGTTGTAATTTCATGGACTTATCAATTCAATTTCTTTTGTAAGGTTGTAATTTCATGGACTTATCAATTCAATTTCTTTTGTAAGGTTGTAATTTCATGGACTTATCAATTCAATTTCTTTTGTAAGGTTGTAATTTCATGGACTTATCAATTCAATTTCTTTTGTAAGGTTGTAATTTCATGGACTTATCAATTCAATTTCTTTTGTAAGGTTGTAATTTCATGGACTTATCAATTCAATTTCTTTTGTAAGGTTGTAATTTCATGGACTTATCAATTCAATTTCTTTTGTAAGGTTGTAATTTCATGGACTTATCAATTCAATTTCTTTTGTAAGGTTGTAATTTCATGGACTTATCAATTCAATTTCTTTTGTAAGGTTATAATTTCATGGACTTATCAATTCAATTTCTTTTGTAAGGTTATAATTTCATGGACTTATCAATTCAATTTCTTTTGTAAGGTTGTAATTTCATGGACTTATCAATTCAATTTCTTTTGTAAGGTTGTAATTTCATGGACTTATCAATTCAATTTCTTTTGTAAGGTTGTAATTTCATGGACTTATCAATTCAATTTCTTTTGTAAGGTTATAATTTCATGGACTTATCAATTCAATTTCTTTTGTAAGGTTATAATTTCATGGACTTATCAATTCAATTTCTTTTGTAAGGTTGTAATTTCATGGACTTATCAATTCAATTTCTTTTGTAAGGTTGTAATTTCATGGACTTATCAATTCAATTTCTTTTGTAAGGTTGTAATTTCATGGACTTATCAATTCAATTTCTTTTGTAAGGTTGTAATTTCATGGACTTATCAATTCAATTTCTTTTGTAAGGTTGTAATTTCATGGACTTATCAATTCAATTTCTTTTGTAAGGTTATAATTTCATGGACTTATCAATTCAATTTCTTTTGTAAGGTTATAATTTCATGGACTTATCAATTCAATTTCTTTTGTAAGGTTATAATTTCATGGACTTATCAATTCAATTTCTTTTGTAAGGTTGTAATTTCATGGACTTATCAATTCAATTTCTTTTGTAAGGTTGTAATTTCATGGACTTATCAATTCAATTTCTTTTGTAAGGTTGTAATTTCATGGACTTATCAATTCAATTTCTTTTGTAAGGTTGTAATTTCATGGACTTATCAATTCAATTTCTTTTGTAAGGTTATTATTTCATGGACTTATCAATTCAATTTCTTTTGTCAGGTTGTAATTTCATGGACTTATCAATTCAATTTCTTTTGTAAGGTTGTAATTTCATGGACTTATCAATTCAATTTCTTTTGTAAGGTTGTAATTTCATGGACTTATCAATTCAATTTCTTTTGTAAGGTTGTAATTTCATGGACTTATCAATTCAATTTCTTTTGTAAGGTTGTAATTTCATGGACTTATCAATTCAATTTCTTTTGTAAGGTTGTAATTTCATGGACTTATCAATTCAATTTCTTTTGTAAGGTTATAATTTCATGGACTTATCAATTCAATTTCTTTTGTAAGGTTGTAATTTCATGGACTTATCAATTCAATTTCTTTTGTAAGGTTGTAATTTCATGGACTTATCAATTCAATTTCTTTTGTAAGGTTGTAATTTCATGGAATGATACACATTTTCTATTCTAAGAACTTCGTCAAAATATAGGTGTCACTGCACGAGTCAACATATCTTGAACTATCTTTAAATGTTTTCTGCCAATGACAGGGAAGGACACAAGTTTTGATTGATTAAATTTGACAGATCATTTATAAATTTGTGGATTAAAAATATTTGTATACAGAGCATTTACACCGAATCCTGCTTTCCAAATCTTGTTTTACAACATGCTTTTCATATCCCGGAATCCATGCGCAGAGGTGAGATTTCTACAGAGTGTGCCAAAAGCAATCAACGTTTCAACAGAATGATAAATCTATCAAAGAAGCAAGCACAAAGCAGACAAAAATTTTGGCCGTCAACTTTGGGCCATACTGACAGTTAAGTCATGTGACATATGAACCACAGACTATCATATCACTTGGGTTCAAATTCATTATTTAATAATAAATTCTCAGATCTCATTTGAAATGTACATTTGTTGCTGTGTTTTACACAAAGCAAATACTATCATATTATCAATTAATTGTCCAAGTAATATTTTGTACCAAAACTGTGTTTATGTCCCATTAAAAATGGCTTTTCCAGAGGACTATAATATAAATTTAAACATGTATGTAAAAATATAAAAATATAAATAATGGAAATTTGAATTTTTACTCACACATTTTGTAATGCTAATCTCATCTCTTCTATTCTTTTCTGTCGATATTCCTTCATAAATTCATCCTCAAAATGTTCTAACTCTTCCATAATTTTCTGATCTTTTTCTTTCTCTCTCTCATCATCTAACTAGAAAACAAATCACTGACACTGAAGTCTACAAAAGACTTTCAAGGTAACCATGGTAACAGATTCCATTGTGAGATGAAGCATCAAAATATCATAAACTGCTTTCAGTGAAGTTTTCCTACTCATTTTTTCAAGGACTGTTTTAGTTGAGGGTGTGTCCTTCATTTCTGTTACTAAGAATGTATGTCACTCTGACAAATTTTTTATGATGTATGGATCTTTCATACTCACACTAAATATCAGAACAATACTTTTAATATTGAGAGAGAGACTCAGAGTGAGAGAGAGAAAGAGAGAGAGAGACTAGAGAGAGAGAGAGATAATTTTTTAATAAAATTATGGTCCTGGCACAATCAATATCTTGATATGCAAATGCTTTTTATTATAGACCACAGGCATTATATCACTTGGGTTCAAATTTGCTTTCAAAAAGTACACTTTCATAGTAAATTCAAACTTAAGCAATATAACTGCCTGTGTTACTGACAAGTACATCCTCCTGCACACAGAAGAAAAGATCTTAAAAACATTGACAATCTCCCCCAAACAAAAACATTACCAACCCATCATGTTAATTTATGTAAGAAAATGAGCATTTCAATTGTATTCTACATCAGATGAAATTAGCACAGTGACACAAGCACACATTTTGGATGAGCGCTGCTACACACTGTGACCCCCACACACACATTTTGGATGAGCATTTGTTACACACTGTGACTCCAGATCAACTTACATGAGATCTACAGGTCAGCTGAAGTTTTTTGGCGATGGCCTGCTTTTCTTTTTCCTGCTCTTCACGTCTCTCGTTCTCCAGCCTTTTATATTCCCGCCAGTCATTAATGACACCCTTTGGACCTGTCTGAAAATTGTGAAGACATTTACATAATCAGACAACCTAAATTCACTTGCAGTTTCTCGGTTCATAACTCTCAAATATGCAAACAATCTAGATGTACATTAATTATACCAACAATCTAGATATACTTAACTGTACAAACAATCTAGATGTACATTAACTGTACAAACAATCTAGATGTACATTAACTGTACAAACATGTGTCATGTATGGTTTTTAGTCTGGATTGGAGGATGGTTCAGCATTCCCATAGTCATACTTGGTGTTCATCCTGCTTGTTAAAGTTGCTGTGTTGATGGTACTTAGTAAATAGTGTCAAACCCATTTATTTAAATTTGCTGTGTTGAGGAAATCATCCCATATAATGTACTAGGTGTGTTGATTCTTCGCATATAGTTTAAGTCTTCATACTGTCCCTTGGAAAATTTCAAAAATCTTTCCAAGAACTTATGGTGCAAGTGGAATTTGCACCGAGTATTATTTTCCATTTTATAGTGTTTAGCAAAGGTTTCTCTGATTTTAAAAAGCCCATCTTCACCAACCGTTTTAACTGGAGACAAAAAACACTTGTATTTTCATTATCACATTGTTGTTCACCAGAACTACTCTAATTACGATTACTAGTTTCACTTTCTGTTTTCATTTTGATAACTTAATTCCTCCTGTGATCTCCTTGATTTCAAATTGGGAAATATGGATTTGCAGATGGGAAATATGGATTGCAAATTGGAAAATATGGATTGCAAATTGGGAAATATGGATTACAAATTGGGAAAGAATTGCTAAATTTCGCAAGGGAAACTACTGAATATTGATGATAATTTTACATGTAATATCATTTGATCTTCATTATCATATGCATAAGGATTTGCCCTGGTTTTATTTCATACAACTTTCAGCCTGCAGACTCAGGGCATATCATGGTGTATGGAGTACAACAATGTAAATCCTTATACACCTTTGATCAAATGCGAATAAGTAATAATGAGTAATTTCTTATTTTACAGAGGGTTAAAAATACCCCCCCCCCCCCAAACTTTAAGGGTATAAATGTTTAACTCACATTAGTGGAGAAACCATTGTAATCATTAAGGTGGGGTTCTGATATGTTGGATGCTTTGGGTTCCGTTACATGATTATCTCCGTCTTCATTATCCTCCTCACGTTCACCTTCATCACTACTGCAATAATTGTCTACCTTTTCTCCAAGGATGCGATCATCTAAGGTTAATGCCATACTTTATCTGTTGAAAGTAAAACTAATGCCATTACTTTATCTGTTGAAAGTATAACAAGATTGTTTACATTGCATTCTTTTATTGATTCAACATGACCTGTATTTATTACTGAAGATATAAAACTCAATACATGAGAATATCACACTTGTTAACAGTAACATATCAACAGTTAAGCAGTTCAGTTATGATGATAAGGCCCTGACTGCCATATTGTGATGAAAACCTTATTTTCACCAACTTGATGTTTGCAAGTTTTCCATCTGCTTCCTTGACAGTTTTTTCTTAGACAAATATGTAAACTATAGTTTCCATTGAAATGCTATCCTGAAAAGGATTGGTAGAGAAATTTCAAATTTATTTGAAAATTCCAGTAGCTCTAGTAAAGATGAGAAATGTTGGTTTCACTGCAAAATGGCAGCCAAGGAATTAAAGACCTTCACCTAAGTTAAATGTTGATATGTCTACTGGCTAAAAATTTCAACCATATCAACAGCCTTATGTGTTTATCAGGGCAAGTAACCTATCATCATACTCACCTGATATAATGTTTCCACCATATCAACAGCCTTACGTGTTTATCAGGGCAAGTAACCTATCATCATACTCACCTGATATAATGTTTCCACCATATCAACAGCCTTACGTGTTTATCAGGGCAAGTAACCTATCATCATACTCACCTGATATAATGTTTCCAACCTCCCGGTGACTGTAATACTTTAAATGCACACTAAGTTATAAATGTATAGATGTCTTACTGGATGAACGTGTTTGAGGACAAAATAAAAAACAAGTATGAACATTATGTCCATAACAGACACATAGAATTAACAAAAACTCAAAAGTTATCTGAATGTGTTCTTGCAGCTGTCAAAACGTCTTGCAATACAACTTTAGACATTCGATCCACATATCCATTGAATGTGAGAAATATAATGTAGTTGATGTAAGCAGTGCACTGTGATGTCATAATGGTATTTAGAGTTGGCATGAAAGCAAATTTACATAAGAGGATTTTCTTGTACAACTGAAGATTATATGATTAAGACATTATGATTTATATGGTTTTACATATTTTTTGTAATAGTTCAGTATGACATGAACTTGGGCAGACATGATTTGTAATGGCAAATTACAAATGTATTTGAAATTACACAATTTTGACCAAACTTTTTAGATTCCAAGGGTTCAATTATTTTGATTAGTTTGCTACATTATTTTCCTTTTATAAATGCATAGGGAGAGCTCCTTTTGGGCCCTGAGAGGGGCTTTGCCCTTTATTATTACTACATTAACTTGATTCGAAGAGTTGGATCACATCAAGTCGACAGGCATGGATCATCAGATCAAATGAGATGTGAGTCACCAAGATGACTTCAGATCAAGTGACTATCAATGATATATTTATAATGATATATCTATAATGATATATTTATAATGACATATTTATAATGATATATCAATAATGATATATTTATAATGACCTATTTATAATGATATATTTATAATGACATATTTATGATATATTTATAATGATATATTTATAATGACATATTTACTATATACCTTATTATGTATTTCTAAATACATGTTTATAAGAAAATGAACATATTCCTATCATCAAAAAGACAAACATACAGTGAAATTACATTTTATGTACACAGTTTTTGTTTGTGACAAGGTCGATCATTTTTCAGTAAAACACTGTGCGTTGATGTATTTGTATTGTGACATCATCAGTTTCTGAGAGACATGATATGGAATCAGATCACCAGTGTGGAGCTCCATAACGTTGGATCACACGGTTAATTTAATAACAGTATCAAAACACTGATATATATATATATATATATATATTTGAAATGTTCCAGAGAATATGCGGTACGCAATATATATATTATATATCATAGGCACTTGTTTCTGTGAATAAGTTGTGATGTCTGTATACTAATAATAACACAGTACTAAACTTGAAATGTTCCAGGGAATATGTAGTACATATGTATTTACTACTTTGTCGTCTACGATAATTTATCTACAAAACCATATATGGCATGACTTTATTCATTGCCTTTTATCTCGAAAAACTGCAACAAAACATGGCTCAACAGCTCGATTTTCCATTTCACACCATGAAATGCTTTGTACTCATACCACACAAAAAAAAGTGCAAGATTTTTTTAGTTGCTAACCTTAGGAAAAGAAAACAAAAATAATACAAAAATTGGAGGGGTGTATGTGTGCATGTTAATTACCCACCTTTTTTTATTTCATCACAGACATGCTAAATTAGTGGTGTGTGGGTGTGGACTAGCTCACCCTTTTAATTAACAATGAACATTACCTGTTTATTTTTGTATGCAAATGGAGATATCATGGGCGACTGGATCCATCACTAATTTTTAATTAATAGTACTACTGAGGTATATGTAGACCGATCGATAGTGAATGAGAAGAATATAAGGTCAGAAAATATAAATTGAAACCTTGTAGCGAAGGATGACACCCCCCCACCCCCCCACTGAGGCAGCAAAGATGACCATTATAACCCCTCCCTCCTTTATGTCTTCAGTGTAACAACAGGATCCACATATCTACACTAACTTTCTTTATGTGTGCAGACACTTCTAGATAATCATTGAGCTGTATTTGCATTGAGTAATGTCTTAAAACTCAAAACTCTTGACAGTTGAAAGTCTCAGGGGGATATCATTCTGTGTCATTTCAAGTTTAGTACCTTGTGTTATTATTAGTATACAGACATCATACCTTATCTACAGAAATAAGTGCCTGTGGCAAACTTCATACATGAAATAAAAATAACTTTGTTTCATACACAAATCCAAATGTTATACATTTGGGGGAAATGATTTCAGGATTACAGACTAATTTACCACGGCTTCCTGTTCATTTGAGAGATTGGCTGTTGTTAATTTTATTTTAAAACCAATTTATTTTTACAAGCCGGTGGCTGAAATCGTTAATTTTTTTCTACAATGACAATAGTAGGGGTTTACACCATACCACACCCTTTTTAGTATATAGTATAGACCCCCTATTATTAATATTTATCGGTTCCTGTATTAACAGGCTATGAAACTGTGGTATGGCTAACTGTAGCAAATTCTTTATGGCATACGCACTGCAGTAAGAATAAATCACTTAAAAAACAACAACCTAAAATTAAAAACATACTTACCTATCACAGTTCATGTACTATCCTCAAGTTTGAGTCAAGAGCCTTGAACAGTTGAAAGACAGACGACTCTGAAGAGGTTTGATTTTGATTTGATTCTCAAACAGGATATTGCATAGACAATCTATGAAATAAAACCAAAATATAGGAGAAGCGAGTTTCCGAAATTGTAGTCATATTTCTGTATCTGTATTGGTACTGGGGGTAACTCAAACTTGAGCAATATAAACTCCACTTCTTTACACGACATATTCGAAAGGATAATAAACAATTTTTATTGATTTAAAGGAACATAAATGTTTATTTTTAAATAATGATGAAACTGAAGTTGACTGGTGCATGATTAGATTTTGCATTAGGGATTTTTTTTGAAGAGTTGTGTGCACCCTTGGTAAAGATCTAATTTGCGGTAAACAATTTATTTTATTTCACATTTTTCTAAAGAGAAAGTGTATATAACGTTTTACCAAAAGATTTGTATAAAAATACAATTCCTTCTAAAAATATTTTGATAAAACATGCTCTTTCCATAGATTTCAATGTAAAATTCTATAGGTGAAGTATGAACCCCCATTCTCAGTTAACATGTGCGTTATAGTGAGTACTGTCGACGACACTTACATTGATTATTCATAGTATCTGGTGCACTATTATCATTTCCTAAAAAGTTAAGTACTTTTTCGAAAGAAATTAGAATATATTTACCATTGTGCAAACAGAAATGTTCGTCATGCACAAAAATGAAACGTTCATTACTGTCGCCAGAGCAGGTATTTTATATTTCAGTACTGTATCAGTGTTATAAAATTTATGCATAACGGCATTTTGCTTGGTTAGGCAATAAAGTTAGATAGCATGAATGAAACAAAATATAATATGTTTCACCGTGCATTTTCAGTTTTGAAAAATGAATGATTTTCGAAAGTCATGTCGCCAACCTATAGGTTTCCACATTAAGATAATATAGCCGATAATTTCCCCCTACATATACTCTGCAAAAAAAGAAACGCATAATGGATTTTTTAAGATTTTAGTAGATGTATTTTGGATTATGATTTTACAATAAAAAATGTAGATATTCACTAGAATTGTTTCAATTGAAAAAAAATACAGTCCAAACCTTAGATATTGGTGAAAAAAAAGTCAGATCATCACAGTTTAGAACACTTCCTGTCACGTTTAAGTTAGTACCGTGTATGACCACCTCGAGCTGCCAACACAGTTCTGCATCTCCTTGGCATAGAGTCAATCAATGTTCTTACGTTATTGCGTGGAATTGTTCGCCATTCCTGTTGTAACATTTGACGGAGCTGATCGAGGGTCTGAGGCGGAGGTTGGCGCAGGCGCACACGTTTATCCAGTTGGTCACATAAGTGTTCAATCGGATTCAAATCCGGTGATTTGGAAGGCCATGGTAGCACATTAATGTTGTTCTGCTGAAGGTAGTCAATTGTTAAGCGGGCTGTGTGAGGCCTAGCATTGTCATGTTGGAATAACTCCCTCTGTCGGTCAATTACGCGCATAAGGTGAGGTTGGAGAATTTCGTCTCTGTACCTTTGAGCCGTTAAATTGCCCGGGACATGTACCAGTTCTGTTTTACGGTCATTAGAGATCGCCGCCCACATCATGACGCTACCTCCACCGAAGCTATCCACTTCTTGGACACACGAGGAAGAGAACCGTTCATTCCTGCGCCGGTATACACGGATTCTTCCATCACGTTTCTGTAGCAGAAAACGGGACTCATCGCTGAACCAGATTCTACGCCAGTTACGGAATGTCCAGCCCCTCAATCTGTTGCACCATCGGACTCTTTCTCGTCTGTGTAACGGTGTCAAAACTGCTCCAAAATACGGTCTTCTGGGTCTAATGCCATATTGTCGAAGTCGGTTGCGGACTGTCTGCGAGCTGATTCTTCTCAATCCAGGTATTCCGACTGCAGTAGCTGTTGCAGCAACGGTTCGATTCCGTAGATGAAAGACCCGGATGTAGCGATCTTGTCCAGGAGTCGTAATGCGAGGTCGCCCACTCCTCGGTCGGTCATTAGTAGAGCCAGTCTGCTGGAATCTGTTCCACAGCCGAGAAATTGTGCTCTGATTTACGTTTTCAGTTCGTGCAATCTCACTTTGGGATACTCCGGCCTGGAGACGGCCAATGACGATATTTCGAGTAGCAGGTTCCAACCTTGGCATGGCAGCATTTTAACGTTATGATGAATTCAAGCTTCAAACTTCGTCCTTTTATACGCTTTAATGTAGTGGTTGAATTAAGCACAAAGTTCTCGTGAAAAACGTAAGCCAAATTCCATGGCGATAGAGGTGATGTGCAATTTTAGAGAGTCGCCGAGCTAATTTGGCAGAGAGCCAAATCAAATGAACAGACCTTTAAAGTTTCATACTTACCTGTAAAAAATCAATTACTCAATTGACCATTTCAGTTTACCTGGTAAAATACATAATTTGCATTTTTAAAATTTCAAAAGGGCTATGCGTTTCTTTTTTTGCAGAGTATATTAGTTTCCTTTGCTAATAACTTTAAAAATGTAACAAAGATAGTTTCTCTTTATATATAATATTTATTTATATGTGGTACTTTTTATTCGCTTTATCCGAATTTAAATATCGTATTCCCTAGGTTTATGGATAAGGATGAAACGTACGTTACCTGATGTTTAAAAAAAAAGGGGGGGGGGTCAATGCAATAAATACATGGTGAAAATTGCATAATACATTTTCCGTCATTATAATCACATATAAAAAAAAAAATGTGACCTTTGATTTTTTGAGTAACAATGCATTGGTCGAAATGTACGTGACTGAAACGTCCGCTACCACATCATACAAAAAATGTGTCTAACTTTGCAAAAAGTACACTATCGTGTTGGTTTGAAATCATGTTTAAGATTCAAAGGAAAATAGAAACTTGTAATCAAATAGAGTATAAAAATTTATATGCTAAAAAATAGGGAAAAATCTTCTTTCCAAGAACCACAAAAGTACAAATTTGTATGACAGCATCCCAACATAGTGAAGATTCAAATTTATTAAAATCATGGCTCCCAGGGTTAGGTTGGGGCCACTGTAGGGGATCAAAGTTTTATTATGCGAATATATAGGGAAAATCTTTAATATGGGCCAAGGTGACTCAGGTGAGCGATGTGGCCATGGACCCTCTTGTTTTGATGAATCTAATACGTGGTTTTAGAATTCCTCTTCTACCTTTTATCCATTCTGACCACGTATCAAGTTCTTCTTCTCATATTTAGAGAAAAAAAATCTCATGCATTATTTGGAGAGAGAGAGAGAGAGAGAGAGAGAGGGGGGGGGGATTGTGCCGCTGACGTTTACGGTTTTAATTTTATAACTTGTTTATATAATAACAACTATTTTGATAATTTACTATATAAGCAAGATTACGAACCACGAAAAGTTTTATACAAAAAAGTAGTTTGTATTCAAAAGTGTATGTCCAAATATTGTGGTGGTTCACGTTCTTGTTCATGGTAAAAAAAAAAAATCAATACAAATATTTAGAAATAGACAAATTGTCAATTTTTTTTCAAATTATACTAAAATTGGGGCCTAATATCTTCCCAAAACAAATATCTTGGATAAAAGCAATTCTGATTAGAGTAAGATGAGGCAAAAATCGAAAGATTTGATTATTACTTGAAACTTGTTAATTTGATTAAACGCCAAAACTATATATGAAATACATATTCTATGGCGTTGTACATGAATAATAAAATCTATTGCAACACAATAAAAACAACTATACGTATGAATATTGTTACTAAAACGAATAAAACATAATAGTATGTGATATCTAAATATGTACAGTATTTACACTAAGATATACACAGAAATTAAGAATCAACGCTAAGAAATTACAAAATAAAAACATTTTTTTTTTTTTTAATTAATTTTTTTTTTTAATGCCAAGAAAGTAAAATACTCCTTTTAAGAAAGTTCGTGCATAAATATTTCCTTTAAAAATAGTCATAAAAGTTGCAGAACATGTGTGTTTTGAGACTGTTCTTAAATTTTTCCAATGAATTGGAGTGCCTGATATTGGTTGGCAGAGAGTTCCACAATTTTGGTCCAGCAGTGCTAAAGCTCCTGTCGCCGAAAGTCTTTCTTCTGTTGAAAGGCACAGTATAGTTGCTGTATGTCGTTGTCGATGACCGTAAACCATGCCTATGTGCAGTGTGTCTTGCTAGAAGTTCAGTTAGGTAAATTGATTATTAAATGTAAAAATACAAATAAATAATTTTCAATAAAAATGGAGGGGTTGGGGGGGGGGGGGGGCAATTTCTGTAGCGTGTCCTATCTAGTCCTTTTACAGCATCTTTAATGACTTTTTATGTGCACAAGGTCACAGATGCCAAACTGTTTTGCGTAAAATCTTGGAAAAGGTTGGAAAGAAGCTCTAAATAGACAATATAATGTCTTTTAATGTGTACCGTTGTAGAAACTGTATAGCGTACATGTATAGTTTATAGATACACACATTTTCGCCGGAAACATATATTCTATATGCCTTGGGCCAGTTACCCATACATGTTGTAAGGATTTTTTTTAATGATGTTGTAAATATTCTGTATGCACTGAGAAAGAGTTATATTAATTGTTTATTAAACTACATAGAAAAATTCTTACAATTCATTCGTTGACGCGAGTACTTAACATGGCATTTATAGCGTTACCAGAACAAACCAATTCAGGTAGGAATTTTATACATTGCAACTACTCACATATGTTTATGTCACATACGATATAAAATTAATGGATTTATAAACACATCGATTGAATCTAATTATGATGTATGAAAGTACATAAAGATTTTATACAAATTGTTAAATTAGAACGTTATTCAATGGTTTCACGATCAAAGTTAAAAATTAAGACACTGTCGAAGCGTTCTGACATTCAATGTTCATTTAAAACTTATACAAAAGACGGCTTAATTGAATGCTAAACTCGGGACTCGCGCTTGATGGTTCTCAATGATTCAATACTTCTGTGTTCATGTTCCGGCGAAGTGATCTTATTATTCTTGTGAAAACCAAAACACAAAAGTCAATTTCAATATGTTAAAATATTTCAAAACCATTCGAACCCTTTTACTGTCAATCACGTAATTTGTTTTATCTGCAGGTCTACTGCTTCAAAATCATACAGAGTCTCAGCGATGTCCGGTACCCCGTTAATGCCGGCACCGTTACCACAGCCACCGTCGGACACCACCAAATCCTCGGTGGTGTACCACTCACACACCAAAAACCAGAAGGAAGTTAGTCTGCCCTTCCTTAAGGAGGATGTGTACACGGACACCATACTGCTGGTGGAAGGAAAGAAGTTATATATCAATAGATGCATTCTGGGATACGCGTCGCCACATTTTCAGAAACTCTTAGACAACGCCAATAAGGCGGCAGTAGCAGACAAAAAGACGAAAGCGGAAGTGAAGATCAGCGACAAGACGTACTCAGACTTTGTTGAACTTTTGACCTATCTACACCCTGCCACCAGCACTGATGTAACAGGTAATTAGTAACACAGCCACTAACACTGATGTAACACGTAATTAGTAACACAGCCACCAGCACTGATGTAACAGGTAATTAATAACACAGCCACTAACACTGATGTAACAGGTAATTAGTAACACAGCCACTAACACTGATGTAACAGGTAATTAGTAACACAGTCACCAGCACTGATGTAACAGGTAATTAGTAACATAGTAACCAGCACTGATGTAACAGGTAATTAGTAACAAAGCCACTAACACTGATGTAACAGGTAATTAGTAACACAGTAACTAGCACTGATGTAACAGGTAATTAGTAACATAGTAACCAGCACTGATGTAACAGGTAATTAGTAACACAGCCACTAACACTGATGTAACAGGTAATTAGTAACACAGACACCAGCACTGATGTAACAGGTAATTAGTAACACAGTCACCAGCACTGATGTAACAGGTAATTAGTAACACAGCCACTAACACTGATGTAACACGTAATTAGTAACACAGTAACTAGCACTGATGTAACAGGTAATTAGTAACACAGTCACTAACACTGATGTAACAGGTAATTAGTAACACAGCCACTAACACTGATGTAACAGGTAATTAGTAACACAGTCACCAGCACTGATGTAACAGGTAATTAGTAACATAGTAACCAGCACTGATGTAACAGGTAATTAGTAACAAAGCCACTAACACTGATGTAACAGGTAATTAGTAACACAGTAACTAGCACTGATGTAACAGGTAATTAGTAACATAGTAACCAGCACTGATGTAACAGGTAATTAGTAACACAGCCACTAACACTGATGTAACAGGTAATTAGTAACACAGACACCAGCACTGATGTAACAGGTAATTAGTAACACAGTCACCAGCACTGATGTAACAGGTAATTAGTAACACAGACACTAACACTGACGTAACAGGTAATTAGTAACACAGCCACTAACACTGATGTAACAGGTACTTAGTAACACAGTCACTAACACTGATGTAACAGGTAATTAGTAACACAGTCACCAGCACTGATGTAACAGGTAATTAGTAACACAGCCACTAACACTGATGTAACAGGTAATTAGTAACACAGTCACCAGCACTGATGTAACAGGTAACTTGTAACACAGTCACCAGCACTGATGTAACAGGTAATTAGTAACACAGACACTAACACTGACGTAACAGGTAATTAGTAACACAGTCACTAACACTGATGTAACAGGTAATTAGTAACACAGTAACTAGCACTGATGTAACAGGTAATTAGTAACACAGTCACTAGCACTGATGTAACAGGTAATTAGTAACACAGTAACTAGCACTGATGTAACAGGTAATTAGTAACACAGTCACTAGCACTGATGTAACAGGTAATTAGTAACACAGACACTAACACTGACGTAACAGGTAATTAGTAACACAGTCACTAACACTGATGTAACAGGTAATTAGTAACACAGTAACCAGCACTGATGTAACAGGTAATTAGTAACACAGTAACTAGCACTGATGTAACAGGTAATTAGTAACACAGTAACTAGCACTGATGTAACAGGTAATTAGTAACACAGTCACTAACACTGATGTAACAGGTAATTAGTAACACAGACACTAACACTGATGTAACAGGTAATTAGTAACACAGTCACTAGCACTGATGTAACAGGTAATCAGTAACACAGTCACCAGCACTGATGTAACAGGTAATTAGTAACACAGTCACCAGCACTGATGTAACAGGTAATTAGTAACACAGACACTAACACTGACGTAACAGGTAATTAGTAACACAGTCACTAACACTGATGTAACAGGTAATTAGTAACACAGTAACCAGCACTGATGTAACAGGTAATTAGTAACATAGTAACCAGCACTGATGTAACAGGTAATTAGTATCACAGTCACTAACATTGATGTAACAGGTAATTAGTAACACAGACACCAGCACTGATGTAACAGGTAATTAGTAACACAGTCACCAGCACTGATGTAACAGGTAATTAGTATCACAGTCACTAACATTGATGTAACAGGTAATTAGTAACACAGACACCAGCACTGATGTAACAGGTAATTAGTAACACAGTAACTAGCACTGATGTAACAGGTAATCAGTAACACAGTCACCAGCACTGATGTAACAGGTAATTAGTATCACAGTCACTAACATTGATGTAACAGGTAATTAGTAACACAGACACCAGCACTGATGTAACAGGTAATTAGTAACACAGTCACTAACACTGATGTAACAGGTACTTAGTAACACAGTCACCAGCAATGATGTAACAGTACTTAGTAACGTGGACACTCGCGGCCTTAATCCTAGGTTTGTAAATAGAGGTTTCCCCAAAAGTTAATATTTGGCAAGTTCTGGCCTCAAGCTTGGTAAGGGCCTCCGTGGCCGAGTGGTTAGAGCATCGGGCTCAAAATCACAAAGCCTCTTACCTCTGTCGTCGCGTGTTCGAATCTCGGCCGCGGCGTTATGTGAGCAAGTTTGCCAGTTTACTTGCGGAAGGTCGGTGGTCTCTTCCCAGGTACATTGTATCTGGGTTCTCTCCTCCACCAACAAAAAATGGACGCCACCAGATAACTGAAAAATTGTTGAGTGTGGCGGAAAGCAATAAATAATCAATCATAATCAAGCTTGGTACTTAATAAATACTGGAGGATTGTTGCAGGTGTATTTAGTTAAGACTTTTACAGATTTATTTCGTTCAATGGGAAGACAGGATGACATTATACACTCTGGACAGAAATTAATTAAAGGTATATCTAATAATCTCTATACATACGAATGATACGCTGACATCTGAAAAAAGGTTATTATATATCTCGTCATGAGAGATTTGTCACTGTCGCTAAAACAAGCACAGATAGTATAGGACACACACACAGAGAGAGAGATTATTGTAGATGTTTTCACTGTCTGGTTAGTTTCGTTACATAAACCACTGTAAGGTGACCGGTGATATAGAGAATTTCATCCATATAACCATACCCCTACCTCTTCCTCTAGAGTATATATGCCAGTAATGTCTTGTAAATTTGTGGCAAAAGGGGGGGGGGGGGCATTTTCCCCTAACAAGTGAACATTCTAGCATTTCAAACTAAGATTGATCATGCTTAACTACAAGTTTGTTAAGTATGATAAATTACAGATAAGTTGAAAGAGATTATTTAGTGGTCGAGGTATAAAATACAAATTCTCTTGGCTTGTGAATTGGTTATCAGAATTTTCGGTTCAATGAAGAAAACATAACGTGTGAATTTTGCTACCAAAAAGACAATTTATTATATGTAGTTCATTAATATTCCATTACAGATAAGGTGGCACTGCGACTTTTGCCTCTAGCGAATGAGTACGGAATGAATCATCTCAAAGAAAAGTGTGAGAAAGTGCTTGTCGGAAGTCTTCGGAAGTCTCCGGCGACTCCAAAGGCCTCTAAAGGGCCGCCAACATACAAACATCGTAAGGACAACGCCCCCGAAATTCTTCTAAAATGCATCAAATCCGCGGACGCCGGTTCATCAAAACCACTCCTAGAGGAATGTGTTCGAATTTTCTCTAACCCAGACATTCCGCTTAAAGATCTTAAAGCGAGCACGGAAATTTCCGACCAAGTCAAGGCTCGTATTTACGAAAATCGAATGGAAAACTCGTCTAGCAAGATGTCCAAATTAGCCAACGAACTAGAGAAAGAAAGACACGAGAAGGAAAAGCTGCGGTCACAACTAAATGAGCGCTACGCAGCGAACACCAAAAGTCGTATGAGCCGTTTAACCAGGTTTGGTTCAGATCCATCCTTGGACAAACCTAGCAACCAGATAATGAACCAGATCCCACCGGCTCACCATCACTCTCACCGCCCTAGCAACACCAACGGTCAGGGACGGGACAGGTTTATAACAAGGTTGAATGCCAAATAGGCCGAGAGATACTCTTGTTAAACGTGTGTCGATAATTAATGGAGGAATAGAATATTGCATAGCACATGACGAAGTCTTCACTCCGATTCTGTAGAGATGCTCAGTAAAAAATGACTATCAGCACACACACATACACACAGATATATATATATATATATACATATATATATATACCTGTTACATGTGTAATTTAGCATTGACCTATTTGGTTCTTTATATCTTCCTGGGGGATAATGTGTAAATACAAAATGGACCTGAAGTCGATGAGCTTTTAAAAACTTCATGGTACCCTTAATTAAACAAAGATTGATAATCATCGTTTCAGCCAGACACTGTTAAAGAACATTTTATCTGCAATGCTTTTATCAAATGTACAGAATTAGCTACACAGTAAAGTGGCGATAAAATGGACATTCTATCGACATAGCTCCGTCTTCTCTCGGGCTTTTGCACGCAATCGTCCAGAGATTTCTTCCAATCAGAAACTGTTGAAAAAAATGTCCGGAAACTAAAACAATGCAACATATGATACATGTAAACCTGGTCGTATTTTGAGACATGTACGTCTGGTCGTATTTTGACACATGTACGTCTGGTCGTATTTTGACACATGCACGTCTGATCGTATTTTGACAGAGGTACGTCTGGTCGTATTTTGATACATGCACGTCTCATCGTATTTTGACACATGCACGTCTGGTTGTAGTTTGATACATGCACGTCTGGTCGTATTTTGACACAGGTACGTCTGGTCGCATTTTCCTTTGTTGCGGTAGCTCAGTGGTTAGAGCGTTAGCTTCGTAACCGGGAGGTCGTGAGTTCGTGCCATGGCCGCGTCAAACTTAAGACATAAAATAGATACAATGTACCTGGGAAGAGACCACCGACCTTCCGCAAGTAAACTGGCAAACTTGCTCACATAACGCCGCGGCCGAGATTCGAACACGCGCCGACAGAGGTGCGAGGCTTTGTGGTTTTGAGCCCGATGCTCTAACCACTCGGCCCCCTCAATCCTTTGATATCAATTTCTACGTGATCGGTTTTCAAATCGCGTAGTACACCTTATAATTTGCGTTTTAATCTTTTTGCATTTTGAAAGGCGTTATAACGACTTTCGCCTTTTGATTTGCCCCCCATGACTTGATACTAACAGGGTTTCACACTTACACATTGATCACACAAAAAAATAGAGGGACCATCCAGGTCATTTTCCAGGGATGTCCACATTTAGCTGGATGCAAACAAAACGCGACTAAAACACTAGTATATAGGGCCTTGCCATGATAAAAGGAGATTCTAATTTCTCATCCAACTTCTTTGAAAAATCGAGGTGGGCGGGTCCATTTTAATTCTCATATTTCGCAGCATATATTTCTCATATATTGCAGCATACCTGTGGTTTACAAAACGATTCCATTCGTGGAATATTGAAAACGAGTCCAAGGGAAAGATGAATATCGACCCAATCATTACATTGCCGAAATCGCCTATTTTTTTATCTTTTAAAATTGCGTGGGGAAAAACCTGAAAATTAAAAAAAATAATAATAAAAAATGGGCGGGCGGGGATGAAATTCTAGGAATTTATTTTTATTGTCTTAATCAAAATGAAATTATTTACACGAGACTATGGCATAAAAAGCCATTTACAAATTCAATGTTGATCAACATGAATTTTCAGCACTTGCCTTTTGCCTCATGCAAGGTTTTTTTATAAAAAGAAAATTGAGCCCCCCCCCCCCCCTCCCTTTTCCTCTTAAGAAATATGAAATTTCAGACCATTAAAAAATAAATGAATCATCCCCTGGAACTATATTCATAAAGTCTGGCCTTGATTGCCATTTTTGCTCACATGAGCTGAAAGCTCAGGGAGTTTTTATATCTCCCGTTGTCCATCGGCCTGTAAACTTTTCACATTTTAGACTTCTCCAGAACCACTGGAGCAATTTCAACCACACTTAACAGAAAGCATCCTTGGGTGACGGAATTCAAGTTTGTTCAAATGACTGGTCATGCCATCTAAGGAGGAGATAATCACGAAAATGAAAAAAATAAGGTGGGATCATTTAAAAATCTTCTCAAGAACCACTAAGCCATAAAAGCTCAAATTTACATAAATGCTTTCTGACATAGTGCAGATTCAGGATTGTTAAAATCACAGTCCCCCGGGGTAGGGTGGGCCACAATAGGGGATCAATTTTTTTAAATGCAAATATATAGGGAAAATCTTTCAAAATTTTCTTCTCAAGAACCACTAAGCCAGAAAAGTTCAAATTTACAGGAAAGCTTCCTGACAAAATGCAGATTGAAGTTTGTAGACATCATGGCCTCGGGGGTAGGGTGGGGCCACGATGGGGGATCAAACTTTTATATGCAAATATATTCGAATATTTCTTCTCAAAAACCACCTGGCCAGAAAAGTTCAAATTAGAACTAGATTCGAGTTTGTGCACATCATGGTCCTCGGGGATAGAGTGGGGCCACAGTAAGGGATAAGAATTTTATATGCTGATATATAGGATTAAGAGGCCTATGAGCCTTAATCCTCACCTGAGTATCATAGCCTATACATTGGTCTTATTTCCATATAAGCCTCAATATGACGTCTTCTGTGCACATGTTTATGACCTTTCAAAATACATACAATTCCTATTCATACACAGAAGAAGGAAAAATGGATGTTTGAAGCATATAAATCATTCTAACATTCCCTAATTATTTTTATACATTTTCATTATGTGGCCACATTGGCCCTGAAAAAGGGTCTGAACCCCTGACAAAGGAGCCATGAATTTCACAGTTTAGGTAAAAAGCTCCATGGACATCATAATCATGCATTTAGGTTATTAGTTCATATGACCAATAACTCACACAATGAAATACTGTTGACACGAAAGGTTTTTCATATGTAAGGTATTTTGTTCAGAGTGCCCTTGTCCTAAATTTACAAAATGACCTTGAGTGACCTTTGTAAGACATTTACCTATTACTTATTTGTTATATATGATCAATACCTGTTTGAAAACTGTTGAGGTAAGGATATATGTTATGAGTGGCCTTGACCTTTCTAAAATGATCTTGAGAGAAATTGTCCTAAAGTCATTGTCTTATGGGACAGACAGTTATGATCAAATTATGATCACTTACTGATGAAAAGTTATGAGATATGAGCTCAGATGTATACTTGAAAGTCTTTATATAAACATACTGACAAGATTTAACACCTGTTCCACTGTAACACGTCTGTATGATGGAATACAGACATCACTTATGTCAGACTTATCAGCAGTATGATAGAATACAGACATCACTTATGTCAGACTTATCAACAGTATGAAGGAGCAGACATCACTTATGTCAGACTTATCAGCAGCATGACAGAATACAGACATCACTTATGTCAGATTTATCAGCAGTGTGATAGAATACAGACATCACTTATGTCAGACTTATCAGCAGCATGATAGAATACAGACATCACTTATGTCAGACTTATCAGCAGTATGATAGAATATAGACATCACTTATGTCAGATTTATCAGCAGTATGATAGAATACAGATATCACTTATGTCAGACCTATCAACAGTATGAAGGAGTAGACATCACTTATGTCAGACTTATCAGCAGTATAAAGGAATACAGACATCACTTATGTCAGACTTATCAGCAGTATGATAGAATATAGACATCACTTATGTCAGACTTATCAGCAATATAAAGGAATACAGACATCACTTATGTCAGACTTATCAGCAGCATGATAGAATACAGACATCACTTATGTCAGACTTATCAGCAGTATGATAGAATATAGACATCACTTATGTCAGATTTATCAGCAGTATGATAGAATACAGATATCACTTATGTCAGACCTATCAACAGTATGAAGGAGTAGACATCACTTATGTCAGACTTATCAGCAGTATAAAGGAATACAGACATCACTTATGTCAGACTTATCAGCAGTATGATAGAATATAGACATCACTTATGTCAGACTTATCAGCAATATAAAGGAATACAGACATCACTTATGTCAGACTTATCAGCAATATAAAGGAATACAGACATCACTTAAATGTCAGACTTATCAGCAGTATAAAAGAATATAGACATCACTTATGTCAGACTTATCAGCAGCATGCATCGTCATATATATGGCCTGCAATATTTCTGATCCCATCTATTTGAAAGCCTTGCAACATATATCACATTTAAAAGGAATATCGCCAATATGTGTCCCCTCCTAGCCCCATGGGGATCCAGGTTAGAATACATCCTCAGTACCCCCTGCTTGTTGTAAAAGGTGACTAAATGGGGGCGGTCCTTTGGATGAGACCGCAAAAACCGAGGATTCATGTCACAGCAGGTGTGGCACGATAAAGATCCCTCCCTGCTCACACACTGTAAGCACCAAGCACAGGCCTAAATTTTGTAGCCCTTTTTCTGAAATGGTAACATCTCCATATGAGTGAAAAATTCTCAAGCGGGACATAAAACAATACATAATCAATCAATCATGCGTGTCTTTACATGTAAGTTTCCCTTTCGATTACACATCTTCCCAGAGACTTTATGTGATAAAGTCAATGGCTGCGAGAATGAATCCTCAGATGTGTACGCAAGTGTCCTGTCTGCTTGAAAGCTTTTCCACAGACATCACATTTATAAGGTTTATCACCAGTATGTGTTCTCATGTGTGTCTGTAATGCTCCTGTTCGACTGAATGCCTTCCCACAGACATCACATTGATAAGGTTTCTCACCAGTATGCATTCTCATGTGTTTTTGCAAGTCTCCTGCTTGACTGAATGCCTTCCCACAGGCATCACATTGATAAGGTTTATCATTGGTATGTGTCCTCATGTGTATATGCAAGTGTCCTGTCCGACTGAACGTCTTCTCACAGACATCACATTCATAAGGTTTGTCACCAGTGTGTATCCTCATGTGTCTCTGTAATATTCCTGTCTGATTAAATGCCTTCCCACAGACATCACAATTATATGGTTTATCACCAGTATGTGTCCTTATGTGTGTCTGTAATGTTCCCGTCTGGTTGAAAGCCTTCCCACAGACATCACAATGATAAGGTTTATCACCAGTATGTGTCCTTATGTGTGTCTGCAATGTTCCTGTCCATCTGAAAGCCTTACCACATACATCACATTTATAAGGTTTAACACCAGCATGTGTCTTCACATGTGTCTGTAAGTTTCCCTTTTCATTAAACGTCTTTCCATAGACATCACATTTATAACCTTTATCACCAGTCTTGTCGTCCTGACCTTCTTCAACAATATATAGATCTTCCGAAGTATTGTTAGTAAGCATGTCTCTGCATTTTCTGGTATTGATGACTAAATAATATCTGTTTCCTTCAGCTGGTTAGTGGGATTTCTACAATACAAGTAAATACTTGCATTTAATTGCATATACGTCTGTTTTGGACAGTACTCTGAATTTGATGAATGCCATGACCCAACAACACACAGTAGTTAACCTTTAATATCATCTGATTATTCTGGTTGTTTGCTGTTTTGCTTTTTTTCAAAAAACAAAAACCGTTTCTTAATGAATGTAAATTTACTTGGATCATTATCATGATGCCCAAGATGCATAAAACCTTTTATTATAATGCCAAAGTCCTGATGTTTCTTACTTTCTGTCTTCAAAGGTGTTAAGCACTTAATTTACCTGTTCTTTATATACAATCAATCAAAAGATCAATGTTTTATTTTCTTGCACTGAAAAGGATATTAATACTGACATTACAAAACTAAAGAAAACATGTGTAAAATAGTTACTAAATAGAAGAAAATTTACCTAGAGAACCAACTACATGATAATTCTTATGAAAAGGTGAAGATAATGTAGACCTAGTATGCTTTATACTCAAGGCACATAGTAGTGTGGGTTCTTTTACTTATCAATGTGTGCCGCAACTTCCGTTCTTAAGGTTATTTCTGAAAGACCCTAGTTTTGAAATGGTTATGGCATCAGCAGAGCTCAACCTTCTCGCTACAAAACAAACGCTCCACCACTGACTTACTATGACTGGTCTTTTCTTAATCAGTAGAGCTTTACATGCAGCCATGTTGTTGTATTTTGCTAACCTGACTGAATCTTGACCCTAGAAATGTTCTTTTTTTTTCTTTCAATTTTTTGAAAAAATCGTAATTTTACCCCCCTAAAAATATGTTCCTGGTTCTTAGCTTTCATTTTAGTTCATCACTGAAGTGAAGTTATTAAACTGCTTTAACAGAGATACATATTGCATTGTTATGTCTCAAGCATTTGGGCAACACTGATAATGACGAGAGTATCAACCTCCAGATGTGTAACCCGGACGCAGTTTACCCCAAGATTGAGCGGAGGTACAAATGTCTAGGTGTAGCATGTTTGGCTGATATAAGAATGAAATTGGAATTGAAAGAAATACTATAGAAGTTTAACTTAACAGTCGGGATGAAATTTTTTTGCACAAAATCGAGAAATGACTGAAGAAATTGCCATGGTATGATGGTAGGGGTGTGTTTAATATGAAGGTAATAATTTACTGCAGATTGCTCTCTATTGTAAAAATAAAGTACAAATATGACCTGTAAAAAAAAAAAGGGACCCTATATTACTTTTGTCGTTTTTTATTTGTAATAAGAGTGAACTTTGAAATGTTATCTGTTATTAATCTAACATTAATAACGTTAATTAGTGATACGGCCAAAGGTTAGTCAATGGGTCTATGCACAGGGGCTCCTCACGAACTTTTTGTCTTACTAAAATCTACACAATCTATAATTAAATATAACAGTGTAGAGGGAATCGTGACGAGCCCTTGTGGTCGATGGGGAGACTTCCTCCCGTTGCAGTCCTATCCACTGCTTGCAATGTTTTAACAGCATACGACTTCAACAATTGTGCAGTTATGATTTATCACACTAAAAAAAATAATTTAAAAAAAGCACGCGGATTGAACAAGTTAATTAAATTTACCTGAAATGATTTTTTGTGACCTGGAAAGATTCAACATTGAACATACTTACATAGTTACCCACTCTCTGATCTTCAGAATATTGATCCCGATCCAAATTGTTAAGTACATACTATGTGCCGTGTAGCGCCCATTGCGAACAGCGCAAATTATTGCACATATTTTTCATCATATTATAAAAAGATACTGACAGAAAAGATCATTAAAGCATATGAATAATTCAATGAAAACGAGAATTGATTTAAATAACAAGATAATTTTATGCGAAGCATTAAATTGACCGCTAAAATTTTAAATATTCTAACTTGAGTATTTCAATGAAACACACAGAAATTGTAATATTCTATTTAGAAATGGGCGGGGAAAAAAATAATGAAATAAATTAATTTGAACACTCACTCTATTAAAAAAACAAACAAACAAACAAAAACTATCATTTATGTAAGAAAACTTCAGTGACTTTCCAAATTTAATACAATATGAAATACCATTCAGACTTGAAAATGAACTAATGCGATATGGAAGTTTTAAAATGCATATACCTGTCCATTGAAAAATAAAATTACGCACATAATAAATTATCATAAAGGGATTTTATATGTGCTTTTCATTAATTCAAGTTTGAGGTCTTCATTCAAGTTTGAGGTCTTCATTCAAGTTTCAAGTCTTCATTCAAGTTTCAAGTCTTCATTCAAGTTTGAGGTCTTCATTCAAGTTTCAGGCCTTTATTCACGTCTGAACATAAGAAAAGATAAAATACACTTATTTAGTTCGGTAAATAAGACATCACCCCAAAGTAGGAGATATGTTTCAATAATAACCAAATCATTTAACCTTAACAATCTATCCATTGATTTATATCTAGCATTTCAAATTGATATTTGAATAAACTTTAGTCTGCACCACCTGGAAATGCTTGCATTTCAAAATAAGTAACCGTGACCCTGATATTCTGGGGAAGATTTTTAGAGATTTATCCTATATATCCCTTATTGTGGCCCCATCCTACCCCCTCGGGCCATAATTTCAACAAACTTCAAAATGCACCACCTGGGGATAATTGCATATTGATATGGGTAGTCATATAGTTATATAGTATCCTATATATTTCCATGTAAAACTTTGATCTTCTATTGTGGTCCCGCCCTACCCCCTGGACATAATTTGAACAAACTTGAATCTGCACTAACTGGGAATGCCTCTGCCTTGACAAAATTAATTATGACCCAGTTGTTCTTGAGAAGACTTAAATATGTATCCTAGGCATCACCATGGAAAACTTTGATCCCTTATAGTGGCCTCATCCTACCCCCGGACACACACTATGTCAGGGAGCATTGATATAAATTTCAACTCTTCTCGCCAAGTGGTTCTTAAAATGATTTCTAAATGATACCACCCTATTTTTTTTTTTTTTTTTCATTTTCGTGATTATCTTCGGAGGAAGCTTGACCCTTCATTCAACAAACACCCAAGATGATTTCAGCTACGTTGAAATTGTCCTGTGGTTTTTGAAAAGATTTTCAAAAGATGTCACAAAATTCTCTCCAATTCAAAAAGGGCGTGGCACTTCATTTGAATCTTCTTTATTCAAGTATCCTTTGCAGCAATTTTGGCTGAAATTATCCTGTGGTTCCTGGGAAGCTCTTAAAAGTTTATGTACAGACGGACGGACGGACGGACGGACACCATACTAAAAAACAAAAAGAGATCATGTGAGCTAAATATGTAAGCCCTAGCTTTCACAGCTCAAGAGATTTTAAAAAGATTTTTCTTAAACATTAGCATATAAAATTTTGATCCCCTACTCTGGCCCCATTCTATCCCCAGGGGCTAGGATTTTAACAACCTTGAATTTTCACTGTGCCAGGAAACTTTTATGTATATTCGAACTATTCTGGTCCAGTGGTTCTAGAGAAAGAAGATTATTTTTAAAAAATGTTTCCTATATATTGTATTCAAAACTTTGATCCCCTATCCCCCCCCCAACCTCTCTCGGAACCATGCTTAAAACAACATTGATCTACACTTTACCTGGAAGTCTCTACGTGTAACTGTACTTTTCTGGACCAGTGCTTCTCATTTTTAAAGATTTTCACGATACAGGGTGTTTCATTATATCTGTCCCCCTTACAGACTGGTACAAAAATTATATAAGATTAATTAATTCAAAAGGTTTGAAAAAATTTAGAAAATGCGAGTTTAACTACTTTTCTTTTATTCAAAAATTTATAGTTTTTCTGTCACAATTCTTTTATCAAATTGAACCATATTAAAAGATTTGTTTCACATCACATGTTCTAAATGATGTCCTCTTTGTGACAAGACAAGTTCCATGCACTCTCCGAAATTCTATGTCACAGCAGCGCAAATGACCGAAGTTATTATCTTTTGTATTTTTTTTTTCTCAAAAAAGCTGAATCTGTTTTTTCCTCATTTGGAAGTGTGATGATTAATAGTTATTACTTGTAGTGTATTAGGCCCATGTCTTCCAAACGCAGAAGCGATTCATAATAAAATACTCCAAGGACCTGATCACCCCTTTTGAACCGACATGGTCCAGTAGTATATAATAATAATAATAATAATTGGTTTTTATATAGCGCTTTTCCAGCACATGCTGCTCAAAGCGCTTCACAATACATTATTACCCCAGCAGACCATATAACATTCCAGAGCTTTCTCAGTGCAATCTGCCGTTAAGGCGCTAGAGCACTAACATTCTAGCAATATCTTTCACTGTCTATAGCCAGGTACCCCTTTTACGCTTGGGTGGAGTAAGGAAATTCGTGTAAAGTGTCTTTCCCAAGGACACAACGTCGCTCTGCCGCGGCCAGGACTCGAACTCACAACCTTTCGGTCGAGAGTCTAGCAGCCTAACCACTTGGCCTGCAGTTGTGAAATCAGAAAGTCTGATAAGAGCAGCTCAAAAAGATATATATATATATATATATATATATATATATATATATATATATATATATCGTACATTAATTCAACATATCTGAATAATCATGGAAACCAAACGGGAGACAAATAAACGATAATAGAATAATACAATTATTTGGAAGCATTAAAATTCAATAGAACATTAAGATGGTGATTCAGAAATTTGTATTTAAAACGGTCATTAGCAAAAAAAATTGTATTGTCCAATGTTTGCCCGATACTATAAAGGACGGATGACGAAGACTCGTACTAAGCCCGCGGGGGGGGGGGGGGGGGGGGGGGGCTCCGTGGCCGAGTGGTTAGAGCATCGGGCTCAAATCACAAAGCCTCTCACCTCTGTCGGCGCGTGTTCGAAACTCGGCCGAGGCGTTATGTGAGCAAGTTTGCCAGTTTACTTGCGGAAGGTCGGTGGTCTCTTCCCAGGTACATTGTATCTGGGTTCTCTCCTCCACCAACAAAAAATGGACGCCACCAGATAACTGAAAAATTGTTGAGTGTGGTGGAAAGCAATAAATAATCAATCAATCTAAGCCCGAGTAATATTGCAACAGTACTTGACTACTACATCGCATAGGGCTTAAAGTTTTAGGAAAGAAAATATCCGGTCGTCCTGATGCTTTTAATCTGCACGAAATCAAATGGAGTACCCGGATTATCCCATTCTGATTAGTTCTATTGTGGTTAAAAAAAAACTTCTTGGAATTTGCATAAAATATGCAAATTAATACACAGGTAATTGTATTATCCAGAAAATCTCGAAAACAAATTTTGATGAAAAAAAACAAGTGTTACGCTATTGATTTCGACAAATCCGCAGCACTTTGGATTTACCTATAAATAACTGAATCTGATTCAATACGGCGATATTTCTACTATAACCCGAGAGCAAGAATTACTCTCATAATAAATATTTAGGCCTATACTCGGCGCTCAGGGAGGGATTTTTATCTGCTGTGACACGGGGCCTTGGTTTTTGCGGTCTCATCCTAAGGACCGCCCCATTTAGTCGCCTCTTACGACAAATAAGGGGGACTAAGGACCTATTCTAACCCGGATCCTCACGGGGTTGATAATAAATATAAATAATACTAATTATCAAAAAAGGTTTGTTACTAATGATGTCGAAATACAACACCAACCTCCTGGCTTAGGTTCGGTTGCTCATAATATATCTAGAACAGACATAAATATCATTTATATAAATTTAATGATATTATGCATTATATCGTGTATTATGAAATGAATTCACATTACAAGTTTTATCCCTTCGTCAAGATAAGCTAAATATACATATATACGTCTGGAGTACACCTCATGATATTTCATTATGAACACTTTGCAACTAATATATATATATATATATATATATATACTACTCAAAGTTTGATAAGGATCATATTTTTCAGCACTTGTAAAACTTTCAACAAAGGTGAATGACAACCAACACAGAGTGATTTATGTTCAGAAATGTTTACTTCAAGAAATTGTGACAGAAAAATTTGGCAAACATGACATTTCATCGCATACTCCTAAGGTAAAGGGAGAGTACCCTGAAAAGCATGGTAATTTCATGATCACGGAATTGTTTAAACTCTGCACATTCCATTTCACACTGCACAAACAAGTGTCAATAGCGGGTATGGCCTCCGTTAGCTCCAATGACAGCTTGGCAACGTCGTCTCATGCTTCCAACGAGGTTTTGAATGGACGCAAGAGAGATATTGTTCCATTCTTGGATCAGAACATTTTCAAATTCCTGGAGGGTGGCTGGTTGTACAGGACGACGTGAAATCGCTACCTGAAGCATATTCCAGACATGCTCGATAAAGTTGAGGTCTGGAGAACGAGCTGGCCAGTCCATACGAACAATTGTCTCACGTTCCAGGTACTCGTCCACCACCCTAGCACGATGTGGACGTGCATTATCGTCCATGAGGATGAAGTCAGGACCAACAGCACCAGCATATGGTCTCACGTACACATCCAGGACTTCATCCCTGTAGCGCACTCCGGTCATCGTGCCTCGCCTTAGGACATGGAGATCAGTTTGTCCAGCTCGACTGATTCCTCCCCAAATCATCAACGACCCACCACCATATCTGTCATGTTCAGCAACATTAGCGTCCTGATATCGTTCTCCTGCCCTTCTCCACACTCGTGCACGACGATCTGTGAAGTCAACACAAAACCTCGACTCGTCTGTGAAAAGTACAGGGGCCCAATCAGCAACCCTCCAATTCACATGAGCCCTGGCCCAATTCAAACGATCTTGTCTGTGTCGCTGAGTAAGAGGGATGCGAATACAGGCTCTCCGGGAACGAAGACCACCTTCATGAAGACGATTACGCACAGTTTGCGTGGAAATGTTAACTCCAGTTGCATTCAGAAGATCATTTCTAAGCGCAGTCGCCGTTGCAAACCGATGACGTCGTGCTGAAATCAAGAGAAAACGGTCATCTTGCTGCGTGGTGGACCTTTCTCTGCCGCCTCCATGTCGATGAGAAGCTGAACCATGAGCTTGATACCGGTTCCAAGCTCTGCAAACAACGCTCTGACTGACACCCAATAGCTCTGCAACGTGACGTTGTCTTGCACCATTTTCGAGCATTCCTATGCATCTGGCCAATTCTTCAATAGTCAAACAACGTCTTTGACGTTGTGGAGGCATTTTCATAGAGTAACAGTGACTTAAACGAGGTCAGATGTAAAGACAATGGCCAAATTCAAATCAACGACAAGCACTCAGAAATGTGAATAATGTGGGTACCATGCTTCACGTGCTACTCATGATCACTGCAGCATGCATTTCCCTACCTAACCTGTGTTTTGAGGCTCAAGAGGGGTCAGTCCAACACTATGATGAAATTTGCGTGTCTTATCAATTCATATATTGATTTTATAATGTAAGAACTATATGATCCTTATCAAACTTTGAGTAGTATATATATATATATATATATATATATATATATATATATATATATATAGAGAGAGAGAGAGAGAGAGAGAGAGTATTTAATTACCTCAGAGCCTCAGTGTACTACATATCATCTGGATGTTCCAGAAATGAATCTGTTGATAAAAAAAATCATAATCACAGAGCCATATTTCTTTCATCAATATAAAACTACTCAGATATTCAACTTCGTTCACTTTAATATAAATTTCAAGATTTTGCTTTTAAACTTGCACCCTACTTTCAAAATGATATTAATTATACAGATCTGTTAATAAAGAAAGAATTTGATACTATCTGACCAGTCTGTAAGGTCTAAAATATCTAAGTTTGTCTTTGTCATCACGCTGGGTCTTTACCAAATTGCTGTCGTAAAATCTCTGGTAAAATTACCTGAATACCATTCAGTGACAAGAACCAATGAAAGTTAAATGCAAGACCTTTATACTTGACCACGTGACCACTACTTTTATGAGGTGGATCTAGAAGTATGGTTCCACGTAAAAATCAGGCAAAATCGCATTTTCGTGTTAAGTTCATGTTCACGAAATGATCCCAACATTTGCATACTACGTCGTCATAATATGTTTACCAATTGTACAAAGTATTTTTAATTTATTTCGTTTTGTTCCAATAATATGGCCAGATATTTATGAACACCGAGAGATCCATGCTTAGTGTAAATCTATACAAAACACTACTTAAAAACATGTATATTTGCATGGTAGTTTTTATAAAATAAAAATATACTACTACATTCAGAAACGTGTCACAACGTACTATGTAAACTATTATTGATAAGATATATATATATATATATATATATATATATATATATATATATATATGCATGCCGTGTAGTTTTTAAAAAAGTATTTTTGAATAGCATAAACCCTTCGATCTGCCTCTCTGCTCACACGGGGAAATGTCATGATATTCTGTCGAAATATCATACCGTGTCGATGTGCTGACTGTTTGTTCTCAGAACACCATAAACCGTGTTTTATAGATATCTAGAGGTTCATAAACGAATTCAAATCAATTATTCATCTTCTGTTTGCAATGGGGTTTTTTTTCATCGTATTTGAAACTAAACTGAAATATGAAGTGTATTTTGAGATCAATCATGCGTAGTATTCTTTGGGAGTTTAGCTAATGAGGCTTATCTTAGGAAAATTGTCTACAATGGAAGCAAACACTAGGCTATCACGTTGCCGGTACAATTCAGTTTGCAATCTTTAAATCAGTATCAACGGTCACTAATAACAATTGAAAATACGTTTGTAACTTAATAATTTAATTTATTGCGCATACAGCGTAACCATTTATTTATTTCACTGAGGAATTTCGATACAAGAGCTCTTCTGTGTAGGAGGTACTTTTAGTAATACTTCGAATGCACAGAGTGGGCGTAAATTCAGTGAGAAAGACGAGAAATTGTATTAAAGCGGATTTGTAAATTACTATTGAAAAAAAAAATTTACTTCAGAGAAAACATAAAACCAATGCTATATTTGTAAGGTTAATATCTAAGATATGGTATATACGAGCAACAAAATAACGTGATATTTAAGAATTTTATATATCTAATTATTCCCTGACTAGTTATCACTTACTTGTTTTGTGTATCAATCGAATTTAGGTGATGAAATGCATGCGTATGCATTGATGGGTATTGGTATTTGTCCCACTCTAACATGTAAACGCATGTTTCGTGCCTCACTGTGTATAAGACTGATCTACAAGGAAATAACCCGGATGTATAAATCTCAAAATTTGCGTGTTGTTCGGATCAACTTTTTTTTTTAGCATTTATAACATTTTCGAGGCAAATTTTCATACTGATCGCACGTTGTTCTTTACTTCCCAGGACTAGCTATTTTAAACCAAACTATTATCACAAATATATTTCTACTATAAATAAACGGGGAGAGGACTCCTATAAGCCCCCAGTAATACTGCAATAGTACACGATTATTATACATGGTTTTAAGGACGTGGGGATCCGGGTTAGAATAGGTCCTCAGTACCCCTTGCTTGTTGTAAGAGGCGACTAAATGGGGCGGTCCTTAGGATGAGACCGCAAAAACCGAGGTCCCGTGTCACAGCAGGTGTGGTACGCTAAAGATTCCTCCCTGCTCAAAGGTCCCAAGTACCGAGCATAGGCCTAAATTTTGCAGCTCTTCACCGGCAATGGTGACGTCTCCATTTGAGTGAAAATTTCTCGAGCGATAGTACGTTAAACAATATATAATCAATCAATCAACTTAGTCTGAAAAGTTAATTATTAGTAAATTGTTAAAACTTACTTTAAGTCTTAGGTAATGATAATTCAAAATATAGCCAGAGAATTTCAAAGACTAGTAAACTTTATGTCTAACTTATAGAACCTCGGCATGAAAAATGTTCAGTCCAACACAAAGCCCAGAAAGTTCCAACCAATAAAATCTAACCATTTCAAACACAGACCAATGAATGTTAAATGCTCGTGAATGTGTGTGTGTGGATCCAAGGGGAGTATACGGTTTTTACTAAACACCCAAATTAGTAAGATAGAAGAAAAAAATTAATTCTATAACCTATCAGTTTTAATACAAGGTTTTACCTATTTATTTATACATATTTACATGATAAAAGTACATCTACTACTACAACTACACCACACACACGCACACGTACGCACGCACACACACACACCACATATGAAATCTACTATATAGGGAGGCTATATACATCGTAATTTTATATAAATTTTCTTCACTGTTTTGGAGAAACCGTGTTTTATAGATATCTAGAGATTCATTTAAAAAGAAAATTAATTATTCATATTTCGTTGCCAATGAAATGTTTTATTCATAATTGAAACTAAACTGAAGTGTGAAGTATTTGTGGAGGTCAATTATGCATTATATTCTTTGGTAATTAGGCTAATGACTACAACATGGGATCGTTAGCACAGATCCCTGAGGACCAATATTTTCCGTTCGTTGTCCATTCCCGGAATGTTACAGTTTAAACTGTTTAACGATATCATTTATAAACTACGGTGCAAAACACGGAAAATAATCGCATTATTTTCTTCACATCTAGACAAATGTTCCCGCAAACATGGTAAAGAAAAATCTCAACTTTGAAAGATATTTCTCTAACAGATATTTCTCTAACAGATATTTCTCTAACAGATATTTCTCTAACAGATATTTCTCTAACAGATATTTCTCTAAAAACAGATATTTCTTTCAGAAAGGGATATACATCTTTTACTTACAAAGATATTTATTTCATTTAGAGAGATATCACTTTCATTTAGAGAGATATCACTTTCATTTAGAGAGATATCTCTTTCATTTAGGGAGATATCACTTTCATTTAGAGAGATATTTCTCTTTCATTTAGAGAGATATCACTTTCATTTAGAGAGATATCTCTTTCATTTAGGGAGATATCACTTTCATTTAGAGAGATATCACTTTCATTTAGAGAGATATTTCTCTTTCATTTAGGGAGATATCACTTACATTTAGAGAGATATCACTTTCATTTAGAGAGATATTACTTTCATTTAGAGAGATATCACTTTCATTTAGAGAGATATCACTTTCATTTAGGGAGATATCACTTTCATTTAGGGAGATATTTCTCTTTCATTTAGAGAGATATCTCTTTCATTTAGAGAGATATCACTTTCATTTAGAGAGATATCTCTTACATTTAGAGAGATACCTTTTTTCACTTTAAGCGCTATCTCCTATACATTGAGACATATCTTAAAAGATATATCCATAACTTGATCTGCATGGAAATATCTCTAAAACAAGAGGTTTCTATCTAAAGGGGCACAGACACTAGTTTTGATCGATTGAAATAAAAATCGTTTACGAATAAGTGGATTAAAAGTTTTTTCCCATAGGATGCACTTCGTAGTTACATAAAATCCCTTGACTTAAATCTTCTTTGTAAACACGGTGTTAATCAAAACAGAGTGTGTTAACATATACCGAGTGTGTTAATCTATACAGAGTGTATTAATCTATACAGAGTGTGTTAATCTATACCGAGTGTGTTAATCTATGCAGAGTGTGTTAATCTATACAGAGTGTGTTAATCTATACCGAGTGTGTTAATCTTTACAGAGTGTGTTAATCTATACCGAGTGTGTTCATCTATACAGAGTGTATTAATATATACAGGTGTGTTAATCTATACAGAGTGTATTAATATATACAGAATGTGTTAATCTATACCGAGTGTGTTAATCTATACAGAGTATATTAATCTATACAGAGTGTATTAATCTATACAGAGTGTATTAATCTATACAGAGTGTATTAATTTATACCGAGTGTGTTAATCAATGCAGAGTGTGTTAATCTATACATAGTGTGTTAATCTATACAGAGTGTGTTAATCTATACCGAGTGTGTTAATCTATACAGAGTGTATTAATATATACAGGTGTGTTAATCTATACAGAGTGTGTTAATCTATACAGAGTGTATTAATCTATACAGAGTGTGTTAATCTATATAGAGTTTGTTAATCTATACAGAGTGTATTAAGATATACAGAGTGTGTTAATCTATACCGACTGTGTTAATCTATACAGAGTGTGTTAATCTATATAGAGTGTGTTACTCTATACCGAGTATGTTAATCTTTACAGAGTGTGTTAATCTATATAGAGTTTGTTAATCTATACAGAGTGTATTAAGATATACAGAGTGTGTTAATCTACACCGCGTGTGTTAATCTATACTGAGTGTATTAATATATACAGAGTGTATTAATTTATACAGAGTGTGTTAATCTATACAGGGTGTATTAATATATACAGAGTGTGTTATCTATACAGAGTGTGATATCTATACAGAATGTGTTAATCTATTCCGAGTGTGTTATTTATACAGAGTGTGTTAATCTATACCGAGTGTGTTATCTATACAGAATGTGTTAATCTATCTATACAGATTGTGTTAATCTATACAGAGTGTGTTATCTATACCGAGTGTGTTATCTATACAGAGTGTGTTATCTATACCGAGTGTGTTATCTATACAGAGTGTGTTAATCTATACCGAGTGTGTTATCTATACAGAATGTGTTAATCTATACAGAGTATGTTAATCTATACCGAGTGTGTTATCTATACAGAATGTGTTAATCTATACAAAGTGTGTTATCTATACAGAGTGTGTTAATCTATATAGAGTGTGTTAATCTATACCGACTGTGTTAATCTATATAGAGTGTGTTAATCTATACAGAGTGTGTTAATCTATACCGAGTGTGTTATCTATACCGAGTGTGTTATCTATACAGAATGTGTTAATCTATACAGAGTGTGTTATCTATACAGAGTGTGTTAATCTATACCGAGTGTGTTAATCTATACAGAGTGTGTTATCTATACAGAGTGTGTTATCTATACAGAGTGTGTTAATCTATACAGAGTGTGTTAATCTATACCGAGTGTGTTATCTATACAGAGTGTGTTAATCTATACCGAATGTGTTATCTATACAGAGTGTGTTAATCTATACCGTGTGTGTTATCTATACAGAGTGTGTTAATCTATACCGAGTGTGTTAATCTATACAGAATGTGTTAATCTATACAGAGTGTGTTATCTATACAGAGTGTGTTAATCTATATAGAGTGTGTTAATCTATATAGAGTGTGTTAATCTATACAGAATGTGTTAATCTATACAGAGTGTGTTATCTATACAGAGTGTGTTAATCTATATAGAGTGTGTTAATCTATATAGAGTGTGTTAATCTATACAGAGTGTGTTAATCTATACCGAGTGTGTTATCTATACCGAGTGTGTTAATCTATACAGAGTGTGTTAATCTATACAGAGTGTGTTAATCTATACAGAGTGTATTAATATTATATACAGAGTGTGTTAATCTATACAGAGTGAGACAAATGCACGTGTATATCATAAAATTGTAAATAAACGCTTGTAAACCACGTGACTCAGAGTCAGAGATATCTATAAAAGTCAAAACATATACATGTATCTCCAAATCAAAGAATAACTCTCTATCTCTCTCTAGCTTTACAAAACATAGATGTCGAACCCCCCCCCCCCCCACTTTTTTTCAAAGATAGACATGATATAGGCTTTGAAAATTGGAGCCTAGCTGGAATTTGCAGGCCCATCCGAAGCATTTTCCGAGAGATAATAAATGCTGCTGTCAGCAGAGACTGTCATAATCTGCCGTTCAAGGACTGCGAATGAAATATGTGTGATGTGGACTCGTACATCCAATGTGACATATTGTCTTCTAACCACTTTGTTCTATGTGTTCCATCAGATGTTCTTAACGAGGGTTCTAGAAACCCTAGCAGTTATGAAACGGAGCTTCAGTATACGTTCACAAATCCTTCTACATTCAGAATGGGTGATGGAGATCTAAAAAGTGAGACGTCTGAGCTTGAAGATAGTCCAAGTAATACTTCAACGCCCAAAGAGCAAAAACTGGACAAGGACGGAACAGAAAACCTAGAACATTCTGTTAGGTGGCCTTCACATGATATAAAAGAGTAAACTTTCCAACCCACCTATTTCATTTCCTTTATCAAGTTTTGGGGGTCAGAAAAGGTCTTTTCAGGGATCTTGGTGTGAGAAATGGAAATGGTTCCACTGTGATGTGTCATGAGATAAAGCTTTTTGTTTCTGTTATGTAACAGCTTACAAGGGTGGTATGTTGTCCAATCATAATAAGGAGGCGCTTTTTTGTCAACAGGATTCCGTAATTGGACGAAAGCCACGATGTGCTTCGAAAAACATACCAACAGCAAGTGTCATAGAGAAGCAGTTGAGAGATTGTTTACATTTCCAAAAGTATTGAAGGATGTTTGTGAATCTCTCAGTAAACAACACCCGGAACAGAAAAAAGACAACTGAGATTGTTTCCTGAAAATACTTAGAAGTTTAAGATATCTAACAAAACAAATATTCCAGTCAGGGGGAAACAGGAGAGTTCTTCTAATTTTCACGAGTTGGTTAAACTGCAGGCAGAGAGTGATCCTGTTTTGCGGGCATGGATTCAGACAAATATGTTTCAGTACAAGTTCAAAACGACGCGGTTTCAGTACAAGTTCACAACGACGCGGTAGCTCAGTGGTAAGAGCGTTCGCTTCGTAACCGGGAGGTCGTGAGTTCGAGCCCCGCTCGTGCCATGGCAGAGTCAAACCTAAGACGAAAATTAGGTTGTGATTGCTCCTTCGCCAAACGCTCGGTGAGAATCACAGGTCTTTCGGATATGACCTTAAAAACGGAGGTCCCTTGTCACGGTAGGCGTTAGCACGTTAAAGAACCCTCACTGCTACGGCCCTGAGTGCTAAGTAGAAGTCTAAATTTGTGGTTCTTCACCTACAGCAGGTGACGTCTCAATATGAGTGAAAAATTCTCGACGGGACGTAAAACAAACAAACAAACAAAACGACGCACTTAAAGTAATGGCCAATCAAGTTCCATAAATGTTACGAAAAATTTAGAGAATGTCAAATTTCTAACCATAATCGCTGATGAGACTACTGACATTTCTAATAGAGAGTAACTCGTTATTTGCCTCCGATACATCGATGACCAGTTTGTGCCACACGGAATTTTTGTTGGCTTATATGAAGTCGACGATATTAAAGACGATACAACAGCTTCTGCTATCACTGATACCTTGACCAGGTTCAATTTCCTGTTAATAAATGACGGGATCAGTGTTATGATATGGCTACCTCTGGCAGGGTCAAAAAGTGAAGTTGCAAAACAAATTTTAGAGAAGAAGAGCAGAACTCTTTATTCGTACCGTTATGGTCATGCTCTAAACTTGACATGCTCTGATGCTGTTAAATCGTTTACAATTATTAGAGATGGTCTCGAAGTAACGCGTGAAATAACAAAATTGATCAAAGAGTAGCCAAGAAAAGAATTTGAAAGAATCTGAGAATATGGAGACTTCATCACCTGGAGTTTTGTGTCCAACTAGGTGGAGAGGTCGAGCAGATGCTCTTCCGAGTGTAATTCTTAATTACAAAGTATTATTGGGAGGAATCGATGGAGTATGTACATGTAAAGGTTTCAGACATGAGATGCAGAATAAGAGGGGTTATGACCTACATGAATAAATTTGACTTCCTCTTTCGTTGTCTGTTGGGTGAACAGTTGCTCCGTCATAGCGATATTCTGACCAAAGCCCTTCAGACAAAAATTTGTTTGCTGCAGAAAGTCAGAAAATGTCTCTCAACACGGTGAAAACTCTGGGGTCTCTTAGATCAGACAAAGAGGATGCCAAAATAAGAGCCACAGATTTTGATATTGATAGTCCTGCAGTGCCTCGTCGAAGACGTCCTCCGACAAAAAAAATTGACGAAGGATCTCTGTAGCACCACGCCACTTGCGAAGATTTGTAGAGCTAAATATTTTGAGGCAATTGATTTACTTGTGAATGGCATTAGAAGTCACTTTGATCAGCCAGGACATGCACGATATATGCAGCTGGAATTGTTATTGTTGAGAACATTTTGACAGGTAATATGAGTGGGTCACAAATTTTTACGGTACAGACATCAATGCCAAAAATTTGTGAATTCAGTTTAAAACACTCAGGTGCAATCTCCCCAAAGACACCACTCCTTCCATTCAGGCAATAACTGAATTCATCAAAACAGAAGGCATATTACTGTATAGCGAAATTGCAGTTT
Organism: Ostrea denselamellosa; assembly: GCA_024699665.1. Taxonomy (NCBI): domain Eukaryota; kingdom Metazoa; phylum Mollusca; class Bivalvia; order Ostreida; family Ostreidae; genus Ostrea; species Ostrea denselamellosa. The sequence continues at coordinate 13,710,503 of JAMZEH010000017.1, read as the reverse complement.
TGATTGAACTTCTCGTAATGTCATCAACAAATGCTACCAGCGAAAGAATGTTCAGCACACTGCGCTGCATCAAATCTTATCTGCGATCAACTATGACCCACGTTAGACTAAATAACCTTATGATCCTTCACGTATATCACGAAAATATGGAGAATCTGGATCCAAGGGGCGTGGCAAATGAATTTGTTAGTGAGAATGAACACAGACTCTTCCTTTTTGGAAAATTCTAATGAAAGGACTGAAAAGTTGTGACATTTTGAGAAGCCAAGAGCCAATTCCTGCAGCTCATTCAAGTACTGTAGTTTCAGTTACAATCTGTATATGAATTCAATAGTCAATAGAAAGTAGCTTCTGTGTGTGCGTGTGTGTGTGCGCGTTTGTGTGTGTATGTGTGCGTGTGTGTGTATGTGTGTGTGTGTGTATCTGTGTGTGTGCGTGCGTGCGTGCGTGCGTGCGTGCGTGTGTGTGTATGTGTGTGTGTGTATCTGTGTGAGTGTATGTGTGTGTGTGTGTGTATGTATGTATGTGTGTGTGTGTGTGTGTGTGTGTTTGCGTGCGTGCGTGCGTGCGTGTGTGTGTATGTGTGAGTGTGTGTGTGTGTGTTGTGTGTGTGTGTGTATGTATGTGTGTGTGTGCATGAGTGTGTGTGTGTGTGTGTATGTATACTGTAGTTTCAGTTACAATCTGTATATGAATTCAATAGTCAATAGAAAGTAGCTTCTGTGTATGTGTGTGAGTGTGTGTTTGTGTGTGTGTATGTGTGTGTGTCTGTGTGTGTGTCTGTGTGTGTGTGTGAGTGTGTGTGTGTGAGTGTGTGTGTATCTGTGTGTGTGTGTATCTGTGTGTGTGTGTATGTATGTGTGTGTATATATATATGTGTGTGTGTGTGTGTGTGTGTGTGTGTGTGTGTGTGTGTGTGTGTGTGTGTGTGTGTGTGTGTGTGTGTGTGCGTGCGTGCGTGCGTGCGTTTGTGTGTGTGTGTGTGTGTGCTCGGCGTAGAAACTTTTTTATTGGTTTAGCCTCCCTCCTTTCAATTTGCTTTCGACGCCTATACAAAATATTTCTTTACACATACGATATATATGTATCTCTCTTCGGTAAAGACATATCTCTCTAATGTCTGTGTGTGTTGTTTGTGTGTCTGTGTGTGCTGTGTCTGTGTGTGTTTGTCTATGTATCTGTGTGTGTTGTATGTGTCTGTGTGTGTTGTGTGTGTCTGTGTGTGTTTGTTTGTGTGTGTGTGTTTCTCTGTGTCTGTTTGTGTTATGTGTGTGTGTCTGTGTATTGTGTGTATGTCCGTTTGTTGTATGTGTTGTGTGTGTCTGTGTTGTGTGTGTTTCTGTGTGTGTTTGTTTGTGTGTGTGTGTCTGTCTGTTTCTCTGTGTGTGTTTGTGTTATGTGTGTGTGTCTTTGTGTTGTGTGTGTGTCCGTTTGTAGTGTGTTGTGTGTGTCTGTGTATCTGTGTGTTTGTCTGTGTGTTTGTTTGTGTGTGTGTGTTTGTGTTTCTGTGCTTGTGTGTGTGTCTGTGGTGTGTGTGTGTGTGTCCGTTTGTAGTGTGTGTAGACTCACTGCCTGTTGCATTTTACTATAGACTTACTGCCTGCTTCATTTTACTATAGACTCATTGCCTGCTTCATTTTACTATAGAATCATTGACTGCTCCATTTTACTATAGACTCACTGCCTGCTTCATTTTACTATAGACTCACTGCCTGCTTTATTTTACTATAGACTCATTGCCTGCTTCATTTTACTACAGAATCATTGCCTGCTTCATTTTACTATAGACTCACTGCCTGCTTCATTTTATTATAGAATCATTGCCTGCTTCATTTTACCATATACTCACTGCCTGCTTCATTTTATTATAGACTCATTGACTGTTTCATTTTACTATAGACTCACTGCCTGCTTCATTGTACTATAAACTCGCTGATTGCTTCATTTTACTATAGACTCACTGCCTGCTTCATTTTACTATAGACTCACTGCCTGCTTCATTTTACTATAGACTCACTGCCTGTTTCATTTTACTACAGACTCACTGCCTGCTTCATTTTACTGTAGAATCATTGACTGTTTCATTTTACTATAGAATCATTGACTGCTCCATTTTACTATAGACTCACTGCCTGCTTCATTTTACTATAGACTCACTGCCTGCTTCATTTTACTATAGACTCACTGCCTGTTTCATTTTACTACAGACTCACTGACTGCTTCATTTTACTGTAGAATCATTGACTGTTTCATTTTACTATAGAATCATTGACTGCTCCATTTTACTATAGACTCACTGCCTGCTTCATTTTACTATAGACTCACTGCCTGCTTCATTTTACTATAGACTCACTGCCTGTTTCATTTTACTATAGACTCACTGCCTGCTTCATTTTACTGTAGAATCATTGACTGTTTCATTTTACTATAGAATCATTGACTGCTCCATTTTACTATAGACTCACTGCTTGCTTCATTTTACTATAGACTCATTGCCTGCTTCATTTTACTATAGAATCATTGACTGCTCCATTTTACTATAGACTCACTGCCTGTTTCATTTTACTACAGACTTACTGCCTGCTTCATTTTACTATAGACTCATTGCCTGCTTCATTTTACTATAGAATCATTGACTGCTCCATTTTACTATAGACTCACTGCCTGCTTCATTTTACTATAGACTCACTGCCTGCTTTATTTTACTATAGACTCATTGCCTGCTTCATTTTACTACAGAATCATTGCCTGCTTCATTTTACTATAGACTCACTGCCTGCTTCATTTTATTATAGAATCATTGCCTGCTTCATTTTACCATATACTCACTGCCTGCTTTATTTTATTATAGACTCACTGCCTGTTTTATTTTACTACAGACTCACTGCCTGCTTCATTTTACTGTAGAATCATTGACTGTTTCATTTTACTGTAGAATCATTGAATGTTTCATTTTACTATAGACTCATTGACTGCTTCATTTTACTATAGACTTACGGCCTGCTTCATTTTACTATCTACTCACTGCCTGCTTCATTTTACTATAGACTCATTGCCTGCTTCATTTTACTGTAGAATCATTGCCTGCTCCATTTTACTATAGACTCACTGCCTGCTTCATTTTACTGTAGAATCATTGACTGTTTCATTTTACTATAGACTCACTGCCTGCTTCATTTTACTGTAGATTCATTGACTGCTTCATTTTACTATAGACTCACTGCCTGCTTCATTTTACTATAGACTCACTGCCTGTTTCATTTTACTATAGACTCATTGCCTGCTTCATTTTACTATAGACTCAATGCCTGCTTCATTTTATTGTAGAATCATTGACTGCTTCATTTTACTATAGACTCACTGCCTGCTTCATTTTACCATAGACTCATTGCCTGCTTCAATTTACTATAGACTCAATGCCTGCTTCATTTTATTGCAGAATCATTGCCTGCTTCATTTTACTATACACTCATTGACTGCTTCATTTTTTTGTAGAATCATTGACTGTTTCATTTTACTATAGACTCACTGCCTGCTTCATTTTACTATAGACTCACTGCCTGCTTCATTTTACTATAGACTCACTGACTGCTTCATTTTACTATAGACTCACTGCCTGTTTCATTTAACTATAGACTCACTGCCTGCTTCATTTTACTATAGACTCATTGCCTGCTTCATTTTATTATAGACTCACTGCCTGCTTCATTTTACTATAGACTCACTGCCTGCTTCATTTTACTATAGACTCATTGACTGCTTCATTTTACTATAGACTCACAACCTGCTTCATTTTACTATAGACTCATTGCCTGCTTCATTTTACTATAGACTCACTGCCTGCTTCATTTTACTATAGAATCATTGACTGCTCCATTTTACTATAGACTCACTGCCTGCTTCATTTTACTATAGAATCATTGACTGCTCCATTTTACTATAGACTCACTGCCTGCTTCATTTTACTATAGACTCATTGCCTGCTTCATTTTACTATAGACTCACTGCCTGCTTCATTTTACTATAGAATCATTGACTGCTTCATTTTACTATAGACTCACTGCCTGCTTCATTTTACTATAGACTCACTGTCGCTTCATTTTACTATAGACTCACTGCCTGCTTCATTTTACTATAGACTCACAACCTGCTTCATTTTACTATAGACTCACTGCCTGCTTCATTTTACTATAGACTCACTGCCTGCTTCATTTTACTATAGACTCAAAGCCTGCTTCATTTTACTATAGAATCATTGCCCGTTTCATTTTACTATAGACTCACTGCCTGCTTTATTTTACTATAGACTCACTGCCTGTTTCATTTTACTATAGAATCATTGATTGCTTCATTTTACTATAAACTCATTGACTGCTTCATTTTACTATAGACTCACTGCCTGTTTCCTTTTACTACAAATTCACTGCCTGCTTCATTTTACTATAGACTCATTGCCTGCTTCATTTTACTATAGACTCATTGCCTGCTTCATTTTACTATAGACTCATTGACTGCTTCATTTTACTATAGACTCACTGCCTGCTTCATTTTACTATAGACTCATTGCCTGCTTCATTTTATTATAGACTCACTGCCTGCTTCATTTTACTATAGACTCACTGCCTGCTTCATTTTACTATAGACTCATTGACTGCTTCATTTTACTATAGACTCACAACCTGCTTCATTTTACTATAGACTCATTGCCTGCTTCATTTTACTATAGACTCACTGCCTGCTTCATTTTACTATAGACTCACTGCCTGCTTCATTTTACTATAGACTCATTGCCTGCTTCATTTTACTATAGACTCATTGCCTGCTTCATTTTACTATAGACTCACTGCCTGCTTCATTTTACTATAGACTCACTGCCTGTTTCATTTTACTACAGACTCACTGCCTGCTTCATTTTACTGTAGAATCATTGACTGTTTCATTTTACTATAGAATCATTGACTGCTCCATTTTACTATAGACTCACAACCTGCTTCATTTTACTATAGACTCATTGCCTGCTTCATTTTACTATAGACTCACTGCCTGCTTCATTTTACTATAGAATCATTGACTGCTCCATTTTACTATAGACTCACTGCCTGCTTCATTTTACTATAGAATCATTGACTGCTCCATTTTACTATAGACTCACTGCCTGCTTCATTTTACTATAGACTCATTGCCTGCTTCATTTTACTATAGACTCACTGCCTGCTTCATTTTACTATAGAATCATTGACTGCTTCATTTTACTATAGACTCACTGCCTGCTTCATTTTACTATAGACTCACTGTCGCTTCATTTTACTATAGACTCACTGCCTGCTTCATTTTACTATAGACTCACAACCTGCTTCATTTTACTATAGACTCACTGCCTGCTTCATTTTACTATAGACTCACTGCCTGCTTCATTTTACTATAGACTCACTGCCTGCTTCATTTTACTATAGAATCATTGCCCGTTTCATTTTACTATAGACTCACTGCCTGCTTTATTTTACTATAGACTCACTGCCTGTTTCATTTTACTATAGAATCATTGATTGCTTTATTTTACTATAAACTCATTGACTGCTTCATTTTACTATAGACTCACTGCCTGTTTCATTTTACTACAGATTCACTGCCTGCTTCATTTTACTATAGACTCATTGCCTGCTTCATTTTACTATAGACTCATTGCCTGCTTCATTTTACTATAGACTCGTTGACTGCTTCATTTTACTATAGACTCACTGCCTGCTTCATTTTACTATAGACTCATTGCCTGCTTCATTTTATTATAGACTCACTGCCTGCTTCATTTTACTATAGACTCACTGCCTGCTTCATTTTACTATAGACTCATTGACTGCTTCATTTTACTATAGACTCACAACCTGCTTCATTTTACTATAGACTCATTGCCTGCTTCAGTTTACTATAGACTCACTGCCTGCTTCATTTTACTATAGACTCACTGCCTGTTTCATTTTACTACAGACTCACTGCCTGCTTCATTTTACTGTAGAATCATTGACTGTTTCATTTTACTATAGAATCATTGACTGCTCCATTTTACTATAGACTCACTGCCTGCTTCATTTTACTATAGACTCACTGCCTGCTTCATTTTACTATAGACTCACTGCCTGTTTCATTTTACTATAGACTCACTGCCTGCTTCATTTTACTGTAGAATCATTGACTGTTTCATTTTACTATAGAATCATTGACTGCTCCATTTTACTATAGACTCACTGCTTGCTTCATTTTACTATAGACTCATTGCCTGCTTCATTTTACTATAGAATCATTGACTGCTCCATTTTACTATAGACTCACTGCCTGTTTCATTTTACTACAGACTTACTGCCTGCTTCATTTTACTATAGACTCATTGCCTGCTTCATTTTACTATAGAATCATTGACTGTTCCATTTTACTATAGACTCACTGCCTGCTTCATTTTACTATAGACTCACTGCCTGCTTTATTTTACTATAGACTCATTGCCTGCTTCATTTTACTACAGAATCATTGCCTGCTTCATTTTACTATAGACTCACTGCATGCTTCATTTTATTATAGAATCATTGCCTGCTTCATTTTACCATATACTCACTGCCTGCTTCATTTTATTATAGACTCATTGACTGTTTCATTTTACTATAGACTCACTGCGTGCTTCATTGTACTATAGACTCGCTGATTGCTTCATTTTACTATAGACTCACAACCTGCTTCATTTTACTATAGATTCATTGACTGCTTCATTTTACTATAGACTCACTGCCTGCTTCATTTTACTATAGACTCACTGCCTGCTTCATTTTACTATAGACTCACTGCCTGTTTCATTTTACTATAGACTCACTGCCTGCTTCATTTTACTGTAGAATCATTGACTGTTTCATTTTACTATAGAATCATTGACTGCTCCATTTTACTATAGACTCACTGCTTGCTTCATTTTACTATAGACTCATTGCCTGCTTCATTTTACTATAGAATCATTGACTGCTCCATTTTACTATAGACTCACTGCCTGTTTCATTTTACTACAGACTCACTGCCTGCTTCATTTTACTGTAGAATCATTGACTGTTTCATTTTACTGTAGAATCATTGAATGTTTCATTTTACTATAGACTCATTGACTGCTTCATTTTACTATAGACTTACGGCCTGCTTCATTTTACTATCTACTCACTGCCTGCTTCATTTTACTATAGACTCATTGCCTGCTTCATTTTACTGTAGAATCATTGCCTGCTCCATTTTACTATAGACTCACTGCCTGCTTCATTTTACTGTAGAATCATTGACTGTTTCATTTTACTATAGACTCACTGCCTGCTTCATTTTACTGTAGATTCATTGACTGCTTCATTTTACTATAGACTCACTGCCTGCTTCATTTTACTATAGACTCACTGCCTGTTTCATTTTACTATAGACTCATTGCCTGCTTCATTTTACTATAGACTCAATGCCTGCTTCATTTTATTGTAGAATCATTGACTGCTTCATTTTACTATAGACTCACTGCCTGCTTCATTTTACCATAGACTCATTGCCTGCTTCATTTTACTATAGACTCAATGCCTGCTTCATTTTATTGTAGAATCATTGCCTGCTTCATTTTACTATACACTCATTGACTGCTTCATTTTTTTGTAGAATCATTGACTGTTTCATTTTACTATAGACTCACTGCCTGCTTCATTTTACTATAGACTCACTGCCTGCTTCATTTTACTATAGACTCACTGACTGCTTCACTTTACTATAGACTCACTGCCTGTTTCATTTAACTATAGACTCACTGCCTGCTTCATTTTACTATAGACTCATTGCCTGCTTCATTTTATTATAGACTCACTGCCTGCTTTATTTTACTATAGACTCACTGCCTGCTTCATTTTACTATAGACTCATTGACTGCTTCATTTTACTATAGACTCACAACCTGCTTCATTTTACTATAGACTCATCGCCTGCTTCATTTTACTATAGACTCACTGCCTGCTTCATTTTACTATAGAATCATTGACTGCTCCATTTTACTATAGACTCACTGCCTGCTTCATTTTACTATAGAATCATTGACTGCTCCATTTTACTATAGACTCACTGCCTGCTTCATTTTACTATAGACTCATTGCCTGCTTCATTTTACTATAGACTCACTGCCTGCTTCATTTTACTATAGAATCATTGACTGCTTCATTTTACTATAGACTCACTGCCTGCTTCATTTTACTATAGACTCACTGTCGCTTCATTTTACTATAGACTCACTGCCTGCTTCATTTTACTATAGACTCACAACCTGCTTCATTTTACTATAGACTCACTGCCTGTTTCATTTTACTATAGACTCACTGCCTGCTTCATTTTACTATAGACTCAAAGCCTGCTTCATTTTACTATAGAATCATTGCCCGCTTCATTTTACTATAGACTCACTGCCTGCTTTATTTTACTATAGACTCACTGCCTGCTTCATTTTACTATAGAATCATTGATTGCTTCATTTTACTATAAACTCATTGACTGCTTCATTTTACTATAGACTCACTGCCTGTTTCATTTTACTACAGATTCACTGCCTGCTTCATTTTACTATAGACTCATTGCCTGCTTCATTTTACTATAGACTCATTGCCTGCTTCATTTTACTATAGACTCATTGACTGCTTCATTTTACTATAGACTCATTGCCTGCTTCATTTTACTATAGACTCACTGCCTGCTTCATTTTACTATAGACTCACTGCCTGCTTCATTTTACTATAGACTCATTGACTGCTTCATTTTACTATAGACTCACTGCCTGCTTCATTTTACTATAGACTCATTGACTGCTTCATTTTACTGTAGATTCATTGAGTGCTTCATTTTACTGTAAAATCACTGCCTGGTTGGATCATTTTACTACACATTTATTGTCTAGTCATTTTAGTACAGATTTTTCTCTGATTCATTTTACTATAGTTACACGTGCATTAGTTTTGTAAGGCATATCTATTCACGTCCGTTTTAGACTCTCCAACATATAATTCCTACCTGTGGTCAGTCACATTATCAGACATGGAACCAGACATGTCGTTACTCTCTCTGATATCATTGTAAGGACAGATTCATCAAAGCTTCTGACATTAAGGAGGCATTTTACACTGTCACAATGTCTGACTTTCTTTTAAAACATGAAAGAAATTATAAATATCAGCAATTTTTATATTTTCCTTTTAAAGTTAATTGTCTAATTATAGTTCAGGTTGTCTGCGGTCACTGTAACACTATAACACTATAACTACAGTAAAACCCAGTTATAGTGAATCTCCAGGGCCAGCGAAAAACAGTTCGGTATATCCAAACTTCTTCATATCAGATATTTTCGGTACTTTTCTTCTCATTGGGGAATAAATCTCACTTTGCAAAAAGTGTGAATTCGCTATAAGCCTGTTTAACTGTATTTCAATCTGCCATGTAAACGACTTGACAGTTTGAAACTCAGTATATTGTCAAATTTCGTTGTTGACATTGATTGGCGGAATTTTCCCAATAAGGTAGTATATAATATTGGATCTTAATTGTTCAATCAACTTGTGTATTAATTATCGGGTTGGAACTTTGGGTGTTTTTTTTAATTCAATTTTCCTCATTAACCTCCCCCACTCCACCACCACCACCACCACCACCAAAAAAGCAACATTTCTAAAGCTCCAAACTTGCCCGAAACTTTTCATTTCAAACTCCGTACGTGTAATAATGCATTTGAATATTTCATATTTTAAATGCAATTACCAAGAATCATAAGATTCAAATACTCTAATTCTCCCCATTACATTAATGAGATGATCATTGACATCTACAGAATACTGTAATCATTTTGTGGATACTAAAACGGATATATGATAGATTTCTATCATTAAATTTAGGATAAATGAACCAATGATTTCTCGACTAATTAGTTGACATATATTGCCGAGGATGTACATGTGTACTACTCTCGGACATGTTGTGACGTGATAAGATTAAGCGTCCCGAATAATGTATTCATATCTAAATTGAAAATCAGGCAACGTTAATACGGATGAAAAATCGTCTTCTCCAACATTTCTGACACAGGTAGATTTTTCTTTATGATTAAGGTATAAAATATTGATTTTGCATCATATAAGATGTTCTTCATCATTCCTCTCGTTAGCATTGGACGATTCTGCATGACATTCAGAACACGATATCTCGTTAAGAAAGATACTTTTAAAAAAAACAACACATATTTTGGGGGCTTTGAAACTAATTTTCAGTAAATCTAAAAAAAGAAATAATAATAATAGAAAAAACAAAAAAGAAAAAAAGAAAAAGAAAAAAAAAAGGCATTGTCTTAAATGTTAATTGCAAAAATATATAAATATTTGAAAGGTTTACGCAAACGGTACGCTAAGCTGTAGAGACCTGTCGTGTGAGAAGAAAATCTATTGTTTTATCATTATCAGAAAAAGGCACTGCATTTTCATCTCAGTCTATGATTTGTGATTTGTTGTAGAGCAGTCAGTCATTTTGAGGGAGTGTGCACGTGATTGAAAACAAACTTATAGATTCTGACATATATCGCACGGCAATTCACCACTGAATTATCTGTGAAATAAAACTGAAGTCCTATAACATTTGTGTTTGTCTCGGAAAAGTAAGAATGGATGGATAGATGTATATTGTTTAACGTCCCACTCGAGAATCTTTCATTCATATGCAGACGTCACCATTGCCGATGAAGGGCTGCAAAAGTCGTAAGAGGCAACTAACTGGAGCGGTCCTTCGGATGAGACCGAAAAAACCGAGGCCCCGTGTCACAGCAGGTGTGGCACGATAAAGACCCCTCCCTGCTCAAAGGCCATAAGCGCCGAGCATAGGCCTATATTTTGCAGCCCTTCACCGGCAATGGTGTCGTCTCCATATGAGTGAAAAATTTTGAGCGGGACGTTAAACAACATATAATCAATAATCGATATAATCAATAATCGATAGGGCTTTGAATGTTACATTGTGTTGTTAATCAACATCTATCCCCCTTTCTCCATTTAATTCTGATGCAACATAGATTTTCTTAATTCTGATGCAACATAGATTTTCTTAATTCTGATGCAACATAGATTTTCTTAATTCTGATGCAACATAGATTTTCTTAATTCTTATGCAACATAGATTTTCTTAATTCTGATGCAACATAGATTTTCTTAGTTCTGATGCAACATAGATTTTCTTAATTCTGATGCAACATAGATTTTCTTAATTCTGATGCAACATAGATTTTCTTAGTTCTGATGCAACATAGATTTTCTTAATTCTGATGCAACATAGATTTTCTTAATTCTGATGCAACATAGATTTTCTTAGTTCTGATGCAACATAGATTTTCTTAATTCTGATGCAACATAGATTTTCTTAATTCTGATGCAACATAGATTTTCTTAATTCTGATGCAACATAGATTTTCTTAGTTCTGATGCAACATAGATTTTCTTAATTCTGATGCAACATAGATTTTCTTAATTCTGATGCAACATAGATTTTCTTAATTCTGATGCAACATAGATTTTCTTAATTCTGATGCAACATAGATTTTCTTAGTTCTGATGCAACATAGATTTTCTTAATTCTGATGCAACATAGATTTTCTTAATTCTGATGCAACATAGATTTTCTTAATTCTGATGCAACATAGATTTTCTTTTAATACATTTTATCATGTTTACATTCTACACATGTTAATGCTGGCACCATTTGACTGCAGCACTTAATTTTCCAGGCTAAATGATATTTGGAATCAACACATATTTCTCTTGGTTTCACATGACTTCTCACCCCAATTAACCTAAGCAAAATAGTGATTGCAAAAATTTACCATGCATAACATATTATCATGATATATATGATTATATGGTGTTTGAACAGGGTTATATATATTTTGCATTTAGGCTGTATTTTTACAGTAAGTTTGATTGCCGAGAGAATATTAATTATTAAAACAACATATTCCCTACTGAAGTGTCGTGAAATTTTGTGTTACAGTTAAATCAATCAACTGAACACGAATTTACTGTGATATATTTAAACAAGAGCGCCCCTTGGGTGATATTGACAAGTGACGTAATCAACAAAGTAATATCGCCTGCTCGATTTCATCACGTTCTGGAATTTATTCAAACTTTTTAAACGGAAGTACTACACCTCAATTTGACGTCGCTAGGGGAATCTGCTACTCGACACGTGTTTATGTGTGTCATATATTCCCTCATTCACTGTGTGTTGACGTCACTAGGGGAATCTGCTACTCGACATGTGTTTATGTGTGTCATATATTCCCTCATTCACTGTGTGTATTCTGTTTAATTTCTGTTGAAACCCATTGCTTGTCATTGCTAACTCCCTAGGACGTTGGTGTTTTTTGTGCAGCTAATGCGCATGCTTGGTGCCATAATGCGACATTCTGGAAAATATAGAGAACAGAAGTCTCGATTTTTTTTTAAAAATCGTTATTTTACATTTATATCCCTGATGATTAAAACATTCTACACGAGTAAAAACACGAATTCGCAGGTAGCTATCTGATTTTTATTTTGCGGGTTAATTATACAGTACGCGGGTTCCACAGAATGATGCTGTCTAATGTAATCTAAACCTTTTACATGATCACATGATCACATCATTGATATTGAAAACTTATACTTGTATTGTTTTAAGGATAGCAATAATTAATGCACTAGTCTTCAGATTTTAACTTCATTGCAACCAGCAGACAACACACAGTTCACGCTTGTCCGATCAATCGATAGAGCCTGAACTAAAAATAACTTCTCACACAATGCACGTGTGTTAGCCTCGACTACAAATAACTTTATTTTTGACCATGCGTGGGAAAATTACCGTTCTCGGCAGTTTCCATAAAGTCACGTGGTAAAAATTCTTCCGTCGCACTGACCAATTCTATATCTTTCCGTGACATTGCGCGGGAAAAACACTGCCCTCGCATGCCATCCATATGGGTCACACACACACAGAGAGAGAGAGAGAGAGAGAGAGAGAGAGAGAGGTGTTAAAATACAAGGATTACTTTGCCAAGTCCGATTTTCTTAAATCCTGATATTGTCTCTTCAATGCTCTATCATATTTAACTGTATTTTTCTACTGTCACAGCAGGTGTGGCAGGATAAAGATCCCTCCCTGCCCAAATACCGTAAGTGCCGAGCATAGCTCTAAATTTTGCAGCCCTTCACCGGCAATGGTGACGTCTCGATGTGAGTAAAAAATTCTAGAGTGGGACGTTAAACAATATAAAACCACTCAACGAACAGTCTAACTTTTCAATGAGCAATAGACTTATACAATAATATGATATAGACTACATTACATTTATTTGTATTACAATTTAATTATGCACACTATCTCGACTCATTATGATTGATCTCTTTCTATCACGTATTGTAAACCAACCGATGAAATTCCCAAACCATTACTTGCAGGAAATAATGGTGTGTGTGTGTGTGTGTGTGTGTGTGTGTGTGTGTGTGCTTGTTTGTTTTGTTTTTGTTTTTTGTTTTGTTTTTATTAAGTAGGAGTTAATATTAAATGCATGGAATATTTTATCCTACGAAGTACCAAATAGAAGATTTCTTCCAAACACACTTTATGTAGGATTAATTATCCTATTGAAAATTATGGAAATATTAAGATTTTTTCATCCATAGGGTTATGATAGGATTTTTGTAGGATTTAAATTCCTGCCATTTTCCCGTAGGATTTCATGTCTTTGGAGGCTGATATCTGTTATTCTACAAGGATGTGTGAGCCCAACTTTGGACTATGACATACTGATAAAAATATCCACCATATATTTCACAAAGCCTTTATCATAAAGGGTAGCAAAACGTCTGGATTTTGCCGTGTCCAGAGTTAAATGTCGCACTGTTAAAGTCTTCCAAACCAATTAAGAACTGGCTGTATAAGAGTGGTTTTTTTTTTTCAAGTACTACTATCCCCCTCATTAACAGTCCCTTTGTACAAAACTTATGCTCCAACTTTAATTTCATTTTTTTTTTAAATCTTGATTACAAAGACCAACTTTGAATTTCTTTTAAAGCTTGTGTTAACCTTGTGTCAACCTGACACTTCTCGATCTTGATCCTAGTTTGTAGGTCCCAACATCTCCTATCATTTCTGAATATCCCTCTATATCAGACTGGTTCTTAAATAATACCAATTTTATGTTTTAAAGTCAGAGGTCAAGGTCGTTTAATACACGTTTGTTGAGCTTATCATCCTTTTATCATCTCTGAAAATCCCATGTCTTTATGAATTCCAGTTCTAAAATTATACCAGTTTTACGTTCAAGGTCACTGGAGTCCTTTGACATTGGTAAGCTGTTTCATTCCCTTCTAATTTCCGAAGACCTCAGTATTTGTCACTTTATTTTAGTTAAATTTTAGAATCCATTTTTCCCAGTAGAGTCCTGTGGTAGACCCCACCCCCAAATTATCCCCCAAAATGTATCAATCTGAAAACAAATACTTCTCTGCACAGCTAGGTATACTGGCCCATCATATCCTTGAATATCTAATGCTTTTATCAACGGGTTACGGACGACGACTGCAGACAGTTATAGGCGCGAGAAAACAAACCGGAAGCGGAAGTAGTCCGACAACCTTGATTTTTTTTTCACTTTTTTTTTAATTTTTGGCAACCATTATGATTTGGTAGAAAATTGATTGCACCCCTCCTTATAACTCCCTACCAGTCCACAAAGTTCGATTTCGGCCTGTTCAAGCACTTTCATAAAATCGTGCCGACAATTTTTTCTCTAACGAGGAATAAGATGAAAATAATAGCAGGAAGAAACAGAAATAAAAATATATCGACGTGTTTAGGAGCAACTTCGTTTGGGGGACATAAAAATGTAAATATCAGGAGTACCTAAGGTTTACCGTTGGAAAAATATGAAGCAGATATGAAAGACTGTGGTGTCTTTTATTTCAAATTCACTGTGATATATCGAATCGACATATGAGTAGTTAGGGTACCTCCCGGCGGTTGCTTTTGGCGTTTATGCAAACTACCACGGAAGGAAACCGACCGATAAAACCATAAAACACTTAACATCTAAACAGATATTGCTTATATAAACCAAGATGCATTGCATCCGAACTCCCTTACGTATCGTGCATGCTTTTACATAATATAGTTGACGTATCTCGGAAACTACTCATATGTCGATTCGATATATCACAGTGAATTTGAAATAAAAGACACCACAGTCTTTCATATCTGCTTCATATTTTTCCAACGGTAAACTTGCAATACACCCTTATGACAAACGAGATGATTCCAGTGTCTCCATCGTTACCTTGCAAACACAAGTTATCACGTGCACTTGGTCGACGGCCGTTCTGTACACAATAATTCTGACAACAAATTATTCCTTTTATCTGGTAAAGGGCAAACGGCGGCTTGGCACCTGATCCCATCACCGATATGAATTTACAAAAAAATAACAATATAGATTCATCAACGTCAGTAATTGAATGTGCGGAAAAAATTAAACCATGGCATCGTTCTATAGAATAATTATATGTGCAATCTATGGATACTGAACTAATTAATAAACTTTTAACATCATTAAATAATAGTAATTCAGAAAGCACTACGGAAATCTCACTTAATGATATTATTAATCAACTAAACACAATGTATATAAATGCAGCTAAAACCACCTTAGGTGTAAGTACTAGTGGCAGGACACAAATCCCAAAATCAAATAAAACATAAAACCTTGGTTCACAAACGCTTGTAGAAAAGCTCGTAGAAAATTCCGAAATAGTAAAGTATATTATTTTAGAAAACGTACAGAAAAGGCTAGAAGTAAATATAGAGACAATGAGAAAATATATAAAACGATTCTTGATAAAGAACAATTATTACACAAAAATAAAATTAGCAAATATCTTACAGAAATACAAAACAAAACTCCTAAAGAATATTGGAAAATAATAAATAGGCATAATAAAAATAAAAGTCAAGGAAAAGCAGCAATAGATGTAGATACACTGTATAAGTATTATAAAGAATTAAATAAAGCTCCTGAGATTAATGAAGAGATTAATGAAATGGTTGAAAATGGCATTGCTAATCTACAATATAAAGATAAAAAACAGGATCTTAATGATTATATAACCCAAGATGAAATAAAAAGGGGGATCAAAAATCTAAAAAATAATAAATGCTGTGGGGATGGTGGAATTAGAAATGAATATATTAAATAAACACAGCAATTAATGTTACCAACTTATGAAAAACTGTTTAATCTAATTTTTTCATCTGGTAAAATTCCGCCTCAGTGGCTAGAAGGAAATATAACGCCTATACATAAAAATAAGGGTGGGAAAAAAAACCAAGAGAATTATAGACCAATTACTATCTTAAGTTGTATGGGAAAGTTTTTCACACCAATTCTTAATGAAAGATTAAATGTATTCTCTGATGAATTTGAAATATTACACGAAAATCAAATAAGATTTAGAAAGGAGTACTCAACTATTGACAATTTGTTCTCGATTCATATATTATTTGAGCTTTTGAAGCTAAAGAATCATAAATTGTATTGTATGTTTGTAGGTTTCGAAAAAGCTTTTGATAATGTGTGGCGGAAAGCATTGTGGTTTAAGCTATTGTCTCATAATATTAATGGCAAAATGTTTGAAGTTATTTTTAATATGTATAGCCAGATCAAGTCCAGAATTGTGAGTGATAATGAGACTTCAGATTTTTTCCCATGTGCAAACGGAGTTAGACAAGGTGAAAATATGTTCAGCTTTTTTATTTTCTATGTATTTAAATAATATACATGATTTCTTAGATGCCTCGAACATTGAAAACTTACCAACAATATCTGTAATGTTTGAAAATAAGTTTAAATTTTTTTTTCAAAATTATTTGCAATTCTATATGCAGATGATACTGTGTTGATAGCAGAAACTTCTGAAGAACTACAAAAACAATTGGATAAATTCTATATTATTGTAATAAATGGAACTTAAAAATCACTATCGACAAATCAAAATTAGTAGTATTTAGTAGAGGTAGACACAAAGACAACTATCAATTAAGATATGGTGAGAAGTAGTGAAAGAATTTAATTACTTAGGGGTTATATTAAGTAGATCTGGTTCTTTTAAAGCTGCAAAACAGAAACTAGCTGATAAAGCAACAAAAGTATTGTATGAAGTTTTAAAAAGGGAAGATTGCATAATCTATCAATAAGGTGTCAACTTGACAAGATTGTTCAACCTATATTGTTATATGGATGTGAAATCAGAGGATTCTTGAATACTGAAATAATAGAAAGGGTTCATCTCAAATTTTGTAAACTTCTACTACATTTAAAAGAATCAACTTCAGATTTCATGATATATGGGGAACTTGGTCGATATCCTATGGAAATTCAAATAAAACTCCGCATGATCTCTTACTGATCAAAGTTACTGTCTGGAAAAGAAACAAAAATTGCTCAATTAATTTATAGAGTAGGATTTATTGTAAATCAAGAAACGGGTGGGAAGATAGAATGGTTTGAAAATATAAAGAGTATCATGAATCATTGTGGAATTTCTCATGTTTGGGCTAATCAGCGCATTGATAATATCAAATGGTTAAAAGCTAAAGTTAAGCTAACATTGACTGATCAATATAAGCAAAGTTGGCAAGCTACTCTACAAACTTCGCCAAAAGCTTTAAATTACAGAATATACAAAAATGAATTATTATTTGAAAACTGCTTTAAAATCATATCAAGAAAGGATGCATACACTTTCTGTAGATTTCGGACATGTAATCACCATTTACCAATAGAAAGTGGACAGTGGATGAATATACAAAGAAATGAAAGAATATGTTATTACTGTGATTTGAAAGAAATTAGATATGAATTTCATTATATGCTAAAATGTAAGAACAATCTATTGAAAAAAGAAAGAAAGATATGTTTAAAAGTAACTCAAATGCAGAATACAAATATCATCAGCTTTAAACAAATTATGTCTAATAACAAACACTGTTTTTTTAAGAAACTTATATTCTTTTATAAGGAAAATTAATGGAATTTGCTACCAGCATAGAATTTCCATATTTCACATTTATAAAACACCACTTTAGATTTCCATTGCGCATGTATATTTTAATTACACTATATGTAACAAATATATTTATAATCTCTGTATACCAATGTAAAATGGTGATGAGATTTGAATAAATGAATGAGTCCAGGGGTCTGTGTTTGCCCTTTTCATAATTGTGTATTCTTTACGGTATATATGGTGTTGATCGGTTTCGTTACATTTAATTTCTATGGAAACGAGGAAGCTATTTATTTTCGGTCTTTCTCTGATTTGAACATATTTTATTGTCAAGATGTTAATAACAAAAGGATCAGGTACAAGTTCTTAAAACTTAGAACACCTTCTCCTAGTCTTTCTCTAGCCCCCTCGTTTCTTCATAAATTACGTTACATTTACTTGTTCCTTTACATTTAATCCTCGATTAATCTCATTATCATCTATCATCATATTCTTTTATATTCAAAGTTCTACATTGAATGCATTAGGAAATTTCATGTGCCAAGGTCCGTTTGTTTATGATATATATCATAAGTAAGAGACCGCAATATATTACAAAAGAGAAATAACTGAATTAGACCGATGTCATACATATCTTGAATTTGAATTGTATGTCAATTAGCTGTATATTGAACCAGCAACTTGCCGTACAACATAATGTTATTGTCAAGCAATTCACCGTACACGGGGGCCCAAATTAATATTGCTAATTTCTTCCATAAGATAGAAGTTTATGGACTAAAACTGATTTTTATGCACACATTATAAAATATCATTACTATTCATACCGGAAAACGGTGAAATTAATACATTAGAATTGTATTTGAATCAAAAACAGAGAACCACCGATCAGTTTTACAGGTACCAGGCACATGACACGAAATCCACACCAGACTGTGTAATTCTTAAGTCACTGACGCTAAGTTTGTTCATGGATGAAATATTCCAACAAGCGAGTAGCATCAGCAAATGTATAAAACGTGGTTTTAAAAGAAGGAATTCTCATCTTGGTGTACTGTTACTTCAAACATCCTCGCGTCGACTGGTAGCAATATCCGTGATACTCGGTGAACCCTAGACTGTTAGTGTTCCATCGCCAGTGACACGTTCGGTATTTACAAGTGAGAGTCTCAGGTCTTTCGGATGAGTACGTAAGAAATTGAGTTTGTACACCCCAGTAAATATAGTCTCACTGCTTTGGCGCCCCAGCGTCATGTATAAGTTAACCTTTGTGGCACTTTGCCTACTGCTGGTGATGTTTCGATAGGCGTAAAATGTTCTACAAAGAAATACTTTCAACTTTTAAGTAAATTTTGTCTTTTGTGTTTTGCTGTTTATATAATCCGTGGATCTAATTTTGGTCATGGGACCCCCTCCCCCCCTACCAGTCGATACTATCAATATCGAGTGTTATACGTACGTGTGCGTCGTTCCCGCCTTCGATTGATCACGCGCTGCTGTTGTTAGCAGACGATAGCTGTTGAAGTATCATGGCGGACACTTGAAGCAAATATATGATGTTCAAAACACAAAGATGAGCCGGTGGCAGAAGAAATATATTTTTGGATTATTTGTTTTCTTTCAACTTTGTGTTGCAGGTAATTATTTCGTTTCTCTTTACGTGGAGATTTTTCTGTTCATCTAGCGAAATGTAAGTACAGAATGTCGTTTACATATGCATGCAGTAAGGCTTATAGATTGATACATTACATCCTCTCTACAAATACACATCGCTTTACAAGAATGCGATTGAAGTTTTGAAGATTCCTTACACATATATGTTTATGTTTCGCGTTAAAATGGTTGCGTATATCACCAGAAGATATGATTATTCTCTAAACATGCTAAATAAGAAATTTCAATCTTTCCTAAAATAATGATATCGGAAATAAGATTAAAGTAAAATTTAAAATGCGTGCATGGCAATTTGGTGTTTATGATGTAAAATTAAAAACGCATGTCACCCAAATCAAATTTCAGCAAGGAAACGGTAAGAAACCCCAGGGTATTTTTGTCACTTTTCCGACAAACATTGTAAAACCTCTAGTTTTATTAATTAGCATCCTTAGCATGTTTTGTCAAAGATTTCATACCACCTTGTAAAACTTACCTAGATGTTCTTTGTGTTCGCGTGACTGGGTTCTTTTTATTTCAAATAAAATTTACGTGCGACAAATTGATAATTAATCTATGTTATTGGAATTTCAAAAACGGACTTCTCCGTGTAAACTTTAAAGCTGCAATGTAAACATAGCTCCAGTATTGTAAAACCCGCTTGTGAACAAAATCAATTAAAATGAAAAGTTTTACTGTTGAAGCAGTAATGAGATATAAACATTTAACCAGCCCGTGTCCATGGTGTGTTAATATTCATTACACAAGGATTTGATTTTACACGTATGTTCGATAACGATTTATCATCTGTGTAATGGTTTCCAGAAATACATAAACACGCGTGTCTACCACCGATAGAAAACCAATACACGGCTACACTTTTTACTGATCTTTCTTTCACTAATTAGCCAATGCGACTTTGCTTAATTCAAATTTCATTGATTTGAGGTGAATGACTGTTTTAAGAGTTTACTTATAAATATTTATTGAATTTACAACAGAATGAAAAATGTGAACAGACTTGAGTTTTTGAATATCCGGTTTTCTTGGAATGCTTCGCATGACATGCAGTGAATGCAATATACGAGTCCCACTCGTTAAGTGATGTAAATTTTGTGTACAATGCTTAATACCGAATTCAGCCATCTTAAATGGTATGTAAATTCTCTGTCGCATTTCCTATGCTTCACCATTCATCTTAAGAAAACAAAAGAAATCCCAAAAGATTCATAAAGAGGAAATATAAGTTGCCTTTTATAGTTTGAGGTTAATGAGTCATGATGAACAAGAAAACAAGAAATAGTTCCCTATACTCACAATAAAATGGCGTCTTTGAACTTTTTTTATGGGCTATCTAGAGCGTATAGTACAAGGCCCTATCTTACGTACATAGAGCGATATCTAATAAGCGCAAGCACCGTAGGTATCAGACAACAGTTCTATTGCTTTTTCAACAATGAAAATCAAAACATACTAACATTGTCAGAGATTAAAATAAGGAATACTACCATTTTCAAGTATTTTGGGATGCAGTTTTCTATATTCATATAATGCAGATATCGGAACAGTAACATTGAGTGACTAATAGAAAAGTAATAGGTCGTCAAATTTAGATGGACACGACAATGGTAATTTGATTGTCTTAAAAGTAACAAGAACAATTCTATTATTAATTCAAAAATCATGATCTACTGCCGGTAGCATTGATACTAGTTACGGTAGCATTGATACTAGTTACGGTAGCATTGATACTAGTTACGGTAGCATTGATACTAGTTACGGTAGCGTTGTTACGGTAGCATTGATACTAGTTACGGTAGCATTGATACTAGTTACGGTAGCGTTGATACTAGTTACGGTAGCATTGATACTAGTTACGGTAGCATTGATACTAGTTACGGTAGCATTGATACTAGTTACGGTAGCATTGATACTAGTTACGGTAGCATTGATACTAGTTACGGTAGCGTTGATACTAGTTACGGTAGCATTGATACTAGTTACGGTAGCGTTGTTACGGTAGCATTGATACTAGTTACGGTAGCGTTGATACTAGTTACGGTAGCATTGATACTAGTTACGGTAGCGTTGATACTAGTTACGGTAGCGTTGTTACTAGTTACGGTAGCGTTGTTACTAGTTACGGTAGCATTGATACTAGTTACGGTAGCATTGATACTAGTTACGGTAGCATTGATACTAGTTACGGTAGCGTTGATACTAGTTACGGTAGCATTGATACTAGTTACGGTAGCATTGTAACTAGTTACGGTAGCATTGATACTAGTTACGGTAGCATTGATACTAGTTACGGTAGCGTTGATACTAGTTACGGTAGCATTGATACTAGTTACGGTAGCATTGTAACTAGTTACAGTAGCGTTGTTACGGTAGCATTGATACTAGTTACGGTAGCATTGATACTAGTTACGGTAGCATTGATACTAGTTACGGTAGCATTGATACTAGTTACGGTAGCGTTGATACTAGTTACGGTAGCATTGATACTAGTTACGGTAGCGTTGATACTAGTTACGGTAGCATTGATACTAGTTACGGTAGCGTTGATACTAGTTACGGTAGCATTGATACTAGTTACGGTAGCATTGATACTAGTTACGGTAGCATTGATACTAGTTACGGTAGCGTTGATACTAGTTACGGTAGCGTTGATACTAGTTACGGTAGCATTCGCATGCAATTTTGAATGACATCGTTTATTTACCTTTGATTTGTTAATCTAAATTCGTTGCCTATATTCAACAAAATATTGCTTATAGTAAATCTGTATTTACTTTTAAGGAAGAACATGGTTGTATACATTTAGACTGGAAAACAAGTACATACACTACCATCAGTTCCTCCCAGTATTGTAAATCAAAAACTGGCGGCCACATTATGACAGAAAGAAAAGAATAACTGAGAAAAAAAGTTTTAACTGCAGTAATTAACAGTGTAACTGTATCATACAAATTAAACAGTAAAACAAAAAGTTAAGGCATGAAATATGACTTTTCAGCCAGCATTGGTAGCATTCTATAACTTTAACAGGTAACAGTAACAGGCAACAACAACAGATAACAGAAAATAACACAGGTAACAACAACAGATAACAACAGGTAATAACAATAGATAACAGTCAATAACAACAGGTAACAACAACATATAACAGACAACAAACATGTAACAACAACAGAAAACAGAAAATAAGACAGGTAACAACAACAGATAACAGAAAACAACAACAACAGGTAATAGCAACAGATAACAGTCAATAACAACAGATAACAACAGATAACAGGCAATAACAACATGTAACAATAACAGATGATATGTAAATACAGCCAACGCGGATTCCTTATTTACCGCGTCCCCGCGGAAAGTTAATCCTTTCCTCAGTACGCCGTAGTGATTTTTATAGCGGGGCTTTGCGGGGCCACGCTTATACCGCGGGTTAAACTACCTGTAATATTGTATCTTGCCTCAAAGAATCGGTTGAAAAGTACAGTTAAAATCTTACATGTTTAATTGAAGTTTTTGCAGTATGCTAGAACTTATATATATATATATATATATATATATATATATATATATATATGTGTGTGTGTGTGTGTGTGTGTGTGTGTGTGTGTGTGTGTGTGTGTGTGTGTGTTACCTGTATAATCAACGATTTAAAACATAATTTGCTTCAGAGATGTGGGTTTCCTATCGTCAATGATAATCACGAGTTGCATGTACAGGAATTTGTGATCGGCAATCAGAAGTTTAAAAAGTTATATAACATCTTTTATTAGAAATTAATTTGGAAATGGAGTTTAGAAAATATGAGATAACATGTGAAGAGATCTATACCTTGAGAGTTCTGTCTTTTCTGATCGTGATTTACAGCATAGGTTTCTAGTCAGCTGGGATTAAGCGTGCAAATTGCACGTGCATGAACGTATGTGTCTTATTTTTACATACATTTTATTTAAATGAATTTCAAAATCAGATGAAATAATAATAGCATAGATCATTAAAAAAAGTGTCTTTCATAATACAGTATTTGATGAATGTATCGATAATTAACATTAATCTAAAACCTTAATTCTGACACTTGGGTATGCTATATTATTATTTTCTTGCTGTTCATAGTGCGTCAAGTTATGACCAGATAAAACAAATACTTGAAGTTGTAAAATAATAGTTAGGCATCATGGACGTTGAAATACTTCACATTGTAAAATAATAAGCATTGAAATGCATGTGTGATCATCATTTTATTCGTTGGAAAGTGAAATTTCCATGGTAAATACATTGAATTTGTTTTATACATGTATTTCTTCTTATTGAATCGTTTTTGGCATAAAATCGTTTTTGACATAGAATAATGGATCTTCACAAAAACTCAGTCTTCAATAATATTTGATGAATTTAGGAAAAACAAAATTTTAATTCTCGTTGAATCTCCTCGTGTTTGTTTTAACACATTTATTGATAAATCAAATTGATTAGTTTTCTTGCGAAAAGAAAACCCTTAATATTTAATTTACAATTTGCATTTCGGAAGTCTCGGGCTTGATATTTCACGGGAAGTTGTGGCGTCACCAAAGGGGTAGTTTAATAACACACAGGCACTTAGGGTATGGATCATAATATTTCGTCTCTGTTACTTATTACATGTAGTGAAAATTACGTTTTCAGAAGTGATTGTAAGAAGAAATATGATCACTGATAGCGAAATTTTTCCTACAGACAGTAAATAACCTTTCTGGATGGTCTTTAATATATATTTACAAAAACATAAGTAAAAAAAAAAGTCGATCCCAGATCAGGAAAAAATAAAATAAAAGGGGGATGCGTGATCCATGCACCAAGTATCTGTGGTTTAACATGGATTTATTGTAAAGAAATATACACCAGTGTACATTTCCATCCATTCTCATATACTAGTATAGTGCAGATACTATACAGTTTATCTGAAATTTTATCACACCCTTCCGAATTTATCAAGTATGCACGGTTTTGATTTGAATTGGAATTATCAGGTGCAATTATATTTAATGAGCGAAAGTGACATGCGTGGATGTGTGTGTGTAGGGGGGGGGTGGGGTGGGGGGCTCTGGCTTCAAGTGGGCCCAGGCGAGAGTTAAGGTAAAGAAAGAAAGAAAAGTAGATAGATTAGATAGCTAAACATGGGAGAGAGAGAGAGAGAGAGAGAGAGAGAGAGAGAGAGAGAGAGAGAGAGAGAGAGAGAGAGAAAATAAAATGTGTACATAATAAATGATAAAAGTTTGGCGGCTGATACTGGGTTTTATATTCTTTAATGTTCCGCGCAAGAATCTTTCACTCATACGAGACGTCGTCATTGCCAGTGAAGAACTGCAAAATTTAAGCTTATTAAGCCCCGACACCCCCACCCCCTTATATTCGTTCTTGGATCTTTATCGTGCCACAGATGCTGTGACAAAAGGAGCCTTCTTGAAATTCTATTGGACTCGATATTCGCTTAAGCAATTTACGTTAATAAACAAGCGATAAAGTTAAAACGTTAAGAAAATCAAGTTCATTTGAGTGTTTATCATCACGGGAAAATTTTTCTATAGAACATTGACCACGATTGATGCGCGGACGCGCCGAATACAACTAGCTCAACATTTAAATTTTAGACGTAAAATAAGGTCAAAAATTATCAAAATGTGGATGCTATCACGATAAACCGTAACGGACCCCTCTTTTTTTACCTGAGGTAAATAAATGATCTGCGTTGGCTGTATTGTAACAACAAGAAACAGGTAACAACAACAGATAGCAAAAACAGATAACAACAAATAACAACAACAGGTAACAAC
Organism: Ostrea denselamellosa; assembly: GCA_024699665.1. Taxonomy (NCBI): domain Eukaryota; kingdom Metazoa; phylum Mollusca; class Bivalvia; order Ostreida; family Ostreidae; genus Ostrea; species Ostrea denselamellosa. Next base: position 13,684,903 of record JAMZEH010000017.1, on the reverse strand, counting down.
AACAGACAACAACAACTGATAACAATAGATAGCAACACCAGAAACAACAAAAGATAATAACAAATAACAACAGATAGCAACAACAGATAACAAATAACAACAACAGGTAACAACAACAGACAACAACAACAACAACAGATAACTGCAGTATTGATGAGGATTTTCTGAATTTGAAATACACATCATATTTCTCTGATAGTATAGAAGTGATATAGACACATAATAATCTCTGATAGTATAAAAGTAAAATAGACACATTATAAATCCTCTGACAGTACAGAAGTAATATAGACACATAATAAATCTCTGACAGTACAGAAGTAATATAGACACATAATAAATCTCTGACAGTACAGAAGTAATATAGACACATAATAAATCTCTGACAGTACAGAAGTAATATAGACACATAATAAATCTCTGACAGTACAGAAGTAATATAGACACATAATAAATCCTCTGATAGTACAGAAGTAATATAGACACATAATAAATTCTCTGGTAGTACAGAAGTGATATTGACACTTCGTGCACTGATGCAGCTAATTACAAGTAGTGATTTGTTTGGTAGTTAGAGATATTCAAAATTCCCTGTGTGATCATCTGACTTGTAACTTTTATTTTCATTTCGATACCGCTATTTTTTTTCCTCTTATCACCATAGCATAAGTTATTTTGACATAAATATATTACGGTGAAATAAAAGGCCTATCAACTATTGGCAATAGAACACCAAAAAGGTCAATTTTATACATTAAAGTAATGTATGTAAAAATAGTATTTGATATGTTTTTACTTTTTCTTGGCTTTAATCCATTATAGTAGATTACCATTATAAATTATTACGCTGTGATAATTACCGTTTGTCGAAAATGAATGGGCAGTTCTTCATTTTCCAAATTATCACCGAATTTCGCCAAGGGTAGACGTTTTTCAGTGAAAAGTCGCGTGCGTGTCTTTTACGTTTGCCTAAAATAACAAAATATAATGTTTAAAACATGCTTTAAAACGTGTTATTTGATTGGTGGATAAGCATGTCAGCAAATCTATGGTTAGTCAAGAGGGATAATTTCGAATAAACCTCCCAAAATTAATTTTAAGGTGAACTCACTCTGAGGTACACACCGGAAAAAAATCCCGTGGACCAATTATAGAGCATCGAAATTCCTGACCACATAACAATGTCGCTAAACACCTGTTTGATAGCACACGTGTACAGCCTAGAAATTATCCCTAACATTGGCTTGATAACACAGTGGTACAGTCTAAATTGTCTCCAACAACTGTGTTACAACACACCAGTACAAGGTAGAGAATTGTCTCCATATATGTTTGATAACACACCAGTACAACCTAGAGAATTGTCTCTAACATCTATTTGACAACACACCAGTACAACCTAGAGAATTGTCTCTAGCATCTGTGTCATGACCGCGTCAAACCTAAGACAAAAATAGGTAGTGATTGCTCCTTCGCCAAACGCCCGGCATTTAGAAGTGAGAATCACGGGTCTTTCGGATATGACCTTAAAAACGGAGGTCCCGTGTCACGATAGGCGTTGGCACGTTAAAGAACCCTCACTGCTACGGCCCTGAGCGCTAAGCATAGGTCTAAATTTGTGGTACTTCACTTACAGCAGGTGACGTCTCAATATGAGTGAAAAATTCTCGACGGGACGTAAAACAAACAAACAAACAAACAAACAAACAAACACAGTGCAGCCTCGACAACTGCATCTGACACATGTTTCCCGTGTGAATTCCGTGTGAATTCCCACTCTTTAGTGTGATGGTGGCGTTGCTCGCACTACTTGTATTGTAAATGGACTGTTCATGGAGCTGTAGGACTGTGTACCAGGCACGGTGATAACGATTCTCCGTCTGCTGTCTGTCTCTCAGCCATTACTTTTATTTTCGCTAGCTGGAGAACAGACTTTTCCGACAAGTCATTCTTATACACAATCAGTTTTTACGATTAAAACGTAACTGTAATGCCAGGTAGTGTGCATGGTATACGTATTTACAGTCGCACTGAACACCTGTAGTATATTTATAACTGCCGTTGTTAATTATCTTCCTATTCATTATTTGTGAGCATTTATGATGCTGTTAAGTCTTCAGAGGATTCACAAGTACAAGTGTATTTTAGATCAAAGATCTGTGTTCTACAGAGCAATTCAATCAAAACCGTAAAAGAAAAAAAAGGGGGACAGAGAAATCAAACAAGAGACATCAATTATGATTCGTAAAACTCGGTTTCGATATCGAATCACTGATTCCCTAATGAATTTAGTATGTATGTGTTATTCCGATGGAATAAAGGCTTAATTCTATTATTAGGTCGTTACCGGTTCTAAATCGATCACGGCGAAGCTAAACTGCTCTACATACAGAACGATTTCAATGCATGTACCGCAAATAATGTTTTTTTCTTCTCTTGTTTCGCTGATGTCTCTGCAATAGTCACGTGACAGGAAACGTGTTCCGTGATGTTTACTGGGAATGGCGGTTTAATGTGCAACTATCGAAGAAGCTATCCCAACCATTGATTGCATTTTATTCAGAGTCATTCCATACATAATGTGGTTTGGGATTCAATGAAAGAATCACTTTTTATGAATATCTATAGCACATTCTCTCGAAAGCGATGAATTGACCAAACTATATAAGACCTCACCTGCGATATCTCACCTGTCTCCAGGAAGTGGAAAGCAATCAGCTTGTCGAAATATTTTCTTTTAATATCATTGCCGGGGATACACAATTTCCTTAATAGACTGTTTTACGTTGCATGGTTGATATTTATAGTTACATGACATGGTTGGTGATTTATAGTTACATGACATGGTTGGTGATTTATAGTTACATGACATGGTCGGTGATTTATAGTTACATGACATGGTGGATGATTTATAGTTACAGGACATGGTTGGTGATTTATAGTTACATGACATGGTTGGTGATTTATAGTTACATGACATGGTTGGTGATTTATAGTTACATGACATGGTTGGTGATTTATAGTTACATGACATGGTTGGTGATTTATAGTTACATGACATGGTGGATGATTTATAGTTACATGACATGGTTGATGATTTATAGTTACATGACATGGTTGGTGATTTATAGTTACATGATATGGTTGGTGATTTATAGTTACATGACATGGTTGGTGATTTATAGTTACATGACATGGTTGGTGATTTATAGTTACATGACATGGTTGGTGATTTATAGTTACATGACATGGTTGATGATTTATAGTTACATGACATGGTTGATGATTTATAGTTACAGGACATGGTTTGTGATTTATAGTTACATGACATGGTTGGTGATTTATAGTTACACGGCATGGTTGATGATTTATAGTTACATGATATGGTTGATGATTTATAGTTACAAGACATGGTTGGTGATTTATAGTTACACGACATGGTTGATGATTTATAGTTACACGACATGGTTGATGATTTATAGTTACATGACATGGTTGGTGATTTATAGTTACACGACATGGTTGGTGATTTATAGTTACACGACATGGTTGATGATTTATAGTTACATGACATGGTTGGTGATTTATAGTTACATGACATGGTTGGTGATTTATAGTTACATGACATGGTTGGTGATTTATAGTTACATGACATGGTTGGTGATTTATTGTTACATGACATGGTTGGTGATTTATAGTTACATGACATGGTTGGTGATTTATAGTTACATGACATGGTTGGTGATTTATAGTTACATGACATGGTTGATGATTTATAGTTACATGACATGGTTGGTGATTTATAGTTACACGACATGGTTGATGATTTATAGTTACACGACATGGTTGATGATTTATAGTTACATGACATGGTTGATGATTTATAGTTACAGGACATGGTTTGTGATTTATAGTTACATGACATGGTTGGTGATTTATAGTTACACGGCATGGTTGATGATTTATAGTTACATGATATGGTTGATGATATATAGTTACATGACATGGTTGGTGATTTATAGTTACATGACATGGTTGATGATTTATAGTTACATGACATGGTTGGTGATTTATAGTTACATGACATGGTTGGTGATTTATAGTTACATGACATGGTGGATGATTTATAGTTACATGACATGGTGGATGATTTATAGTTACATGACATGGTTGGTGATTTATAGTTACATGACATGGTTGGTGATTTATAGTTACATGACATGGTTGATGATTTATAGTTACACGACATGGTTGATGATTTATAGTTACATGACATGGTTGATGATTTATAGTTACAGGACATGGTGGATGATTTATAGTTACATGACATGGTTGATGATTTATAGTTACATGACATGGTTGGTGATTTATAGTTACATGACATGGTTGGTGATTTATAGTTACATGACATGGTTGGTGATTTATAGTTACATGACATGGTGGATGATTTATAGTTACATGACATGGTTGGTGATTTATAGTTACATGACATGGTTGGTGATTTATAGTTACATGACATGGTTGATGATTTATAGTTACATGATATGGTTGATGATTTATAGTTACATGACATGGTTGATTCTTACTGTGTTTTCCATTTGATTTCAATGTCGATATATCACAGTTCTCAATAAATACTCTAATGATTTAATATTTAATGTTTTGCTAGAAATAAATCTATGTTATGTTGAAATATCACATTTCTCAATAAATACTCCGATGGTCTAATATCTAATGTTTTGCTAGAAATAAATCTATGTCATGTCGAAATATCACAATTCTTAATAAATACTCTAATGATTTAATATCTAGAGTTTTGCTAGAAATAAATCTATGTTATGTTGAAATATCAAATTTATCAATAAATACTCTGATGATTTTTTGGTAAATATGAAAACAAAAATATTTATAGATTACAAAACATATCAATACTGGTAGTAAAACAATTCATTTTCACTAGCAAGTGTAAAAATGTTCCTAAATTACATGTTGATGCTCTTATCAAGGTTATCATTGATAAAATTTTGTACAAAAGTTTATATTGCAACAAAATTGTAGATATGCGGAATACGAAAGGCTTTGGCAAAACATATGTGATGCACTGTAAAAGCCATAATGATATATCATATAAAAGTTCAATTCAGTTTTACAATGTAGAATTATCACCTACCATATAACAGTGTTGGTGTTTCCCTTCGTTTGTGCTGAACCCCCTTCCCATTCTCTCTTTACTTTCTTTATTACTAATAAAAACTTTCGCATCTATTTTTATGAATATATATTATTTACAATTTAACAAAAGTGAAAATTATATCTGACTGCAAGATTTATAGATCGTATGTATGTGAAATAAAAAAAATACTCTGATGATTTAATACATAATGTTTTTCTAGAGATAACTCTATGTTATGTCGATATAACACATTTCTCAATAAATACACTGATGATTCAATATCTTTTTAATGTTTTGCTAGAGATAAATATATGTTATGTCTATATATCACATTTCTCAATAAATACTCCGGGTTGTTCTAGAATAGATTTTCAACACCCCTATCTTGTCGTAAAAGGCAACTAAATGGGGCGGTCCTTCGGATGAGACCGCAAAAACCGAGGTCCCGTGTCACAGCAGATGTGGCACGTTAAAGATCTCTCCGTGCTCAAAGGCCATAAGCGCCAAACATAGACCTAAATTTTGCAGCCCTTCACCAGCAATGGTGACGTCTCCATATGAGTGAAAAATTCTCGAGCGGGACGTTAAACAATATATATTCAATCAATCAATCAATCAATCAATACTCTGACTGTTTGACATAAAAGCTGTATATCATAAGATGTAAGAAATAAATGTATAAGTTGTTCGCTGTTATATCATGCTTTTTTTTGTTTTTTGTTTTTTGTTTTTGTTTTTGACTTTTTTAAAGTTTGTTTGTGATACATATCATTTAAAACACGCAAATTCAACTACACCTTATACAGTGATTAAAGGTAAATGTTGAATAGTATGTTTTCATGATGGAAACAGACAAAAGCTTGTAAGTATGATAAATAATTGGATAAACTATTGATTGGTATTAACGAAATACCTGTCTATTCAATAAAGGTGAAAACGATTATTTTTTTTTAAATGCATATAAATTTTACACATATAGTAAAGGTCTATTCAATAAAGATGAAAAACGATGATTTTTTTTAAATCCATATAAATTTTACATATATATAAAAGGTCTATTAAAAAAAGGTGAAAACGGTGATTTTTGTTCAATGCATATAAATTTTACACATATATGAAAGGTCTATTCAATAAAGGTGAAAACGATGATTTTTTTTTAAAACCCAAATAAATTTTACAAATGCATAAAATATTGACGTTAATGGTTGACGTGCACAAGAGAGTAGGAAAAAGCAACTACATGTATATGATGCCGATTTGAATGTTTTTATTGGGTTTTTTTTTTAATATCACTTGTAACATGTCTGTGGGTTTTGAATAAATCAGGTTTTGCAATCAAACTTTTGAATTGTCACTTTTATTTCAGCTCATGCCATAGATTGTTATAAATGTTCCTCCGAAAATTTCACGGATCCATTCTGTCACGACCCTTTCCATCCGGCCTACAATAACCTGACCACGGACTGTGGAGAAGGGCGGGATGGACGGGTGGGGCTTTTCCCAGCAAGGTATTGCACCAAGATCAAAGGCATTAATTGTAAGTATCGTGGGCTGTAAATAGAGGTGTCATAACAAAGGCGAGTTAGTGACCGGATTTTTCTTCTTCTTGAATTCAGACTTTCTAAGCCTTAAATTTTCGAGAGGCACGAGGCTTGTTAAGTTTGAGAAAACCGGTTACTAACTAGCGCAGTCATGTTATGGGACCTAGAATTGCATGATTTTTTTTGTTTTTGTAAACGTCTTTCTCTCAGCTGCTGTCATCTCTAGGGGCGGATTTAGGAATTCAAGTTAAGAACGCAACGTCATCAGAGACGAAACCGCCGGAAGCTCATGGAGTTAATGGATTTTATAGGGCTAGAAACGTGTCTCCTTACTAGTCATTTTTACTATTTTGTATCATTTTTAATGAGACGAACCTGAAATTGAGAAAATGTCGAAAATTCAAAGGTTTTTTTTTTGGGGGGGGATACAAGTTCTTTCATTAAAGGTAACAATGAATCAAAAGATCTTATCATTTACTTCTCTGAGAGTTTGAAAAATTATTGATTCTTTAATAGTTTTTATTTCTAAACAAGAGACCATGATTTACCTTAAATTTTAAATTTTTAAGGGAGTGGGCGCCCCCCTTCTCCCCTAAATCCGCCACTGATTTCTATTTACGTGCAGTAGACAGATCTGGTGAAATGAAATATACAAGCCTTGCTCAAAGATTGAAGAATTAAATTCTACCCGTCAGAATCACCCCCAGATGTTTCAGAACAAAAAAAAACCAAAAAAAAAAAACCAAAAAACAAAAAAGAAAAACAAAAAAAAAAAAATGAACTGCGCCGGAGTTTTGGAAGAGAATCAATGACGAAAGAGACACTATTTCACTGCAGCGTGTAAACGTCACGGTTTTTTTTTTGGTTTTTTTTTTGTTTTTTTAGTTGTTTTTTTTTATTTTGTTTTTGTTTTTTGTTTTGTTTTGTTTTTTGTTTGTTTTTTTTTGGTTTTGTTTTTTAATTCAGACAAGGACAGCTGAATTGTTGAGTACTAGTAAAATCCGATAATTACAATCATAGCCGTGAATGCTGTTGACTTGTACAATGGAACATGATACCATGTAAACAAAACCAGCTATTAACTCAGCTCATAGGATTCTCTAGATTTCACACGCATCAAATGATTTAGCTGTGTGTACGTGGGATTTTCCGTCATTTGATCAAACGACTATATAAATCTGTCGTTAATAAATGAACTCCACCAATAAAAAGACGTTTTGAAGGATATAAATTTTTGGTTAATATTTTTACATGGATTTTTCAAGAAAATATTTGCGAATAATGCAAATATAAAGATAGTTTCAAAAGAAATTGTGGTAAATATGGGTTTTAGCAATATGAAAACATCTACAAATAGGTATACAAATTTCTATTCCTTAACTGAGTGAGGGGGTGGGGGACAGATAAAATTACTCAAAATACGACGAAGTAACAGAAAACGTCAATCAGTTTTGGTCCGTATTTGTGTAAACACACGAAAAGAAGTACCGTTTTTAATTTCCAGTACCATTTGCTTCCTGCATTAAATATTCAACAACTACACAGATTCTAATTGATACAGCCTAATGACGACAAAGGTGTAACAAGAGGCCCGATGAATCGCCAGGACGCCGATTTATTATATACCATTGATTTCTTGCCAATGCAAGAAATAAACAAGCCCAGCTCGCTGTTACATAACCGACGAAAATCAAAAGCGAAACTGTTGTATGACTGTTTTAGTCCTGACTTACTCATCTTATATTCCAGTAACATTATTGAATTGGTGTAGCGTATATGATGCACCTTTTTGTTCGTATTTCACCTAGGTTTCCCAATGTCATGACGTCATAGACATACATCGCTTAGTCACGGGTACCCTCTTCCGACTCTCGATTGTGTTGTCCTGCGGAAACTGTACGCTGGTCGATGATTGGATAATATGAACTCATTAGAAACTGAATATTGTATTATCCCAAAACGTAATTAGATTTCTTTTCCGAGATTGGTTCGTACTTCTGAGCAGATTATGCAACAGAGCATCAGAGAGTTTGCCTCTTACAAGTATCGAATTTAGATGGAAGGAAAATGTTTGGATGAATTGGATTTTCTTACAGGCTGTAATGAAAACGGAAATGTCTAAAGCAGTCATGGAAAAACATTAGGATGGAAATATGAACAAAATTCTTGATGTGAATACATTTTCATAGTTTCTATGCATGTTTAAAACCTTGGTCTGCCTTTTGTATTAAATCAGCTTTATTCATGATTATGTTTATTCATTCAGCAACAGCAGGCGTTGTATATGAAGGCTTCATAAATCTTGTCACAGACATGATATATCAATTTAGTCTTTCAGCTACAAAGGGACCATGCTATATAGTATTGATTGAACTCTCGTGAAGATAGCAATAAGGAATTCTGCTGATTTCACGTTTTGTCTTCGTCTTGTTGTGAAGCGATTCAGCATTTTCAAACGGTAGACGAAGAATTCGTTACCCCTGGAGATTTTCACCCGCATACATTGGAAAAAACGCTTTGGTCCAAATGTAGATTCGTCAAAAATCATTCATTACAAATTTAGGATAATTACATGTATGGACTTCCGTTCCCCCGCCGTTCAGGATGAGTGTCGAATCGACAAAAAAAAAAAAAAAAAAAAAATGAAAATGTGTAGATCTTTTGTATGAATTGTTTACTTTTAAGATTTGATGAAAAATTATCGCAAAGTAAGTTTCTCATTCCTTATATCTTTATTTGTGAATGTCGATATGGACGTTGTTTGCAATGCGTATGAGATATACAATCTGTGCCTTCGAAACCACAATCATCTGCAGGGGTAAAAATTCGCTAGAATTTCGCAAATATTTTTCTCGCACGAATAATAAAAAACCTATTCAAAATGTTTCACTCTGTGATAATCTTTGAATTTCTTGTTGAAAACAAAATATTTTCATGCGAAGTGCTATTAGCTACTTCAGAATGGTTAACCAATGCTGGAAAAATGTTGATTATTTAATTTTATATTTTCAGCGGTGGACGGTACCGAAAAAATCATTCGATCATGCTCCATCGAATCTCTGGATACAATATGTGGACCATTCAATTTAGAAAACGTATTATACTCCGGATGCATTTCTTCTTGTGAGACGGACGCCTGTAATACTGGAGGGAGACTACAAGCAGATGTCGCGACCTACATCATCACTGCAATGATTTGTACAATAATCATTGTGTTTAGAATGTGAATGGTGAATTGACGTTTCCTTGACACGACAATCCACTGCGCCGTGCCGCTACACGACATTTGAATTAAGCCGAAATAGCGTGACGCCTTTTTTCTCACTACATGTAATAGAAGTGGGGTTTATTTGTTTTTTCAGTTTCGAAAATGCAGTAAGCTACCTGTATGTAAGCATTATATTTTCAATAATTATATTTCTATTAATCGAAACTCAATGAAGAAAACGAACACACGTTTCTAAATAATTAATCATTTTTTTATATTAGGGATAAGTTGTATATTTTTATTATTATTAAATGCTGGCAATTTGCACACGTGCGATACCAACGACACGTGACTGATCGGTAAATATTGATCTGTAAAACATAGCTAATGTCACAAGTGATGGATCTCTTACACATAACTTGTAAAAATTAAAATGTAAACTTCACCATTTATCATATATATTTGGATTTAAAAAAGAAAAGTTTTATGTTTGCATTGAATATGTATTTTTCAGTTGAAACATATTAATTTCTTAGATAATGGTTATAATGATATTTCTTTTTGTGTATTTGAATTTGTATGTGTATTACTAAGTATAAATCAACACTTTTCCATGTTGCACCAATATCAACCTTCGGTCATATCGGCCCTGCGCCAATTATAGCCCTCCGCTAATGTCAACCCTCGGCCATTATCAGCCGTCCGCGAATATCAGCCCTCCACCAATCATAGCCCTCGGTCAATATCAGCCCTCCACCATTCATAGCCCTCGGTCAATATCAGCCCTCCACCAATCATAGCCCTCGGTCAATATCAGCCCTCCACCATTCATAGCCCTCGGTCAATATCAGGCCTCCACCGATCATAGCCCTCGGTCAATATCAGCCCTCCACCGATCATAGCCCTTGGTCAATATCAGCCCTTCACCATTCATAGCCCTCGGTCAATATCAGCCCTCCACCGATGATAGCCCTCAGTCAATATCAGCCCTCCACCGATCATAGCCCTTGGTCAATATCAGGCCTCCACCGATCATAGCCCTCGGTCAATATCAGCCCTCCACCGATGATAGCCCTCGGTCAATATCAGCCCTCCACCGATGATAGCCCTCGGTCAATATCAGGCCTCCACCGATCATAGCCCTTGGTCAATATCAGGCCTCCACCGATGATAGCCCTTAGTCAATATCAGGCCTCCACCGATCATAGCCCTCGGTCAATATCAGTCCTTTGGGTTTGGGTTTGAGACAGAATGTAATACTGACAAACTGCATATTCGTAATTATCTCTAAATACAACATTAAATAAGTTTATTTATGTAAAAATAAAATGGCAAAATAGAATCACTCATTAATTTGTTGATCTTTTTTAAATTATTATTTCAACTGAAAGCACATTAATTTGTGTGCATTCAGTTTTTGCAGATATTATTACTTGCGTAAATGAACAATTTCACTTTGAATTGATGTTTTAAACATCACTTCATTCGATCGACTGTGGTAATTAGGCATCCGGAATGTATTTACGGGGAGCATATTGTCGCTGTCGTGTCTGTCAACCCGTCAGTTCGTCCGAGCCCATATCCTCTAAACCTTTCATCAGAAATTTTATCATAAATGGTCACAGATATTCTTTGGGACAGGGACTTTTGGGACAAGGTCATTTGGAAAGATCAGGGTCACTCCGACCATATACCTTATATGAGGATAAATGTTCCTTATTTCAACAATATTTGAACAGATATTGGGCATATATCACATAAATAAATAACGGACAAACGGCTTTCAGACAAAGGTCACTCAAGGTCATTTTGGAAAGGTCAAGGTCACTCAGAACATACACCTTATATGAGGAAAAAAATTCTTTATTTTAACAGTTTTGAACATGTATTGATCATATATCACACAAATAATATGGAAATGACTTTCAAACAGAGCTTACTTAAGGTCATTCTGGAAAAGTCAACACCACTCAACATAAACCTTCTACATGTATACGAAAAAAACAGAGAGAATAATTTCAAGAATATTTCAACAACAATTATTCATCATTTAGATGCAATTCCTGGAGCGTCCATCAGTTTTACTGACATTTTTTTCTTATTTTTTTTTTCTCATGACGATATATATATATATATGAATGACTTGCGGCAGGTGTGACCGGTCAACAGGGTATACCTGGGCACTTTATCCCACTTCTGAACACAGTGTGCCTCTTCATATTTTTATAAGATTGATCGCAATTCGTTATCTTCACTTGTTCATTAATGAAGATATAGTAGATGAGAAAACTTTGGGCTGTACAGGGAATCGAACTGGAAGTGGTCGGATGCTCTAACCACTGAGTTATCCAGGCCGATATACACAAACCATATAGTCCTAACTATTACAATTTGTAAGGTCAATACACAAATACATGTACACCAGTTTGATAAACACACACAATTAAACACTGGTCAGATTATGAGCTTAGGAAATAATGAAATCCTGAAATCTTTCTTCGTCTTCTTCATACATCTCGTCCTCAATTCTTTTACATAGACACACGGACATTATCATACCAATTAACTGTAAGAGAGAATACAGTTTGCGATTTTATACCAAAAGACTAGTCAAATATCAAATCAGTATTTACCAATAAACTAGTCAATATCAAATCAGTATTTACCAATAAACTAGCCAATATCAAATCAGTATTTACCAACAAATCAGTCAATATCATGTACAGGTAAACTAAATAAAACACCCCCGTAAAGTTATGAAAAGATCGATAATGGTGTGATTATTGTTTTAAATTTGCTTTCATATAACGTTACAATGCAGTTGTGGGGACAGTATATCCAAATCCGTGCTTACACTGTTTAGTATTATTGATGTAAACTAAGCACCCCACCCCCCTCCGAAGTCATGAATTGATAATGGTGTGATTATTGTGTTGAATTTGCTTTCATATACTGCTACACAGTATTTTTATGTAACAGTGAACCTATTAAGGTTGTAAGAGCAATGTTTGTGGAAGTGTTTAAGTGTCTATTGTTATCAGATATATGAATGTTCTTTGTTATATACCAACATACACCGCTAAAATCAGGCTGGAACCATCACATTGACATCAAATCACACACACGCAATACTACTGGCTGTGTTTGTGCTTCAACTATTTTTAATAAATATGTATATAACAGACCTAGAAGCTTGTGATATTTTTCTCATATTAATATATGTACATCAAAAATATATCAAAAATATATTGGAAAAAAAATGAAATAGTAGCATTCATTCCATGAGAGCCGCGAACATGTATTAATTTCTCAATAACAAAATAAAAGATAAATGAAAGAAATAAAATAAAAAGGAAAGATGATACTAAAAGACAAAATGATGAAACTAAAAGACAGAAAGATTAAACTAAATGCCATCAGATAGCAGAAATACCCCCCCTTCCCAGGCAAGTGCTTGTCTTTAGATATACTTTGTACCGTATGTATTTTTCTGTATATTTCAATATGCATTGAAAATTCCGTTGGGCAAGTGTCACGGGGTCATCCCAAATCATGTTTTATAATTGTTGAAATCTATTTAAAAGAATTAAGGTGATGACATTTATATTCCTGTTGCACATATCAAGATGCATTGAGTATTCTGATGAGCAAGTGCCACGGGGTCATTCCAACCCCCATCATTTTTTATTGTTTAAATATTTTTAGAATGGTTGAGATTCCAACCCTTAAAGCTGATATATTTTTGTTGCACATGACATAATGCATTGAACACCAGGTTTTTGTTTGTCGTTTTTCCACCCCATTTGCACCTCAAAGTGAAAAATAAAATTCCGAAAACTTATAGCATATCTAAAAGACACCACCGATCATCTCCCAAAAGATAATTTATTTGGCTACTGCATAAAATGTAAGAAAAGTTCTGGGAACCAGGATTTTCTATAGTAAAATGTTTTTTTCAATCCCCATTTGGCCCCCAGAGTGAAATTGAAAATTCTGAAACCCTAGGCGCATCCGTAGGACACCACCAATTTATCCTCTAAGGATGATTTGGCTACTGCGTAAAATGTAAGAGGAGTTCTGAGAACCAGATTTTTGTATAAAAGGTTGGGGTTTTTTTTTTACCTCTACTTTGCCCTCAGGGTAAAATTGAAAGTTTCGAAACCTAATTGCACATCTACAGAACACCGACTATCATATTCCTAAAACATTAATAGGTTAGTACTGTTTGAAATAAAAGAGGGGTTTGAGAAAGAAGACAGTGTGATAGACGGACGGACAGACAGACGGACGGATCACAACAGTAATAACAGCATACCCTAACTTTCTTTAGAAAGTGCGAGTATAAAATAAAGAAAGAAAGAGAGAGATATGAAGATAAACGACAAAGGTGATGAAAATAAAAGGCAATGAAGTGAAAATAAAAGACAATTGAAAAAGATGAAAATGATAAAAAAAAAAAAAAAAAAGAAATGATAAAAATACAAAGTTATGAAAATAAAACGAACAAATGAAAGAGATGAAAATAAAATAAAAAAAAAAAATGAAAGAGAGAAAGAGATGTATATGAAAGACAAATGAAAAAGACCATTGAAAGAGTAAAAACAAACACCCCCCCCCCCAAAAAAAAATGAAAGAGATGAAAATAAATAAATAAAAAATAGAGAGATGAAGGAGGTGCGAGAAAAAAACAACAACAAATGAAAGAGATAAAAATGAAGATAAAGATATAGTTAAAAAATAAAAGACAAATTGAAGATATCAAAGAAGACAAAATAGATTGAAATAAAAGAGAAATTAAAGATATGAAAATAAAGGACCAAGATAGAAAATAAACAGCAATGACAGAAATAAAAAAATAAAATAAAAAAGATAAATAAATGGTAAATGAAAAAGATAAATAAAAGGTAAATAAAAAAGATAAATAAAAGGTAAATGAAAAAGATAAATAAAAGGTAAATGAAAAAGATAAATGAAAGGTAAATGAAAAAGATAAATAAAAGGTAAATGAAAAAGATAAGAATTAAAAACAAATAAAAGAAATGGAAATTAAAAACAAATGAAATATTAAAAAAAATAAAAGACAAATTGAAAAGATGAAAATTTACGAAATATTAAAGAGATGAAAATTAAAGACAAAGAAAGAGATGAAAATTTAAAAAATGAAGACCAATGAAAGAGATGAAAATTAAAGACAAATAGATGAACATAAAAGACAAATGGAAGAGATGAAAATTAAAGACAAAGAGAATAAAATTAAACACACCAAAAATAAAATTAAAGACAAAGAAAAATAAAATTAAACACACCAAAAATAAAATTAAACACAAAGACTAGAAAATTAAACACACCAAATATAAAATTAAAGACAACAAAAATAAAATTAAACACACCAAAAATAAAATTAAACACAAAGAAAATAAAATTAAACACAAAGATTAGAAAATTAAAGACAAAGACTAGAAAATTAAAGACAAAGGCTAGACAATTAAAGACAAAGACTAGAAAATTAAAGACAAAGACTAGAAAATTAAAGACAAAGGCTAGACAATTAAAGACAAAGGCTAGACAATTAAAGACAAAGGCTAGACAATTAAAGACAAAGACTAGACAATTAAAGACAAAGGCTAGAAAATTAAAGACAAAGACTAGACAATTAAAGACAAAGACTAGACAATTAAAGACAAAGACTAGACAATTAAAGACAAAGACTAGACAATTAAAGACAAAGACTAGACAATTAAAGACAAAGACTAGACAATTAAAGACAAAGGCTAGAAAATTAAAGACAAAGACTAGACAATTAAAGACAAAGGCTAGAAAATTAAAGACAAAGACTAGACAATTAAAGACAAAGGCTAGACAATTAAAGACAAAGACTAGACAATTAAAGACAAAGACTAGAAAATTAAAGACAAAGACTAGACAATTAAAGACAAAGGCTAGACAATTAAAGACAAAGACTAGACAATTAAAGACAAAGACTAGACAATTAAAGACAAAGGCTAGAACGTCAAAGACAATAACAGGTTACTTTACCAACAGAGCCGCTACTGTCGTGGTCACTACCATCGCTACCCAGAGTTTGCTGTTTATTATACTAAACAACACTGTCCAACATCCCTGTATAAAATCACAACAGGCACTGAGTGCTAAGATTTCAAGCAGTCCGTTTCAGATATATTGTAGCATCGTTTATATTCGTGGAGGTAAATGTTTCATAGTGTGAATAGTGAAGCACATTAACACAAAGGACTTCATTTCATGTCTAAAAAATATAGTTCAAAACAATGAAAATGGTCCTTTTTATTATGAAAATGAAATATTTTACCGCAAAATAAGTATTCTAATCATTGAAACTTATAAAATCGACTGACTTCTTTTGTTTGAACTCAATCTAATGAAAATTAGTCTTTGATGCGTTTACGTCGTTCGTGACACAAGAAGAGTCACGCAATGGTTATTTCTTGTTAGTCAAATGTGTGTGTACTGATTGTTTTTTGTTTGTTTATTGTTTTTCGCCAATCACAACAATTTTTCAGTTATCTGGTGGCGTCCAGATTTTGTAGGTGGAGGAGAGAACCGGGATACAATGTACCCGGGAAGAGACCACCGACCTTCCGAAAGTAAACTGGCAACCTTTCTCACATCGGCTCGAGCGAGAATCGAGCCCGCGCCGACTAGATATGAGAGACCTTGTGATTTTGAGCGCGATGCTCTAACCACTCGGCCACGGACGCCCCTGTGTGTACTGAATGACGCAATACATTTGATGGGCGACAATTTTTCGCAATTATCGTCAACTGTCAAATATTCTTTTGTCAACATGTATGTTCTAAATCAAAAATAAATAAATAAACAACAAAGAAATAAAGTATAAGATCTTTCAGAAATTTTAGTCTTTCGTAACGCCTCGGCGTGTTCTATACCTTACATTCAGTCAAAATCTTGATAGCAACAATTTTAAAGGGTTTTTGTGACGTGACAAACAGGATATTGTGCAAGAGATTTGTGTAGCGAGTGCGCGAGCGGATTTAAAATATGATTTGGATTAGATTCGTTTGAACATTATTGTTGTTTCATATCAACTGGAAATCGTAATCTAATATCAATAAATACATACAATTCAACTGAGGAGTTAATGTGGCAAAAGTGCTTGGGAACACAGAAATATAAGAAAAGGTGTCCTTTAATACAGCAAAATACACCTGTACATTGAAATATATTGTATACTTACCAATATAGGTATTGGTTATATGCCATATCTATATATCGTGAATTACATTATCATAATGGAGTGAGTATTATTCACCTGAGAGTAGAGTTGATCGTTCACCATTGTGGGGAGGACTGGGGGTCCGGCTGACGGTGCAGTGTGTGCGCCTCGCAGTCCAATACATTTGGTCAAATTGTTCATGTCCGCTGGATACCTACAGCAGCTGCCCGGGACATAATGCAGACGACCTGTTGTATAACAGTGATGTAACAATTCATGTACTGTCGGAATGCTATGTGATTGATTGATTGATTGATTGATTGATTGTTGTTTTCCGCCACACTCAACAATTTTTCAGTTATCTGGTGGCGTCCAGTTTTTGTTGGTGGAGGAGAGAACCCAGATACAATGTACCTTGGAAGAGACCACCGACCTTCCACAAGTAAACTGGCAAAATTGTTCACATAACGCCACGGCCGAGATTCGAAAACGCGCCGACAGAAGTAAGAGGCTTTGTGATTTTGAGCCCGATGCTCTAACCACTCGGCCACGGAGAATGTTATATGGGGGTTGATCATGAGTGAATGCTCGTAATACGTAATATCGTTTTCTCTCAGTCTAAAAGTTTACCAACATATCCAAAACGAATGATCTACCTTTTTAATTCTGACAACACCGAACCTTTTCAGAAGAAATATACAGGGAGAGCGACGTTTGCCCTAAAACAAGGGCTCGAGTAAAATATGCAAACGTAACTAGCAAGTGCCTTCGATTCAATTTCCCTGTACGAATACATTAGATTTCGTGTACGTGTGTGTGATGTCATAAATCGAACGACGTCATTGACATAATCGTCCTTTGGAAAAGGTGCGCAAATCGAGAACAACACAGTATTGTTACATGGTTGTTTGTTTAATTGACTTTTCTCTGAGACGTCATCAGCTCTAGCAATCGGATCAAAATCGTCCTTCTCCAGAAAGAAGATTCGGATGTGTTTGCATGTAATAGATGCAGTTATTTGCCGGATGTACACATGTGGATCAGGTTACAAGGCTAGAACCGAATTCCTGTACCGTGTGTTATTTTTCTGATGAATGTTCATAACAACTGTAGTATTAATAGTAGTAGTAGTAGTAGTAGTAGTAATAGTAGTAATAGTATTGATAGTAGTAATAGTATTGATAGTAGTAATAGTATTGATAGTAGTAGTAATAGTAGTAGTAGTAGAAAAACATAAGTAGAAATTGATAGTGGAAGAATATGTTATCTATGTATCTCGTAGCTGCCATTTGTTTTAGTCTTAAAGTATGCCTGTGACGTCATAGTTACATATGTACATTTGTATATGCATAGTAACATATTCTGATGGGGTCGATCTACGTACGAGGTTTATTTGCGGTTACAGAAATTGCCGAATAGTTACGAATGCCGCTGTAGATTTAGACCTATATTTAGCATTCAGGGCCGTAACAGTGAGGGTTCTTTAACGTACCAACGCCTACCGCGATTTGGGACCTCCGTTTTTAAGGTCATATCTCCGAAAGACCCTTTCACCAATTCTCACTTCTAAATCTCGAACGTTTGGCGAAGGAGAAATCACTACCTATATTTACGTCATAACACGAGCTATTTATTTATGTCATGGTACTAGCGGGACTCGAACTCATAACCTCCTGGTTCTACTGTATGAAGCGGTCTAACCACTTCGCTTCCACAAAAGGTTGCATTATTTTATGTCAGATTTATCTAGCGATTATTACAAACATGACTAAACACATCCTTAGATAGAAACAGTGGCCGAAATACTATTGTTTGGAGCAGAATATTTAAAGAAATTTTACATATCTTCAAAAAACTCCATCAAAGGTTGCTATTTTCACCGCTTAAATTACAGATACTGACATGTTGACCTGTTTTAATGGGTTTTTTTTAATCTAATAAACTTCCACTTCACACAAATATCACCGCTGCACACATGAGAAATGGGTTACCAATCGCCGGGTAGCTGACACAACACATTCATTCTAATATACAAGTCAACAGCATTAGGGATGTTGTCTGCATTTCATATTTATTTTTTGACTTTTGTTCCAAACTAAAAAGGCTGTACTCCCAAGCTGACATTTAATGCCCTTTTTAAGCTATTTAGCTACGTGGATATTACCTTGGTTAAAGCCTATACATATACTATGATCTTAAAAGAATCAATAAAACTTTTTGTACGTGATTCATTTTGCCTGTATTATTAATAATGGATAAACTGCGACATCATTGTGTAGCATTAATGCTGTGTATTGATGATTTATAACGAGGTCATTTAGAGCGAAACACGACTAAAAAATTTCAGGCACAGTAATTGAATACATGTTCTTTATAAACCTATGTTTTATATCTGAACTCCATCATGGATTTAAAGCATCGACATTGGAATTACTCATAAATCTCGTTTTAAAACAGACGTTGGTGTTGTGTCTCTTACAACGCACTGGGAGATCGGATCATAAAAATGTAGAATTTCTTTGATGAATATGGGTATGTAAATCGATAGGCAAAAGTTGATGTTCTGTAATTTTAGAATTCATTAAGAATCCTTACAGAGAATGAGTGTATCGATATCAGAATTTCGGGGTATCTGATCCTTACAGAGAATGAGTGTATCGATATCAGAATTTCGGGGTATCTGATCCTTACAGAGAATGAGTGTATCGATATCAGAATTTCGGGGTATCTGATCCTTACAGAGAATGAGTGTATCGATATCAGAATGTCGGGATATCTGAACCATACAGAGAATGAGTGTATCGATATCAGAATGTCGGGATATCTGAACCATACAGAGAATGAGTGTATCGATATCAGAATTTCGGGGTATCTGATCCTTACAGAGAATGAGTGTATCGATATCAGAATTTCGGGGTATCTGATCCTTACAGAGAATGAGTGTATCGATATCAGGATTTCCAGTGAGATGTTATATTGGTATCTACCAATATGCTGAGAATTTCCATTACAGTTCACTGCAAAAATAAAGTTTTCATATCATTGCTGCTCTTTATACAACATAAAATTGCTTGTTTTGCTTGATCTCTCTGGTCTGTCATTAAACCTAACAATAAACTGACTAGTAACAAGAATATTACGAATGTCAACAGTAACTAGAACCTCTGAACAGTAACCACTGATTTGAACACCTTGACAGTAACCACTGATTTGAACACCTTGACAGTAACCACTGATTTGAACACCTTGACAGTAACCACTGATTTGAACACCTTGACAGTAACCACTGATTCGAACATCTTTACAGTAACCACTGATTTGAAAACCATGGCAATAACCACTGATTTGAACATCTTGGCAATAACAACTGATTTAAATATCTTGGTAGTAACCACTGATTTGAACAAATTGACAGTAACCACTCATTCGAACATTTTGACAGTAACCACTCATTCGAATATCTTGGCAATAACTACTTATTCGAACATCTTGACAGTGCTACTGATATGAACATCTTGACAGTAACCACTCATTCGAACATCTTAGCAATAACTACTGATTTGAACACCTTGACAGTAACCACTGTTCGAACATCTTGACAGTAACCACTGATTTGAACATCTTGGCAATAACTACTGATTTGAACATCTTGATAGTAATCGCTTTTCGTACATCTTGACAATAACCAGTGATTTGAACATTAAGACATTATGACAGTAACAATTGATTTGAACATTTTGACAGTAAACACTATTGGAGTATCCTGATGACAGTGATCACGGATTATAATATATTTGCATACGCATGACAGAAAGGTTGATCTCTGGCTGATTTCATCCACATTTAATGATTACTGAGAATTTGTGTTTTACTTTTTTATAGTGGTTTCAACAGTCTCGTTTGAAGTCAGGACTTCGCAGATTCTACGGCCATTATAATGATCTTATAATTATGCAAATATAACCATTCATTAGGTCCAATGTTGTTTGACGTGTTTCATACTAATTGTTAGGCCGTTCTTTATATAATGATTTGGACTATGGATTACTCCCTTTATCCAATCAAGATGAAGGCCACACGGCAGGTGAAACCGGTCAAAAAGAGATGCTTACTCCCCCTAGGCACCTGATCGCTGGTTTGTCCAGGGGTCCGTGTTTGCTCTCATCTTAATTTTGTATTCCTTATTGGAGTTATAAGATTGATCACTGCACGTTATATTCATTTTCCTTTATTTCATTTCATATGTAGTGTTCGTTGAGTCTTAGGGGTTGTTTGGAATTTTCCAAACAAAATACGCTGGGCATATATTCGAAACAAAGTTTAATGCATTTTAGGTATTTACCGATTTATTGATTTCGTAGTCATTCGGGATTTGTAGCAGTGTAAATCAATCTTTACTTGTTAGTTTGTACGTATGTTGTTTCACGTCCCATTCGAGAAATATTTTTTTTACTTATTTAGAGATGCTACAAATTTTGATCTAAGGATGGAATTTACGGCCAAAGCAGTGAGGGTTCTTTATTGTGCCAACACTTACCCCGACAACTGAGTCCGTATTTAACGTCATATCCGAAAGACCTGTGACTGTGACTTGAAGTTCACAGTTGTAAAAGTTGTAAAAGTATTATTCATCTGGCCCAAGTATAAAACGCCCTTTTCTTACGCATGTCGCAGACATATCAAAGCAAAGAGTTGAAGGTTTCGATATTCGAAAGTAAAATCATGCAAGAAAATTCGGTAGAAATTGTACTCACCTCTTTGATTTTTAAACCAGCTTGTATATAACTTATAGAACGACCAGGAGAAAGTGGAGTTCTCATTGCCCTCGATTCCACAACATTGAAGCTAGAAAATGAAGAAACATCTGACTGAGAGGTACAAATTCTTTCATGATATAAATGCTTTAAAAAAACATTTAAAAACACTTATTTTTAGACTTGCATTTTATTAATGCGTTAGCTAAGTTTTTAGCATTCATTTATTAAAAAAATGTTATGTTATCTACTTTTAGTTTCTATTTTGCATTCAATATAATTATGTCATATTTTACGCATTTATTGTACTTTGTTTTATTGTCTTAAATGTAAAGCGCTTTAGGATAATTTTTGATTAGATAAAGCACTATATAATAATAATAATAATAATAATAATAATAAATTCAGATCCTTAAGCAGCAGTTCTTGTAACAACATTGAGATGAAAGTCTACAAATGAAAATTAAAAGCGGTGATCCGGGTAAGAATACAATGTAGGTCGTCAGTACTCCTTGTTGATCACAAAAGACGACTAAATGGGGCGGTTCTTCGGATGAAACAGTAAAAATCGAGGTCCCGTGTCACAGCAGGTGTAGCAGGATAAAGATCCCTCCCTACTTAAAGACCGTAAGCGCCGTGCAAAGGCCTAAATTTTGCAGCTCTTCACTGGCACTGGTGACGTCTCTATACGAGTGAAAGATTCTCGAGAGGGACGTTAAACAACAATAAAAATCAATTAATCAAACTTAACTACGGAATGTAAATTGTCGAGAAATGACTGATTCCATGCAAAAGGAATGTCAGTTCGTTGAACTGATACCAACCTATTTTTAGCAGTTTCTCTTTATATTATGAAAATGTCTGAGAAGTTCCGAATAGAATTATGTATATGCATAATAAAATGGAACTGCATCATGATTGGTTCCCATATAAGAACCAGATTACGGTATCAAGCGACAAATATTATGGGAGGAGGTCCTGAGGATCCAGGTTATAAAGCAAACCTATTATCTCCCATATCTTCGCCTTGGGAAATACAAATATAGACATGCTCTCGAAGAACCCGGAATCTTACTGAGTCCCTCGGTGATAACCGTTTATTGTATACTGTTTTATTAATGGGAATATCAGTCTAGACAGTTTTCAACGAAATACATACAGCAAGGAGTGCGATTTTTCTGTCAATGATCCGTAATGGTATGTCAAAAAAATTAATAGGATTCTGGGGAGGTACACCATTAATGCGATTTTGAAAAAACAAAATATTTAGTCTATTTTAGATCAATTATTAGCAGAACTGAATAGTCGTTTTGTGGACTGCTATTGGAAATGGTATAAATTTGTAAGTATTCTGATAGTTAAAAAATATATATAATTTTCTGACGGTTAGTGCGCTTTCTTTGTAATGGGAAGGTCCCAATATGGTGAAATAGAATTTCTCATAAAGGATACCCTTAGATCGGAAAGAAAAACATAAGATAGATTATCCCCCTGAAAAGAAATAACCTAAACACAGATTTCATCGTAAGAAAACCCCCAATATAAATGACAAATGATGACACTGTAAAAAACAAATTAATCTGTTTCTATTTTCAAATAATGGCCTCCGTGGCCGAGTGGTTAGAGCATCGGGCTCAAAATCACAAAGCCTCTCACCTCTGTCGGCGCGCGTTTGAATCTCGGCCGCGGCGTTATGTGAGCAAGTTTGCCAGTTTACTTGCGGAAGGTCGGTGGTTTCTTCCCAGGTACATTGTATCTGGGTTCTCTCCTCCACCAACAAAAACTGGACGCCACCAGATGACTGAAAAATCGTTGACTGTGGCGGAAAAACAATAAATAAACAATAAATAATCAAATAATTAGAACGAATGCTGCTTATTTATCATATATCCATAGGGTTTTCTTCCCTACAAAAATGCAAATACAACCAAATGGCTTATATCTGATGTTGTTTCACTTGAATGGATTCCAAGGATCCTACTAAGCAGACCAGTGTTTTGTGGATGTTATGGAGAAGTGATCGATTTTTCCTCCTTTAACATCAGTTTTAGCTCATCTGAACTGAAAACGGAAGTGAACTTTCCTGATGACCTCTTGTCTGTTGCCTGTCCATCTGTCCGTAATTGTTGCACATTTTCATCTTCTCCAGAACTACTGGGCCAATGCAATCCAAACTTGGCATAACGAGTATTTGAGTAAAGTATTTCAAAGTTTCTTCAGTTCATGCTTCCTTGGAAGGGAAGATAACAAAAAAATATTGAAATAGGGTACTATAATTTGACATTCTTCTCAAGAACCACTGGGTCAAGAAAGGTAAACCTTGTGTGAAAGCTTTCTTTGAGAATGTAGATTCAAAATTGTTCATATCTTGACTCTCTTCAAGAAGCAGGACCTTGATTAGTATACAAGCATCCCCAGGTACTGCAGATTCAAATTTTCTCAAATCATGCATAGCGTACAAGCAAAAGGTGGGGGTCACAATAGGCTTTTTTTATTATCAAAATATATAAGGGAAAATTTTAAAATTTTTTTTCTCATGAACACCAAGACCATGATTACTCATTAGCCCAACTGAACTATAAACTCAAGTGAACTTTTATGATCACCTGTTGTCCAGCGTCCGTCAGTCTGTTCGTCCACCCAAACTCTAAACTTTTAACATTTTTTACTTCTTCAGAGTTACAAGGCCGATTTCAGCCAAACTTACTAAAACGGGTAAGCGGAATTTGAAAATGTTCAAATAAACGGTCACACCCAAAGTGGAGATCGCTAATATATAGTGTAAACATTTTCCAGGAACCACTGGGTCAGAACAGACCAAATTAATGTGAAAGCTTCCTTAAAGAATTCAAAGCTGTTCAAATCATGTCCCCCGGGGGTGGCGGTGGGGGGTGGGGGGTAGAGTGGGACCACAATAAGTAAACGATTTAAATGAGTATAGAATATTTCTCAAGAATAACAGAGCCTTTCAAAAATAAGTAGTATTATATACAAGCATTCTTAGGTGGTGCAAATTCAAATTTGTTCACATTATGACCACGATGAGTAGGGTGAAACCACAATATGGGATCAATTTCTTAATTAGTTTAAAACTAAAAAATTATATCTCAAAAGCAACAGGGCCATGATTAGTCATATCAAGCATCTACAGACAATGCGGAGTCAGGTTAGTTCAATTTACAGCCCTCAGAGGCTGAGTGAGGCCACAATAGGGGATCAAAATTTGACATGGCAATATGAAATAAAACTATTTTAAATTTGTTCATCATCTTACAAACATCATCTTAAAAAATAGCTATGACTAGTCAAGTGAATGCTCAGTTATCCCCGTGTAGTACAGATTCACATTTGTAGAAATCAAAGTCCCAAAGTGGATAGAGTTGGGCCAGAATAAAGATTACATTGGAAGTTTTCAATACATGGTGGAAATACAGAAAATATCTCCTCAAGAGTAGCATGGTCAACACTGACAGCAGTAGATTGATGTTACAGGACTTTCAACAGTCTAGATTAAAATCATCTTAGTCCGATTTCCTTACTCAAGCAAATCATACTCTTGGCGATCGACGAGGGTGCAAGGCAGCATTTCCCAAATTTTATGGTCGTTGTAACAATCTGGTTTGCCAATACAACCTGTCATTTGGGAGAAATACAGTCAGAAATGTTTCTTAATAATTGTTAGACATTCTTGACTATGGATTACTCCGTATACCTGATCAAGATATAGGGCTCACGTTGGGTGCGACCGGTCGACAGAGGATGCTTACTCCTCCCAGGCACTTGGTCCCACCTTTGGTTTGTCCACATGTTTTCCCTCTTCTTATTTTGCACTCTTTTAGGGATTTATGAGATAGATCAATTTTCGTTATTTTGTTCTTTTTTTTATTAGTATGCAAGCATTTTCAGAGAGTTCATATACAAATTTATTTTCTCCTGGCTAGTGGGATGTAGCATGAAGACTCAGTAGGGGAACAAAACTTTACATAATACTTTTAAAAATATAATCTTAAGAGAATCAGTACCAGGATTAGTCATTTCAATATGCAAGCGTATTGCATGGTGCAGATTTCATTTTTTTTAAATCGATGCCCATGGATTTAGTAGGCTGGGTCACAAACGAATTCCAAGTTTTACATAAAGATACATAGGGAGAATTTGATTTTTTCAAAATCTGGATCATGTGGATGGTTGGATGGAGTAAATAGAGGTAAAATTGTACACGATAAATGAATACAGGGGATTGAAGTTGAGTTAAGTCATGACCCCATTTTTGCTTAGACGGGGGTCATAATAGAGTTCAATTTTTTACATGGGAAGAAGGAGGGTAAAAAAAAAATCTTCCGAAGAAAAACAGCAGGTCGAGATTAACTCAGGTGAGCGTTGTGGCCCATAGGCCTCATGTTTCTTCGCATCAGTAGTCATAGGTGAGTACCAGAGTTTTTCTTGCCATCACTGGTTACTAACATTATAATATAACTGTAAAAAAGATATGATAATACACCTCAAAGTTTTTGCTGTTGTTGTGTTTTGGTTTATTAATAAAAAAAAATCTCGTAGGAAAAAGATAGGAGATACCAGTAGATTGTACCTAAAATGTTATTAACTATTATATATTATTGAGAGACTTCGATTATGACCGTAACCTGCCAAAGCCTACCACGACATGGGATCCCCGTATTTAATGTCATATCTGAATGACATGTGATTGGCAGTTATAAATATGGTGTGTTCGACGAATGACTCTTGTTGCATAAAGCAACAAAGTAAGTTTATAGAAGTAGAGTTAGTGTGCACGTGAAAGGGAGTGACCATTGTCCGAAAAACTGTTTTTTTCTTTTTAACTCGCCCACTTATGTGTCAAAATTGTGAGTCGGAAAAGGGAACGGAAACTGTTAGATATGGGCAGATTGTAAAAATGGGGATCGATTTGCTCGACTAATATTGATAGAAAATGGATTTGTTGAGGAAAATGAAAATGCATGGTCTTTGATCATAAGTGATAATATTTGCACTGTAATTAGTCTCAGTGGGTTTTATGATGATCGGAGTACATAATGTTGACTATGAAATATACGAAGAGATAATCGTTAAATGGGCTGACTGACATGCTGTGAATCGAATCTTGTATTGAAGGAGGTTAGCATTGATATCCTTTTTTTCAGCGCTACTATTCCATGGCTATTTAAGGCCGTGTTCCCGAAGACTGGTGTCATTTGGCCAGTTTATGTCGATGAGGTAGCACTCTAAGTAAACAAGGCAAATGACTTTTGCAAAATGGACAAAATTGGTGAAAGAGCAGTCATCCAATATTTGCATAAGAAAAGGTTTAACACCTAAGGCTACACATAATGATATGGTAGCAACACTAGGGAAAGATGCCCCTTCATATGCTACAGTAATATGGTGGGTGGTAGAATTTAAACGCGGCAGTCAGGGCATTGAGGAAGACTCGTACTTTTGACATCTGTTTGTTTATGTACCCTTTGTATCCGAGATCATATACATCTCTGGATGATAGTCTCCCAAGATGATTTCATGTCGAGCCAAAAATGCATCAATAACAAAAGCTTGATGGAAATCCAGAAACATATGGGGCCCTTCAAGACCATGAACATTTTTTTTAACAACTTTGGAAAAATTCTGTACCAGGACAATTTTGCGCTCGATCCTCTTTTCTGATGACTATTTTCTACAGCAACATCCGGTTAGAACCCACGGTTATAACATTTAACATAAAATACACCACGTATTTTTCTGTGCGACATGTCCGGCATTAGAAGAGATAATCAGGCAATATCTCAAACAGAATCCCGTGTATCAGGCAATATCACAAACAGAATCCCGTGTATCAGGCAATATCACAAACAGAACTGTCGTGTATCAGGCAATATCACAAACAGAACTGCCGTGTATCAGGCAATATCACAAACAGAACTGCCGTGTATCAGGCAATATCACAAACAGAACTGCCGTGTACCAGGCAATATCACAACAGAACTTCCGTGTATCAGGCAATATCTCAAACAGAACCGCCATGTATCAGGCAATATCACAACAGAACTTCCGTGTATCTGGCAATATCACAAACAGAACTGCCGTGTATCAGGCAATATCATAAACAGAACTGCCGTGTATCAGGCAATATCACAACAGAACTTCCGTGTATCTGGCAATATCACAAACAGAACTGCCGTGTATCAGGCAATATCATAAACAGAACTGCCGTGTATCAGGCAATATCACAAACAGAACTGCCGTGTATCAGGCAATATCATAAACAGAACTGCCGTGTATCAGGCAATATCACAAACAGAACTGCCGTGTATCAGGCAATATCACAAACAGAACTGCCGTGTACCAGGCAATATCACAACAGAACTTCCGTGTATCAGGCAATATCTCAAACAGAACTGCCATGTATCAGGCAATATCATAAACAGAACTGCCGTGTATCAGGCAATATCACAACAGAACTTCCGTGTATCTGGCAATATCACAAACAGAACTGCCGTGTATCAGGCAATATCATAAACAGAACTGCCGTGTATCAGGCAATATCACAAACAGAACTGCCGTGTATCAGGCAATATCATAAACAGAACTGCCGTGTATCAGGCAATATCACAAACAGAACTTCCGTGTATCAGGCAATATCTCAAACAGAACTGCCGTGTATCAGGCAATATCATAAACAGAACTGCCGTGTATCAGGCAATATCACAAACAGAACTGCCGTGTATCAGGCAATATCACAAACAGAACTGCCGTGTATCAGGCAATATCACAAACAGAACTGCCGTGTATCCGGAATATCACAAACAGAACTGCCGTGTATCAGGCAATATCACAAACAGAACTGCCGTGTATCAGGCAATATCACAACAGAACTTCCGTGTATCAGGCAATATCACAAACACAACTCCCGTGTAATGCACTGTAGGCACTGTGACGATCAAGAACCATCACTGCGGGCGTCTTACGTTATACATAGCTAGGTCTAAATTTGTGCTTCTTCACTTTGAGCTGTTGATGGTACGTCTGAAGTTTAGTATTCTCGAACGTAACTAAGAATATACAAACTAAAGCTTGGAATACCAAGGTATGTAAGAACTTTAAGAATCTTCGATTGATTCATTTTTTGATTATATATTGTTTAACGTCCCGCTCGAGAATTTGTCACTCATATGGAGACGACGCCATTGCCGGTGAAGGACTGAAAAATTTAGGCCTACGCTCGGCGCTTATGGCCTTTGAGCAGGGAGGGATCTTTATCGTGCCACACCTGCTGCGACACGGGGCCTTGATTGTTACGGTTTCATACGAATGACCGCCCTATTTATTTGCCTCTTACGACAAGCGAAGGGTTCTGAAGATCTATTCTAACAACCTGGATCCCGACGGAAAATAAATCTTCGAAGCAGACATCGAGTTGAACACTTCTTACAGAATTTTTTCTGCGTCGGATACAGTAGAGCTCATTACGAAAGCAGTTTTGTTGGTTGTATGGCGATTTTCTATACTGGATAACAATGTTGATGAAGATAATGACGAAGATAATACTATACAATGCATGTAGTGATGCCTTCTTCGAATACAAAAGTGAGACAATGTTTAATCCGAGGAAATGCATAAAACGTATGTGTTTATGTACCTTGTGTGGTAAATCCAATGATGATAATGATGACCGTGATGTTGATTTGATCATAACAAATCTGGTGTTGATAATGTTAGTGATCATAATGATAACGATGATGACGTGAATTATTAACCTGGTGGTGTTGCTGCTGCTGATGATGATGATGTCGATGATGCTGATGATGATGACTTGATCTTAAATCAATCTGATCATGTCGATAACATGATGATGTGATCACAATTGATCTGGTGTTGCAGCTGAAAATGATCATGATATCCTTGATGATGATGATGATGATGATGATGATGATAATGATGATAGTTTGCCTGTGTATTACTGTGGATTGCAACACGTCCCACGCTTCAGTTATCTGGCTGTCGGTACCGTAAGAGTCATTGAGGGACGATTCCATTTGCAAAATTATAGTTGATTCTATCTGTCAATAATAATTTATATTAGTAATGAAATACAGATCGAATTCACATCAAAATTATTGAGAATTGAAATCAAAATTATTCACATCTGATGCAAGTTCTTTATGATATCAATCGTTTTTAGGACTTTATTGCATTTTATACGGAAGAAATTGATTGTTTTTGTGAATTGTACAGCAGAAATATACAACCTTTATCAGAAACAATCATTTTACAAAAACCTCTGATACTATGGAAACACTCACCTCTTGTTTATATTGGTAACTTAACACCCCGCCCACAAATACACCAATTAACAGAGCCATAAGCAACAAAAAATGCTGAAAGGAGAAAGATGTTTTATGATAAATACAGAACGAAATCATCTCAGATGATTACAACGAACTGAATATAAACATCATAGATACAATGTTACTGTTACAATACACCATGACGTGAATATAAACATCATAGATACAATGTTACTGTTACCAAAACACCATGGCGTGGTTATAAACATCATAGATACAATGTTACTGTTACCAAAACACCATGGCGTGAATATAAACATCATAGATACAATGTTACTGTTACAAAACCACCATGACGTGAATATAAATATCATAGATACAATGTTACTGTTACCAAAACACCATGACGTGAATATAAATATCATATATACAATGTTACTGTTACCAAAACACCATGGCGTGGTTATAAACATCATAGATACAATATTACTGTTACCAAAACACCATGGCGTGAATATAAATATCATAGATACAATATTACTGTTACCAAACCACCATGGCGTGGTTATAAACATCATAGATACAATGTTACTATTACCAAAACACCACGGCGTGAATATAAACATCATAGGTACAATGTTACTGTTACCAAAACACCGTGACGTGAATATAAACATCATAGATACAATGTTACTGTTACCAAAACACCGTGACGTGAATATAAACATCATAGATACAATGTTACTGTTACCAAAACACCGTGACGTGAATATAAACATCATAGATACAATGTTACTGTTACCAAAACACCGTGACGTGAATATAAACATCATAGATACAATGTTACTGTTACCAAAACACCGTGACGTGAATATAAACATCATAGATACAATATTACTATTACCAAACCACCATGGCGTGAATATAAACATCATAGATACAATGTTACTGTTACAAAACACCAGGACGTGAATATAAACATCACAGATACAATGTTACTATTACCAACACAACATGATGTGGTTATAAACATCATAGATACAATGTTACTATTACCAAAACACCATGACGTAAATATAAACATCATAGATACAATATTACTGTTACCAACACAACATGACGTGGTTATAAACATCATAGACACGTTATTACTATTACCAAAACACCATGACGTGAATATAAACATCATAGATACAATGTTACTATTACCAACACAACATGACGTGGTTATAAACATCATAGATACAATGTTACTGTTACCAAAACACCATGACGTGGTTATAAACATCATAGATACAATGTTACTGTTACCAAAACACCATGGCGTGAATATAAACATCATAGGTACAATGTTACTGTTACCAAAACACCATGACGTGAATATAAACATCATAGATACAATGTCATTGTTACCAAAACACCATGACGTGAATATAAACATCATAGATACAATGTTACTGTTACCAAAACACCATGACGTGAATATAAACATCATAGATACAATGTTACTGTTACCAAAACACCATGACGTGAATATAAACATCATAGATACAATATTACTGTTACCAAAACACCATGGCGTGAATATAAACATCATAGATACAATGTTACTGTTACTAAAACACCATGGCGTGGTTATAAACATCATAGATACAATGTTACTGTTACCAAAACACCATGGCGTGGTTATAAACATCATAGATACAATGTTACTGTTACCAAAACACCATGGCGTGGTTATAAACATCATAGATACAATGTTACTGTTACCAAAACACCACGGCGTGGTTATAAACATCATAGATACAATGTTACTGTTACCAAAACACCATGGCGTGAATATAAACATCATAGATACAATGTTACTGTTACCAAAACACCATGGCGTGGTTATAAACATCATAGATACAATGTTACTGTTACCAAAACACCACGGCGTGGTTATAAACATCATAGATACAATGTTACTGTTACCAAAACACCATGACGTGAATATAAACATCATAGATACAATGTCATTGTTACCAAAACACCATGACGTGAATATAAACATCATAGATACAATGTTACTGTTACCAAAACACCATGACGTGAATATAAACATCATAGATACAATATTACTGTTACCAAAACACCATGACGTGAATATAAACATCATAGATACAATATTACTGTTACCAAAACACCATGGCGTGAATATAAACATCATAGATACAATGTTACTGTTACCAAAACACCATGGCGTGGTTATAAACATCATAGATACAATGTTACTGTTACCAAAACACCATGGCGTGGTTATAAACATCATAGATACAATGTTACTGTTACCAAAACACCATGGCGTGGTTATAAACATCATAGATACAATGTTACTGTTACCAAAACACCACGGCGTGGTTATAAACATCATAGATACAATGTTACTGTTACCAAAACACCATGGCGTGAATATAAACATCATAGATACAATGTTACTGTTACCAAAACACCATGGCGTGGTTATAATATTACACTGTACCATTCTCAACAGTCCTCGTATCGTGTCAACAGTCCTCATATCGTGTCAACAGTCCTCGTATCGTGTAAACAGTCCTCGTATCGTGTCAACAGTCCTCGTATCGTCTCAACAGTCCTCGTATTTTACTGTTGTCAACAGTCCTCGTATTTACTGTTGTCAACCGTACTAGTTATCTTATCATTGTCAGAAGTTTATCGGTCGTGGTAGTTCAGTGGTTAGAGCGCTTGCTTCGTAACCGGGAGATAGTGAGTTCGAGCCCCGCTTGAGCTATAACCGCGTAATCCAAAGATGTAAATATAAGTAGCGATTTCACTTTGCCAAACGCTCGGCATTTAAAGGTGAGAATGACGGGTATTTTGGATATGACCTTAAAAACGAATGTCCTGTCTTGCGATAGGCGTTGGCACGGTAAAGAACCCTTACTGCTACGACCCTGAGAGCTAAGTATAGGTCTAAATTTGTGGTACTTCACCTGTACCTGATGACATCTTAATATGAATGACACATTTTCGAAGGGGCATAAAACAAAGAAACAAACAAACTTGTCTTGTCATTGTCAACAGTTCTCGTACGTTACCGTTGTTAAAAATTGCCGTATCTGACCATTGTCAAAAATCTATATATGTTATCATTGTCAACGATTCACGTATCTTGCCATTGTCAACAGTTCATATATCTACTTTGTCAACAGATCTCGTATCTTACCGTTTAACAGTTATCGTATCTGACTGTCGTCAACAGTCCTTGCATCTTATCGATATTAATAGATCTCATACCTTACTGTTATCAACAGATCACGTATCTTACTGTTGTCAATAGTTCTTGAATCTTACTGTTGTCAACAGATCTCATATCTTACTGTTGTCAACAGATCACGTATCTTACTGTTGTCAATAGTTCTTGTATCTTACTGTTGTCAACAGTTCTCACACTTTACTGTTGTCAACCGTTCTCATCTCTCACTGTCGTCAACAGTTCTCGTATCTTACCATTGTCAACATTCCTCGTATCTTTTTTATAGCTCCACAGCATCCCAAGAAGGAAACGCCAATACAAACAACTGCTGTTATGATGAGTAACCATGGAAACGATAAATTCACGTACTCCAGAATAATTGTAAGGATGTCGATAGAGGGGGCACTGTTACTTCTTAAATAACTTCCATAACCAAGAAGTCCAAATCCGCCCATCTGAAAGTTGTGTGGAATTTGTAAATTATACTATCAACATTAGTGCGGGGTTTTTTCAGTAATGAACCCAAGCTGTTTCAATGCTTTTTACTTCTATAACAGTAATTACAACTAAACTTTAGAACCCATATATTAAATATAAATATAAGGACTATTCAAACGTATCAGATACAGAATTGAATATTCTTTCTGGTGTTTTTGTGATGTGAATGAAATCATTAATCTCAAAACTCCTATAATGAATACAAAATACTAGTAGAGATGGACAAACACGGACCCCTGGATATACCAGAGGTGGGAACAGGTGCCTAGGAGAAGTAAGCATCCCCAGTCGACCTGTCACACCCATCATGAGCCCTATACATATATCTTGATCAGGTAAATGGAGTAATTCGTAGTCAGTATCAATGTGCCAAGAACGGCCTAACAATTGGTATGATACATATCAGACAGCATTTGACCCAATGACGTGTTGTATTGGCAAACTAGATCGTTATAACGACCATAGAATTTGTGAAATACTGACTTTAAACAAGACTGTTGAAACCCCTGTAACATCAACTTGTTTGTCAGTAGCCTATCTGGACTTAAAAACTGATCATATGCAGAACAAGCTCTTGGGTATCGAATTAATTGAGAGTATTAACGCGTGTAAAATGTTAGTATTATTACTATGGATTTATTTAGTTGTGAGAAAACAATAATTACACTAAAACGATGTTTCACTCAAAACGTTACAGGTGATTTGTTATAAATTTCCTACTGTGTGCTTAAACAGGAATTAATTATACAAAGAGTCTATCATTGTTTAACAAAGAACAAACGAATTGTCAATACCTATTCAAAATGGATGATTGTAATCTAAATATCTATCGTTTTCATCATCAAAAGCATTAATTTTACTAATGATAGTCGGATACATCTACATCAATAGATCTACAACGTTCTGTCATTTTACTGGTACAGGTATTTAGAAAATGTATTGCCATTTTACTTTTATGTTGACAAAGTATTCAACATCGACTAAATATCACTTGGCGTCCTATCCAATGTAATGACATTCAGAAAGATTTCTAGTCTGTATGTCAAACGTAGACTGCGAGAAACCAGGGCTGTAGCCATTCCTTTAAGAATATTCTGTAGTCTTCCTTACAAAAGTACAGCCTAGATATCATACGACATCTGGATGTAGGTACTATTTGATGATTCAGCCTAATTCTCACTTCCAGCTGCAGACACTCACGATTCTGACCTCGGTCAGTCAAGCACACTGTCTACCAACAATACAGTCACTTCTATCCACAAACACACCATGAAACATTTTATTACATGATTAACAAACAGATTTTTATTATGATTTTATTTTCCATTTTCGAGTTTTATATTTTTATACACAGAAATATTTTAAAATGTCACCTTTTACATAGTAGCTGTCTTATGTTATTTTAGAAAAAAATTAGTAGAGTTTCCAGTAAGTTTGCACTTGCACTCAGTCCGTATACATTGTTAGTAGCAGAGTGACGTAGTCCGTGTACACTGTTAGTAGCAGAGTGACGTAGTCCGTGTACACTGTTAGTAGCAGAGTGACGTAGTCCGTGTACACTGTTAGTAGCAGAGTGACGTAGTCCGTGTACACTGTTAGTAGCAGAGTGACGTAGTCCGTGTACACTGTTAGTAGCAGAGTGACGTAGTCCGTGTACACTGTTAGTAGCAGAGTGACGTAGTCCGTGTACACTGTTAGTAGCAGAGTGACGTAGTCCGTGTACACTGTTAGTAGCAGAGTGACGTAGTCCGTGTACACTGTTAGTAGCAGAGTGACGTAGTCCGTGTACGATGGCTGCACTCAGTGGGATTTAATCTACTCAATGATGGCATATTCTGGGTGGACTCAGTGGGTTTAATCATTTCCTTGATAGTATATGATGGTACACTCACTGAGTTTTGATCGATTCATTCATAGTATATTTTGAGTACACTCAATGCGTTTTAATCAACTTAGTCATTGTATATCGTGATAAGTGAACTTACTGACTCTTAATCAACTCGCTGATTGTATAAAATGAGTAGATTCATTCGGATTTTAATCAACTCACTAATTGTATATGATGAGTAGACTCATGGGGGTTTTAATCAACTCACTAATTGTATATGATGAGTAGACTCATGGGGGTTTTAATCAACTCACTAGTTGTATATGACTGTACTTATTGAGCTTTAATCAACTCACTGATTGTGTATGATGAGTTTTAAACCGTTCACTGATTGCAAGTAGTAAGTTTTGATTAACACTGATTATAGGACAATGATGTATTCTTTGTATGATGAGTGCACTCACTCTGTTTTAATTAACTCACCGATCGTATGAGTACTGTCACTGAAGTTTCATCAATTCACTGGGATCATTCTTAAGCACTATTTCGGATAAAAATCTTTCATACACATTAGATCTGCACTATATACAATGTAATTTGCATTTAATTATATAAATAATTTAAAATTTGGCTCACTACAACTATCATACTTACAAATGTGAGTACGTTGAGAGCAAACATTGAGTACTTTACAATTCTTCCGCAGCCCTTGAGTCCCATTCTAAACGCAAACAGTTATTAGTGTTAGATCGCACATAAGTGTTCATTTTTAATCTGCTTAAAAACAAAATATTTCAGATTTTTATCATTTCAAACGTCTGTGTCCATGAGACACACCTCGGTAATTTCCGTTTTCTTAAAGAACGTGTAAGTAAATTAAATACGAAATAGTTTGTACCTACCTGTTTCAATATCTGCATTTCTAAGCAAGACGGCTCCTAGAACACCTTCCAATTTCATTCAATGTTAAATAACGTAAGGCAATTTAAACAACACGCCTGTAACATTTTTGATGCTAATTCTCTTTTATCGGGGTCGTTCCCATGGTAACAATCGTCTGCAGCATCCCCTCAATCAATGTTTATCTTTTCAGCGCATCAATATACACTTCAAAGCCACTGTAGAACAGAGGGCGGATGTTCGCACAAGTAAATTTCACAACAGCGCAGTACTGTATTCCGAACTGAATTTTTGATTGTTTTGTTTTAGGTTTTGCTTGTTTGTTTGTTTTTATTTATTGTTGTGTTTTATTTATTTATTTTTTGGCTTGTTTGTTTTGTTTGTATTTTGTTTTTATTTTCTGTATTGTGTTTGGTTTGTTTGTTTGCTTTGCTTTGTTTATGACCCTGGATTCTGGATTTAACAAAACACGGACATTTGTCAAAATTATTTCCTGTTCTCTTTACATTATTGTTCTCTATTCATTGGTTATTTCACATTTATATAACGATTACATGGGTACAACAGAATGAATTGACGACTTACTAGTATTACGTTATAGGTATGGTCTGCGAGCGGTATGCGAGCTACATTATAGGAGGTGCTTTAAATGACAGAAAAACTGGACTTGTTTAAACATTTAGAACTCAAAAGTTTGCACTCCTCAGGTTTGCGAGGAAACTTGGAAAGTCTTTGTATAATGACTTAATAGAATACAAGCCAAGTATGTTTACAGAAGAGTTTGTCGATACCACGCCACCGTTCATCTAGTGTAGAAACGTTCCGTACTTTCTATTGGTAATTAGTGTGCAAGCATCGCTTTGTGCTGTTTTCGTTTCTTTGTTCAATTGTGTAACAACAGTTTTTTTGTTATTGTTTTTTGAATAGGTACAATTACGTTTATGGAAATTATATATATATATATATATATATATATATATGTGTGTGTGTGTGTGTGTGTGTGTGTGTGTGTGTGTGTGTGTGTGTGTGTATTCACATGCCGATATCATCATCATTTCATCATTTTCGAGGGATTGTAGATTTCAATAAATAAATGTAATACGCATTATAGTATCTACTGTTTAATTTTTTTTTTGGTGCAATCATTCGAATTTCGTGATGTTGGATAACTATTATGTCATATATGTTGGTAAAATTTATGAATGCAATTACGTTTAAATAGAAAGAAATATAATGTGCTTGAATTAAATGTTGGGATGAGATATTATTGCAAAATCGAGAGATACGGAAGGAAAGTCTGACTTGTAGTACGGGTATGGGTGATTCGTATTTAGTGAAGTCGTTATAAAGATGAAGGATAATTCCAAAATCACGATACCAAATTTATAAATTCAGCCACACGTCCAATAATAAAAACCCACCAACACTGGTGCGTGCACTACTTATATCTCTCGTGAAATCTTGTAAGTAAAATTTTATTTTGGGTTGGTATGTAAAACGCGTGAGCTTGAAAAAAAAAAAGCTCTGAAACTGACTACCAATATTACTGCTCTACATTCCAAGAAATAATGATAACATTGATTCATTTTCAAAACTGCAGAATTGAAAGGAAATGTATAATCTTTGCATATGTAACAGCTTTAAAAATGATTCGAATGAAAAACGATTCCTTTATCAATTTTGATTGTTTCTTGTTGTCACATGATCAGTGCCAATTTCATTTGCACCCGACACTATTTGGAGTCCTGCACGCTTCACTGGTCATTGAGCTGTCTGTGGCGGTATTCGAGTGGCTGGTATTTGTCAGTAGTCAGGTTTAGCTGGTAGAGGATAGACGTATTTCTCGGACGGCCCATGCTGAGTGAATTTGGGCGTAGTTGGATCCCTTGGTGAGTGATCTGGGGATGGAAGTACAGAGTACTTTACTGGACGTCTGATGGCTAGACCTGGAAGCAAGCGCTACTCACTTTGTATAAATTTTGTTATTTACGACAGCTCAGTGACCAGTTTGTTTTTATCTTGTTATCCGGTGGTAGTATGGTGGACCAATTGGACTACAACTAGTTAGAGGCATGAACTCCCAAAACAACATGCGACATGGACGACGCTTATGATCCCGTGGCACCTGCTGGAACACGTGGACGTTGACCTTCCAGATGTCACCTCCTAACTGTACTGGACAATGAACTTTTTTTTCGATTTGATTGTACATATGTAAATAAATTCATATTGTTGTATATTCATTTTGTTCCTTGATTGACAGAAGTCATCCACAAGTTTGGCAACAGATAGGTTGCTTGATAAAGAACCCCACAGCCAAGGTTTGGTTGTGACACTTGTTTTAACTCCATGTATTTACAATGACTTCTCAGTTGTTCCAATAATCTGTAATTTAAATGATAGTTTGATAATATCTTCACACTTAAAACTTCCTCAAACGGGAAAACAGTCTTGGAGTGTTATTGTATCGGACTACCATGGCAAACTGTTAGGAGGAGCCGCGGTATACCAATATCTATCTACCTGTAATATTACAGTCATAGAAAGAAAAACAGACAGGTATGTTGTATCACAAGGGACCTCAATGCCAAGAATTTCTATTTGTGGTTGGTAAAATGAAAAGTACTGTCACAGAATTCTTCCTACGTGTTGTTAACCCTTGAGTTGTAGGATGAAAGATCACGTGGATTGCAGGAAGGGGCGTTTGAAAAAGAATCACACAGACAGCAGGAAGGGGCGTTTGAAAAAGAATCACGCTGGTAGCAGGAAGGAGCGTTTGAAAAAGAATCACGCTGGTAGCAGGAAGGGGCGTTTGAAAAAGAATCACGCTGGTAGCAGGAAGGGGCGTTTGAAAAAGAATCACGCTGGTAGCAGGAAGGGGCGTTTGAAAAAGAATCACGCTGGTAGCAGGAAGGGGCGTTTGAAGTCCGACATTAGGCATCCTGAAATATATTGTAGATTGTTTTTGTTTGATGTGTGTCAAACCTGAGCGCCATGGCCGACGATTTATAATAAATTTGCACAATATATTTCTTCCTGTTCAGAACATATCCTTCGTAAATGTTGTTCAGATATTTGGGAAATTTTCACAAAGATGAATTTTGCTTATTATCTTTATTACAATATGTTGTATTTGTTAAAAATTGAACTTATTTTCTATTTTACTATGATTAAAATCAAGTTTGAATAGAATTCTTCTGCTCTCTTGCAATGCTGCAGGAGAGTTTTCTTGAACCCTTCCCATAACGCACGGATGGGGCCACAGTCACCTTTGATCCAGCGTTTCTCTTTCGTTTCTTTGCTGTCAACTCTTACATCTGTCATTAAATGTAAGAAACGCCTGGGGGGGGGGGGGGTAACCACGAATTGAGCCCCTCTGCCCCCTACATCTGACATGTTCTGTTTGTAATCAGAGCACCAGTCATGGCCCCTATCCGGTGCTTTTTGTTGACTTGTGTGTGGTTTCCCCCCATCTTCCCATCACCTTCAGATATTTAGCAATAAAGAGTTTGAATATTTCTGAAATTGTGCTGATATGATTAGCATCAATCAATTTCTGAACTGAGCCCATTTTTGCACTGCGTTATGGAGTTTGTTTGGTATTTTATCACATTGAGTTATGGAGTTTGTTTGGTATTTTATCACATTGAGTTATGGAGTTTGTTTGGTATTTTATCACACTGAGTTATGGAGTTTGATTGGTATTTTATCACATTGAGTTATGGAGTTTTGTTTGGTATTTTACCACATTGAGTTATGAAGTTTGTTTGGTATTTTATCAAATTGAGTTATGAAGTTTGTTTGGTATTTTATCACATTGAGTTATGGAGTTTTGTTTGGTATTTTACCACATTGAGTTATGGAGTTTGTTTGGTATTTTACCACATTGAGTTATGGAGTTTTGTTTGGTATTTTACCACATTGAGTTATAGAGTTTGTTTGGTATTTTATCACATTGAGTTATGGAGTTTGTTTGGTATTTTATCACTTTGAGTTATGGAGTTTGTTTGGTATTTTATCACACTGAGTTATGGAGTTTGATTGGTATTTTATCACATTGAGTTATGGAGTTTGTTTGGTATTTTATCACATTGAGTTATGGAGTTTGTTTGGTATTTTATCACACTGAGTTATGGAGTTTTGTTTGGTATTTTATCACATTGAGTTATGGAGTTTTGTTTGGTATTTTATCACATTGAGTTATGGAGTTTGTTTGGTATTTTACCACATTGAGTTATGGAGTTTTGTTTGGTATTTTATCACATTGAGTTATGGAGTTTTGTTTGGTATTTTATCACATTATCTCTATCTTGTAAACTGACTATCTAAATTCCAATAAAGTCATTTTAATTACTTCAAGTAACTAATGTAATGGGTCCTGGTCTTAAAGGTCCGACATTGCAGTCAGAAAATGTATATATCGGAATCAATACCTTCCTGCATAGTGTGCAGTAGTCCTAGCTGTACATGTCCAGAATTAAATCGTAAGAACAATTTTGCAGTTTGCCAGCCTCCGAGGCCTTATCCTGTTTCCGAAGAATCAGTAGAACAACACGAAAACTGTAATCTGATATATACTTGTTTGAGACGGGATTTTTTTTTTATATTTTCATCCATGCTTCACACTCGTGAAAATATCGAAAAAGAAAAAGTTTCGTCTCATTCGTGAAATAAATTCAATATCCAACAACAAAACATTGAATATCCTCTACGTATTACACGTACTGATATAATGGCATGTAACTGCAAACAAGTATATATCAGATGATAGTTTTCGTGTTGTTCTACTGATTCTTCAGTAACAGATATAAATTCAATATCCAACAACAAAACATTTTCTGTTTATTAAATTTTCTTACGTTTTCCCTTCGGTCTAACTACTTTCAGGTCTCCTTTCAACCCACCATGTACTGAACGTTCAAAACAATATTGCGCCAAAAAAAATATTACCTTAAGAAATATATAAAGTATATAGAAATAAATACATTTGAACAATAAAACAACTTTGATTAAATTTTATTTTAATATTCAAGTAAAAACACGATAAAGTATATTTTGTTACGTAAAATAAAGGTGGTCGTATCTATCGCGGATGAATTTTACGACAGTTCCGGTTGTTACTTTCACAGTGAAAAGAACACTTGTTATTTTCACTGTGAAAATAACAACTGTGAAAATATCAATTTATTTGAAAGGATAAATTTCAGTATTTCACTGCTAAAAATGTAATAAACTTGTTTAATCGTTGAATTACAGAATTTTTTGTTATCATATTTGAAGTTGAATACCCCCCACCCACCCCCACCAATAACAGCATACAAAACATGAACATGGCCATTTTATGCCTGAATGACAAGAGGTGAGCAAAATAGTAAGGAAATATGATTTAATTTTTTTCTGTCACGTGGACACATTGTAATAGTAAATATCATCACTTTTCGGGGACCTCCGTGGCCGAGTGGTTAGAGCATGCGCTCAAAATCACAAGGCCTCTCACCTCTAGTCGGCACGGCTCGGGTTCGATTCTCGCTCGCGCCGATATATGTGAGAAAGTTTGCCAATTTACTTTCGGAAGGTCGGTGGTCTCTTCCCAGGTACATTGTATCTGGGTTCTCTCCTCCACCAATAAAAAACTGGACGCCATCAAATCACTGCAAAATTGTTAAGTGTTGCTAAACAACAATAAACAATCAACCAATATATATGTGCAGCGTTTTATTAACAGCAGTGACTGCACTGTCTAGTGATGATTGATTGTTTTGTTGTTCCGCCACACTTTTCCCTTCTCCTGGATATTCTATAGGAGTTTTCACAACAGTTACAAAATGTTCCACATTTGAACCCTCCATACAAGTACAAGAAGCATTAAAGCTTTGGAAAAACAATGACAGTACCAAATACGTAGATGCTTACACGTACACAGCAACAATGCCGGATCTAGATAAAGTGTGACGTCCTGTTTAATATTAGTTTATAAGCACCAACAGATTGACATTTAAACCTTCGTAGATTGATGAAATTACTATATACCTTATATATTTCCATAGGTATGTATATATGTATACATAAAATCAAATTTTATATGATACACGATTCCATGCTGAAATGGTTTATGCAAATCACGAAAAACCAACTTCTTCCGACAATCAGATTAAGGGCACTCCGTAGGCCACAAAGTCACGTGATCAATGGCTATATCACCCTTGAACCCTGTACCCCTTGTAGCTTCGATTAAGATCTGGAAATAATATGAGTCAATTACTTAACAGACTAATTACTGCAAGCATATCTATATTAACATAAAAGAAACAAAGCATTAAGAAAATTGTGAGCAGGGAAAATTCCGCTTTGTGATATATTTGTCCAAAAACATTAAGACCCAATTACGTCCCTTTTGAATTCGTTCAAATTCATTTTTCCTATGTAACCTAATCAGAAAATCTATATTCGCCCAGTCTCCAAATTGCTCATTTAGGATAAAAAGTTGGAAATACATTGGGATTCAATCTTTCTGTGTAAGATCTTTCTGTGTATAGTGTAAAATATTTCTGTGTATAGTGTAAAATATTTCTGTGTTTTGTGTAAAATATTTCTGTGTACAGTGCAAGATATTTCTGTGTACAGTTTAAGATCTTTCTGTGTACAGTGTAAGATATTTCTGTTTACAATGTAAGATATTTCTGTATGCAATGCAAAATCTTTCTGTGTACAGTGTAAGATATTTATATGTACTGTGTAAGATCTTTCTGTGTATAGTGTAAGATATGTTTATGTACAGTGTAAGATATTTCTGTGTACAGTATAAGATATTTCTATGTACAGTGCAAGACATTTCTGTGTACAGTGTAAGATTTTTTTTTCGTGTACAGTGCAAAATCTTTTGGTCTACAATGTAAGATCGTTCTATGTACAGTGTAAGAACACATTAAAAGCGATGTAATGAATTATTTGTCAAGGTGGAAGGTTTTTTTTATTTGTTACGTCGCATTCAAAATTTTATTACTCACAAAAAGACATCGTCAGCTGGAGATAGATTGAGGCAATTTGACCTATGCATGGCGCTCAAGGTTGTAATGTGGAAGGGGGAATTTAACCTATGCATGACACTCAAGGTTGTAATGTGGAAGGGGGAATTTGACCTATGCATGGCGCTCAAGGTTGTAATGTGGAAGGGGGAATTTGACCTATGCATGGCGCTCAAGGTTGTAATGTGGAAGGGGGAATTTAACCTATGCATGGGGCTCAAGGTTGTAATTTGGAAGGGGGGATTTAACCTATGCATGGGGCTCAAGGTTGTAATGTGGAAGGGGGAATTTGACCTATGCATGGCGCTCAAGGTTGTAATTTGGAAGGGGGAATTTGACCTATGCATGGCGCTCAAGGTTGTAAT
This sequence comes from Ostrea denselamellosa, assembly GCA_024699665.1. NCBI lineage: Eukaryota > Metazoa > Mollusca > Bivalvia > Ostreida > Ostreidae > Ostrea > Ostrea denselamellosa. The sequence goes on along the minus strand of JAMZEH010000017.1, from coordinate 13,640,842 downwards.
TTGGAAGGGGGGATTTAACCTATGCATGGCGCTCAAGGTTGTAATGTGGAAGGGGGAATTTGACCTATGCATGGCGCTCAAGGTTGTAATTTGGAAGGGGGAATTTGACCTATGCATGGCGCTCAAGGTTGTAATTTGGAAGGGGGGATTTAACCTATGCATGGGGCTCAAGGTTGTAATTTGGAAGGGGGGATTTAACCTATGCATGGCGCTCAAGGTTGTAATGTGGAAGGGGGAATTTGACCTATGCATGGCGCTCAAGGTTGTAATTTGGAAGGGGGAATTTGACCTATGCATGGCGCTCAAGGTTGTAATTTGGAAGGGGGCTCTATCGAGCAAATCAGGACCTCCATGTCTATTACAAAGACGCGTCATTTTCATTTCTAATGCCGGACGCTTGGCGACAGATATTAACGTCTTGAACTTGACGCGATCGCCATGATAGGGAATCGAATCCGATACCCGAAGCGCGGACTCTAACCACTTGGTCACCGCTAGAGATATCCTGGTTTAGTAAGAATCATTGTACAAGTGCGTATAGCCAGTTCAATTGCTCTATACATACGAGAGAATTCATAACTATTAATATCATCCTGATTGTGTGTTTGTAAACTCTGAGCTTTTCCCATCAATATGTATGAATCGTGGTCACAAAGGAAACTGTATCATTGTGATGGCAAGTACCTGAAATCGGCCCGGTTTGTAACATTATCTGCTAAGTTGACATAACTCTTTCTAAACTATGTCAGGAAATATCAAACTCAGAATTGAACTGCTACCCACTGATAGCTACAAAATGAGACGAAAAAGTTCGTACGATCAATGAACGAACGCACGGGTTGGTCACTATAAGCGCAGTAACTATCAGATATGTAAAGAGAAGGTGTGTGTGTGTGTGTGTGTGTGTGTGTGTGTGTGTGTGTGTGTGTGTGTGTGTGTGTGCTTGTATGTGTGTTTGTCTGTGTGTGTATTTATGTGTGTGTATTTATGTGTGTGTATTTGTGTGTGTATGTATGTGTGTGTGTGTGTGTGTGTGTGTGTGTGTGTGTGTGTGTGTGTGTGTGTGTGTGTGTGTGTGTGTGTGTGTGTGTGCGCGCGTGCGTGCGTGCGTGTGTGTGTGAGGTCCTTTCAATGAAATAAATCACTCCTCCAATTTCATTTGAAAACTTTATCATAATACCTAATTGGTGTGTTGCTGCCCACTAATACGTCCTAATTGGTGTGTTGCTGCCCACTAATACGTCCTAATTGGTGTGTTGCTGCCCACTAATACGTACTTTATCATAATACCTAATTGGTGTGTTGCTGCCCACTAATACGTACTTTATCATAATACCTAATTGGTGTGTTGCTGCCCACTAATACGTCCTAATTGGTGTGTTGCTGCCCACTAATACGTACTTTATCATAATACCTAATTGGTGTGTTGCTGCCCACTAATACGTCCTAATTGGTGTGTTGCTGCCCACTAATACGTCCTAATTGGTGTGTTGCTGCCCACTAATACGTCCTAATTGGTGTGTTGCTGCCCACTAATACGTACTTTATCACAATACCTAATTGGTGTGTTGCTGCCCACTAATACGTACTTTATCATAATACCTAATTGGTGTGTTGCTGCCCACTAATACGTACTTTATCATAATACCTAATTGGTGTGTTGCTGCCCACTAATACGTCCTAATTGGTGTGTTGCTGCCCACTAATACGTCCTAATTGGTGTGTTGCTGCCCACTAATACGTACTTTATCATAATACCTAATTGGTGTGTTGCTGCCCACTAATACGTCCTTTCATCTACATGCTTTCGTACCTTTGTATCTTTATTCAGACGCATGTTTAGACCGGTCAGTTTGTGCCATGAATTGCCTTGGTTACCAGATATTTTTCTGAGAAGGGTTTGACTGTTGGTTCCGTTTTCTGTCTTGATCTTGAGACTCCCAATAGCAGATCCTCTCATGTGATAATGAAGACTAAGGCAGTAAGTATCATCTGAAGATACACGCTTTGTAGTTAAAGAGATGCCATAGCTCATTGTGGTGATACTATTTTCTTACCTCAAACCATCTTATTCCTTTCTAATATTATAAAAAAGAAGGAATGATATTCATCAACTTTAAATGATTGCGTGTTCGTCAAAAGTTATTTTAAAAAATATAGCAGATAGAATTTTGTCCAGGCAGTAAAAATTATTTTAAACCTGAAAATAAATACAGATGCATAAAATTACTATAATTCATAGGACATTACTGGAACAAGTCATTTGGATTCATTATGATTCTTTTAAAGTGTTTGGAATAAAACGACGAGTAGTAACACAACCATTCCTGTCGTCATGTTTCATACAATTGTGTGTGCTGTAAATGGACGCAGTTATCAAGAAAATATATCACGTCAGCCACTCACGACTTAGGTTTCTTTATCATTATTATTATCATCATCATCATCATCATCATCATCATTATTATTATTATTATTATTGTTGTTATTATTATCATCATCATCATCATCATCATTATTATTATTGTTGTTGTTGTTATTATTATCATTATTAATTTTGGATTTATCCCCTTTTTTTCTTTTTCATTATCAAGAATTAAACTGTGAACTTAAGTTAAAATGAAATAAATCATTGTAGGATATGAACCTGGGGCCGCTCGTTTGTTAAGCGAACGCAATAATCATTAAACAGACTCTCATGTACAAACATTGATAAATTTATCTACGTAACCTGAAGTTTAACAGTAACAAATATAACAGCCAAAGAGAAAACTAAATGATTAACTGAAAAATCATTTCAATATAGCCATCCATTTTAAATGATTATGCTCCAATACAATAACAGACTGATTAGATCTAATACCACATTTAAAATACTGCTTCGTTCAACAATGGCAACTTCCATTCATAGTTATTGCCCTTTGCTCAATTGAAACATACATATTGATTGTTTTTGGATTTTTGTTTTTTAAATTTTGGACAGTTCGCATAATGATCATAGTAATGTTGCATTTTGCGTGTACTGTGCCAAAATAGTAGTCAGGGTTTGGACGCATAGTTTACTCGCCTTCGGCTCGTGGACCATGCATCAAAACCCTGACTATTATGTTGGCATGCTACGCGCAAAATGCAACATCATTATATAAATAACAAGTCAGTTTTATCGAGTCAGTTATTTTTTCATAAGTTACATGCATGAACTTTAAAAAAAAGAAAAGAAAGAGATGCAATACGAAGACCATAGGCATGTGTTTCTAATAGAGACTTGATATTCTATGTTGAACTAAATGTGATTTAAAACAGATTTTTTCAAAAATCTTGAAACAAGTAAATATCCATTATAAACTGAAATGATACATAGGTCAAGTGGGTATGAAATACTAGCAGCTTTGGCGTTTAACCTCAGAATAAAGAGTCATACTTGGATCTGATCTGCTGAAGTTCAAACTTAGCCGGGGTCACCATCGGGTCTACACAATAAATTTCAATTTCATACCTTAATTCCGTGAACAAATACCTTAATGCAATGATATACATGAAAAGGTGAAGACAACGAGCAGTAAATTTGACAACAGACAGTAACTTGTACCTTTCATTTATTGTTTTGACTCAGTTTAGAATAAAATATTGGATAAAACGCGTCACGTGAAATTTCCTCAGATGGCGAATAGCAAAATTTATAGGACTTTGATGTCCGGAAGGTCTTTTTGATTGTATATCTTTCTTATACATATTTATTTACATTTAAAACATATTGCTGGGTTGTGAAAGGTCATGGAAGACGAAGTGAAGCCGAGCTTTAACAGCCCGAGACATTTCTGTAAATAGTCGCCGAGCCTTCTAACCACCCGACTTTCTATAGACAGTCAGTAACAAACTATTAGTGGATTGACGTTGACATTACGTAGTATATAAAGATGTATCAGTTTATTCTGGATAGAGTTTACATCTAGCCTTGCTGACTTTTCGTTCAGTTAACGATTAAGCTATAAGACTGAGATCAGTTAACGATTAAGCTATACGACTGAGATCAGTTAACGATTAAGCTATACGACTGAGATCAGTTGATGATTAAGCTATAAGACTGAGATCAGTTAACGATTAAGCTATACGACTGAGATCAGTTAACGATTAAGCTATGCGACTGAGATCAGTTAACGATTAAGCTATGCGACTGAGATCAGTTAACGATTAAGCTATACGACTGAGACAGCCCATTGTTGCACAATTCGAAAAGGCTAGTTGTTAAACTGACAAATAAATACTGGATTTCGTCTTGACAACGGAAACTCCGTCGTCTTTTTGCTAAATTCCATAAATATATTTCGTCACTATTCAATTGTTTGGAGTAAGGAAAAGATGTTTTCTAGTCATCTTTAAGATGAATAATTTTCTTAAATAACGGTCAATGTAAAATAATTGTCAACTAGTCAGAGAATTTCTTTCTCAGATAGACACAAAACGGTGAATTTTGTCCACCCCACATTTGGTATAATGAATCCTCCAATCAGATTTTAGTTTTGGCGATTTGAATAGTTTCTAATCGTTATTTTGAGTTTTTGGAAAGAAGAAGTCCTCTTAAATTCACGTTTACATCTTTAGATCTTAACTCATATTATAACGACACAACTAACTCCTCATAACCAGGTAACATACTTCCGGGTTCGATTCTCGCGCCGTTATATGTGGGAAGGTTTTTCAGTTCACTTTCGGAAGGTCGGTAGTCTTTTCCCGGATACATTGTATCTGGGGTCTCTCCTCCACCTACAAAAACTGGACGCCACCAGATAACTGACAAATTGTTGAGTATGGCGGAAAACAAACAAACAAACAAACCAGGTATCAAGTTTTTTTTTTTTCATAAATGAGGCTATACGGCTTCATAAGTTATAGTACACCAATGCGACACACGATATACTCGCCGACGAGTTTGTTTATTTTAAGCGTCCTTCAGAATTTTTCACTCATGGCAAGAGCCCCGTGAGGATCCGGGTTGTTAGAATAGATCCTCAGCACCCCTAGCTTGTCGTAAGAGGCGACTAAATGGGGCGGTCCTTCGGATGAGACCACAAAAACCCAGACCCCGTGTCACAGCAGGTGTGGCACGTTAAGGATCCCTCCCTACTCAAAGGCCGTAAGCGCCGAGCATAGGCTTAAATTTGCAGCCCTTCACCGGCAATGATGAAGTCTCCATATGAGTGAAAGATTCTCGAGCGGGACATTAAACAATATACAATCAATCAATCAATCACCCATGGCAAGACGCAACCAGCTATAAATGAAGAAATATAAATGTAGACCTATGCTTGACGCTTAAGGTCGTAGCAGTGAGAGTTTTTCCATAGGCCAACACCTGTTACGACCTAAAGCTTCAGTTCATATGGTTTCATCATAGATATCAATGGTACGAGATTCTTGATAATGCATATTCCGAGACGCAGATGTTACGGTAACCCGGTTTTACGTCTTAGATTTGTCGCGGCCAAGGCACGAGCGGGGTTCAAACCAACGCGCCATGCACTTTGTGCCTTTGAAGGGAAATAAAAACCTTAAATATCTCTCAATGAAAATGATAAATAATTTGTGTATTAAGTTTTAAAATTCGAAATGGGGGTTGTCGATAACTAATAGTAATTGCAGAAAAAGCAAACCAACTGAATTACAGATGTTAATGAACACATGAAGATAACGAGCAGTGATCAATCTCATAAATCCTATAAAGAATACAAAATAAAGAGAACAGCAAACACGGACCCCTGATGATACACCTAAGAGTAAACATCCCCTGTCGACCGGTAACACCAGCCGTTAGCCCTATATCTTAATCATGAAAACGGAGTAATCCGTAGTCAAAATCAGTTAGTAAAGAACGGCCTAACAATTTATATGAAACACGTTAAACAGCAGTCAACCTATTTGTCAATCAAATCAAACTAGAATTTGCGAAATGCTTTCTTTATACGAGACACTGTAAATCCCTATACCATCAAATTATACGCCAGAAGTCTGCCTTTATTTAAAAAAAAAACATTCATATGCAGATCATGCTCTCGCGTATCGAATCAGTTGAGAGACATTAAGAAGATGTGCAGGTGTTAATGGAACACTGCTACATGAATGTGGGAAGTCAATAGGATGAATCAAGAAGATCTAAAAAAAAATATGATGCACCGTGTGTGATTAGTATTATCTTCAAAACTGGACGCCACTAGATAACTGAAAAATTGTTGAGTGTGGCGGAAAACAACAAACAAACAATCAATCAATCCAAAGAAATAGCAAGGTGACAGTAAATTGTGTTTTCAGTCCATTCTTCATGCAGCATTTTTCTATCGACCGCCAATATCCGCTTGTAATTACGTAACTGTGATTCTGAAAGATGAAATAAATCTCCCTACCTTGAAATTGTTTGTCGCTCTCCAATATCGCAGTATCACCACTCTTTCTTGGACTGGAAGCCTCAATATAGCTATAGTACAAGCCATTGTATGCTGAACTCGGTCCTGTATCTGACGAAGACGTAGAACCCTAGTCCATACAAAACAAAAGAATGGGGTGATTTGAAATATTACTGAAGGGGTAGAAAATTGTATATGAACATTGCTCAAAGTTACAATTTATATTGCATCTTACCTTGTGTCTTGACCACGTGAAGTCTTACCTTGTGTCTTGACCAAGTAAAGTCTTACCTTGTGTCTGGACCAAGTGAAGTCTTACCTTGTGTCTTGACCACGTGAAGTCTTACCTTGTGTCTTGACCAAGTGAAGTCTTACCTTGTGTCTGGACCAAGTGAAGTCTTACCTTGTGTCTGGACCACGTGAAGTCTTACCTTGTGTCTTGACCACGTGAAGTCTTACCTTGTGTCTGGACCAAGTGAAGTCTTACCTTGTGTCTTGACCAAGTGAAGTCTTACCTTGTGTCTTGACCACGTGAAGTCTTACCTTGTGTCTTGACCACGTGAAGTCTTACCTTGTGTCTGGACCAAGTGAAGTCTTACCTTGTGTCTGGACCACGTGAAGTCTTACCTTGTGTCTTGACCACGTGAAGTCTTACCTTGTGTCTGGACCAAGTGAAGTCTTACCTTGTGTCTTGACCACGTGAAGTCTTACCTTGTGTCTGGACCAAGTGAAGTCTTACCTTGTGTCTGGACCACGTGAAGTCTTACCTTGTGTCTTGACCAAGTGAAGTCTTACCTTGTGTCTTGACCACGTGAAGTCTTACCTTGTGTCTGGACCAAGTGAAGTCTTACCTTGTGTCTGGACCACGTGAAGTCTTACCTTGTGTCTTGACCAAGTGAAGTCTTACCTTGTGTCTGGACCACGTGAAGTCTTACCTTGTGTCTGGACCACGTGAAGTCTTACCTTGTGTCTTGACCAAGTAAAGTCTTACCTTGTGTCTGGACCAAGTGAAGTCTTACCTTGTGTCTTGACCACATGAAATCTTACCTTGTGTCTGGACCACGTGAAGTCTTACCTTGTGTCTTGACCACGTGAAGTCTTACCTTGTGTCTGGACCACGTGAAGTCTTACCTTGTGTCTTGACCACATGAAGTCTTACCTTGTGTCTTGACCACGTGAAGTCTTACCTTGTGTCTTGACCAAGTGAAGTCTTACCTTGTGTCTTGACCACGTGAAGTCTTACCTTGTGTCTGGACCAAGTGAAGTCTTACCTTGTGTCTTGACCACGTGAAATCTTACCTTGTGTCTGGACCACGTGAAGTCTTACCTTGTGTCTTGACCACGTGAAGTCTTACCTTGTGTCTGGACCAAGTGAAGTCTTACCTTGTGTCTGGACCACGTGAAGTCTTACCTTGTGTCTGGACCAAGTGAAGTCTTACCTTGTGTCTGGACCACGTGAAGTCTTACCTTGTGTCTTGACCACGTGAAGTCTTACCTTGTGTCTGGACCACGTGAAGTCTTACCTTGTGTCTGGACCAAGTGAAGTCCCCTGAATAGGAATCGATCAAGAAGCAGCTCACATCAGTTGAACTTTCAAAGTCACACGTATCTTTGTAAAATATCAAATAGTCAATAAGTGCGATTCTCTTGTACTGTCAATGTTGTTTTGAAGCATTTCACATATTTTATTTCACACAATATAATAAAGATAAGCTTGCAATAGTAACACGATGTATATATTTTGACCCCCTTTTGACCTACCTTTCGAGGGATCTTGGCGCGATATTAAATACTTGTAAACCCGCGAGAGGTTCCCTTCGTATCTATGTTCGTTCTATGAACGCTGATTCGATCGGTACTAGAACTATTTATGTGCTGCTGTTTGTCAACCTCTGGTGCTCCACTGACAGAGTCGTTAGTCTTCTCGTTTCAAAAAACTAATAAAACCCACTTGTCTTCGGCAGCAGGTTCAAAGTACTGATGACTACTTTTTACCGCCAAACGAGGCAGGAAAAACGCGGAAGGACTGTCATCTTTGAGGAAGGGTGGCCATTTAGTGGATACGGAAGTACCACCATTTTGGCGAAAACGGAAGTGCCCCAAAATTGGTAGGTCTCCACCTTAAGCGGAAGCGCTGCCATCTTGGGCGGAAACGGAAGTACCGGCATTTTGGCAAAAACGCCGTCATCTTGAGTGAAAGCATTAGAGCCGTCATCTTCTCCTAAAGCGGAAGGGACACTATTTTGGTAGACCGCAATTTTGGCGGAAACTGAAGCGCCGCATTTTTGAGCGCAAAAGAAAAGCGGGGCATGTTTGTGAATGCACCGTGCGGACGGGCCATTATCTTAGTAGGCCGCCATCCTGGGAGAAAACGGAAAGGCCCCCATTTTGGCGCCGGGAGAGCTGGTGACGGTGAAGGGGATCGAAATGTCCACATTTACTTGCAATATATAACTCCTTATATTAAGAGATTTACCATGCAGATTTTGATTAACATATCGCAGTGCTTTATCCATATGTACATACATGATTACATTACTTACAGCCAAAGGTAATTTTTCTTGTCCCACAGTCAACAGCGCTCGGATCTTCGCATGTCAAGCTGGTGTCGGAAAATAAACGAGGATACGAGCAATGCTGGAGAAGTGAATCGGATTGACTGCAGTCGTAGAAAAATGGACAAAGCGCAGGGTTTTCAAAGCGAAGATTTGGCATATTTGCACATAAATCGTTTACTGTCCAATTCAGCATTCCTTAAATAAAACATTCATATATAATTGACAAGTGACAAGAAGCAATTGTTTTTGCCTTTCATATAAAACTGAGAAATGGGATGTGCCAATCATTTATATACAAGTATACACAGACTTACTTTTCGGCAGGAACTTTATCTTCTCAAATTTAGATTTATACTCCAATAAATCCTTTTCTAATTCATTTGTTTTGTTTTGCAAGTCACTCAGTGTTTGTACTAAAGATAAGTTTGTGCGCGACATCTGATTAGCAAATTCTGAGAAATTTTTGGAATTTGAGTTTAACGAAGTCTCACAGTTTTGAAATCGTTCCTCCAATATTTTTGTTTTATTTACACACTCAGATATCGTTGTCGAAAAATTTGTCTTCATCAATATGACAGTGAGGGCATATTCAGACATATTTTGCTTCGAATCTGAAAGATTCGCTTCACATTTCTGCAAAGTATTATTTAATTCCACCAACTGCAGCGTGATTCTTCTCACATTTCTTAGTTGCCTTTCCTGGATACTTCGCAAATCTAATACCTTATTCTCAATCTTAGACATTTTCACTACGCAGTCTGAAAAATTATTTCTGAAATTGTCCAGTCCACTCTCACAGTTTACCAAAGAGTCATTCAATAACGAACTCTGCTGAACACATTCCACTCTGTTGAAATTTTCAGTTTGAAGATTTTTTAAACAATCTTTATGATCTGCTTTAACAGATTGCAATGATAATAGAGTAGACGATAAGTTAGATAGCGCTTGACGTAATGTATCATTACACTGCAAACTATCCATCTCAAGGAGGGCAATTTTCTCCTCCTTTTCTGTAAGGGTGATTAGCGTACCAGTTTGATTGGCTTTTGTTTCTCCTAGGACTTTGTCACAATGTCCAAAGCTTTCGTTAATGGCTGCCACTTTCATCCTCTCCTCAGTTAGGTCTCTTGACGTTCGTCCTAAATCTTCAATTGTTCGATACAACGTTTCGTTTGTGGCATTCAGAGAAACAATAATATTTGCAAGATTTGATGTACTTCCTTCTAACGTCCGATTACAAATATAAATAGATTTATTTAATGCAGTTATTTCTTTGCTCTCTGCCTTGAGTTTATTTTCGCAATCCTGAAGTTGAACATTTACCTGTAACAGTGAACTGATTAAGGATCTGGTTGCATTGAAAGACTCCGAAACCTTCATTTCTAATTCTTGAACGCGACTTCCACACTTCCTCTGGGTTACTTGAACGTTTTGTAGATAACCCAAATTCTCGACATATAACTGATTCTGAAAATGACATCGATTCAGCCGATTTCCACACACTTTCACACTCTCAGAACATGCGGTTGTCTTCATATTTTTGGTAAAAGTTCCGTGAAATTTATGAATGTTCTCATAAATTCTTTGAGAATACGCGGACTGCATTACGAATATGATAAAAATAAATGTAAAACACAGACGGAAGATGCCCGTGTTCATCATCTTGGACAGAAGTATACTGATGAACATTGCGATGGAAATGCGCTCTCAATGACACCACTTACACGGGTTGTTGTAAGTCATTAGATAATATCCTCACTTCATCTCACTCCACAGAGAAAAAGTGACTCTTGAAATAGGATGATTTTTGCACAGAAAGAAGGACTAGAAAGTGTCTCTGACGAGATGACATATACAGCCTCGTGCAATATGTGAGGAAATGTTCACACCCTGGTCAAATTAAACGAGCAAACTTTCAGCAATGAAATTTATAGAGTTGTTGAAATTCATGGAGGAATAACACAACAGAAAATATTATATGAATGGACGATATGTACCATGGTAATTAATCTAATAATAAAACTAAATTAATGGTAATAGTTTGAAATTTAAAACTTTCATATTCACCTTATATAGTTTAAAAATGCAGCTTAAGTTAAAAAAAAAGAAAAGTAAAACCTTGTTAGACTCGAGCCCACGATCTACAGGTCGATAAGATTTACAAGGGATCGGGCAAATATTGATGATAATTACAATTTGCTATTATAAAATTTTATACTCTTCATAAGATTGGTGACATTAGGCTGGGTTTTTTTCCCTATAGAAGTAAATGGTTGACGTCAGAGAAAGATATAGATGGACAGGCCCCTCCCCCGATTCTTCGTGCCTAAATACTTGTACATCTTGTGCATAATTATATCCTGCGCAGTTGTCTTTGTTATATATGTGGACCATGTGTACATAAGTTTGTATTACGCATGCGATATAATAATAATATATTTAAAACAAAATCAGCCAAAACAATGGTCGAACCTTCACATCACGTGAAACCACGTCTCACGTGACTACATAATAACTTCCTGTTATTGTATTCTTTTAAATTTATATTTTGGAATCAAATGTATTAACATTTAATTTCAAATGATGTACAAATAATGGTTTAAACACACACACACACACACACACACACACACAGACACACACACACACAAACACAGACACACACACACGTCAATATAGTTTCCTTCCTAACCTCATGATCTGTATTTGATTGTCCTTGTAAATCCAATATCCCCTACTTTTTTTGAAGAGTATATCATTAATTTATCTTTAAATAATTTCATTTTGAAAAGACAGGACGGCCAAATATATTACCGTGACCTTTGAAAAGGGAAAGTAGAGTAATGCCAATGTAATATTTACTGGTCCAATCGTTCAGGAATTCTGATAAGTACTCTGGTAAGTGCCCCGTGGGCACGTGCTCTTTACAGAGCATTACTTGAAATTGATAATTTACTGGCCCCGGAAATAGTTTGCTTCAGAGCCATAACATTTACTCTGCGTGTCGAAAACAGCCCGATTTCCGCATTCATTCTTTCTCAAAATTCGTACTGTTTGCAGCTAACAACCGACACCATGTTGATATATAAATCGCGTAGCAAGCAAAAGTGTTTGTTTTTAACAAAGTTTATTCATATTTTATTTCAAAACAACCGTCCCGTGGCGATCCTCAGTTCACAGTGCTTGTCGTAAGAGGCGACTAAATGGGGCGGTCCTTCGGATAAGACCGCAAAAACCGAGGTCCCGTCTCACAGCCGGTGTGGCACGATAAAAATCATTCCCTGCTCAAAGGCCCAGTTTACTTTCGGAAGGTCGGTGGTCTCTTCCCGGCTACATTGTATCTGGGTTCTCTCCTCCACAAATACAAACTGGATGCCACCAGATAACTGAAAAATTGTTGAATGTGGCGGAAAACAACATACATGTAGTATTAAAGATGATGTTTGTTTTTTTAAAAAATGTTTTACACATACACATAAACACTATATACCATGATGGCCCTCGCCCTGTGTTGTTTGTTTTACGTCCCTTTGAGAATTTTTCACTCATATTGAGACGTCACCAGCTGTTGATGAAGTACCACAAATTTAGGCCCATGTTTGGCACTCAGGGCCGTAGCAGTGAAGGTTCTTTGACGTACCAACACCTGCCACAACAATGGACCTTCATGTTTAAGGTCAAATCCGAAACACCCGTGATTCTCACTTTTAAATGCCGAGCGTTTGGCGATGAAGCAATCACTACCTATGTCTTAGGTTTGACGTGGCCATGACACAAGCGGGGCTCAAATTCATGACCTCCCGGTTACGAAGCGAACGTTCTACCACTGAGCTACCGCGATGGGTGGTTGTTGAGAAGATTGATTTTGAAAATTGGTCAATTTTTAGCAGATTCTGCGCCGCCTCTTAGGCCCCTGGGGTGCAGGAGTCAAGACATTTGTAATATATGTGACCCTTGTCCAAAAGATGCGTCATACCAAAGTTGAAAAGAATTGGAATGATAGCTATCAAGAACATGTTAAAAATGTTCAATTATATTTAAACACATGACGGACGACGACGCAGGTGACCTAAAAACATTGTGGGTTACGTGGATATTTTTCATCAGTGTACAATAACCATTCATCAGGTTGACATTCTACACCATTCTCTTGCGGGTGTAGGGGTAGGGGTTCTGTCCCTGTCATACCAGAATTGACGTCTCTCTTCCGTAGAAAACAAAAATAAATCTGCCTTTAGCTCGTATTACTAAGTGAGAAAACCAGTTCCATTTCACTTATTCTCGAAAAGACAAATCAATAGCACTGTATATAGTACTGTCCCACGCGCATGAAATTCCGAACATAATCACTCTCAAAAATTCCTATAAAGAAAACAAAATTAAGAGTAGGACGAACACGGGCCCCTGGGTACTAGTATACCAGGGGTAGGATCAGATGCCTAGGGGGAGTTAGCATCTTCTGTTGGCCGGTGACACCGTGAGCCCTATAACTTGATCAGCAAAGCGGAGTAATCCGCAGTCAAAATCAGTGTGCAAAGAACGGCCTAACAATTGGTATGAAACACGTCAGACAGCAGGCACAGAGAGGTTTTCAGGCCCTCTTCATCCCACACATTGCTGTTCTCAAACATTACAAATCTTCAAGATTCTTCAAAAAAAGACGAGTAAATAAAATAAACAATCTCAATTTTTAGAGTCGGAAATATATAAACAACAATAAACATTAGCTATAAACTAATTATATTTTCTGACTTCCACAGGTGGTTGAGGGGAGGGGGAAGGGGGTCAGTTTGTGAGAGGAAACCGGAGTACCCGGAGGAAACCCACGAGGTTAAAAAAAATTAAATTAAACCGCGAGGTAAAACAAACAAACAAACAAACAAACAAACAAACAAACCAAAAATAATAATAATAAAATAAATTAAATTTTGAAATTACTCGAATTAAGATTGTCAACACGTACACTGAACATTCAGATTACGAGTTTCTATCACGTCACTATGACAAAGTGCATAAAACTAAAATACATACAAATACTTTCCAAACTACCCGGTATGAGTACAGTTCAAAGTTCACAGGACTTTCGACAAAGACCTGAAATTATAAATGTATTGCAGACAATACAAAGTTTCCTTTTGGTAGGATAATTCAGTAAAAAGTAGGTCAAACGTAACGAAACTGAAACTTGATTCTGTAGTGTCCTTTATTTCGATTGATTGATTATATATTGTTTAACGTCCCGCACGAGAATCTTTCACTCATATGGAGATAAAGATAAAGGGGTGGATCGAAGAGTTGATTTTACTCGTTTAGCGACAACCTAAAGATAAAGGAGCGGATCGAGGAGTTGATTTTACTCGTTTAGCGACAGCATAAAGATAAAGGAGCGGATCGAAGAGTTGATTTTACTCGTTTAGCGACAACACAAAGATAAAGGAGCGGATCGAGGAGCTGATTTTAATCAGATTGTGGTATATCCTCCATTAGTATACAAGCGGTAGATTCAGGACATAAGATCAACAAGATAGCACTTAGTTCGGTTTTCAGTAGACTATAAATGAAGGCATGTAAATAGTTAATCTAACACTGTGCCCATACTGTGTCAAGAATTGGGTCAATGTGAACTTTAAATGCGACAACATTCTACACGGATAATACGGAAGCCGATAAGGGCAAGAATATAAAAATATTTAACTGATGACCGCCACTTATTCAACTGCTCTCTCTCTCTCTCTCTCTCTCTCTCTCTCTCTCTCTCTCTCTCTCTCCAAAATAAAAGGCTTACAGGAAACTGTTTCGCTTGCTTTTAGATTTAAAGTGTGTGTCATAGTACATCAATCCAGCTGAAATACAAATATACGTGCATTTCATCAGAGTATTATAGCCCATACACAGCCCATACAAGGAGTCTCATATTTCCATACAAGCCTTAATATGGAGTCTTTAGTGCACACGTTTATGATCTTTCAAAATACATACAATTCCTATTTATTAAAGAAGGAAAACTGAAAATTTGAAGCATATAAATCATTTATTTATTGCTTTCCGCCACACTCAACAATTTTTCAGTTATCTGGTGGCGTCCAGTTTTTGTTGGTGGAGGAGAGAACCCAGATACAATGTATCTGGGAAGAGACCACCGACCTTCTGCACGTAAACTGGCAAACTTGCTCACATAACGCCGCGGCCGAGATTCGAACACGCGCCGACAGAGGTGAGAGGCTTTGTGATTTTGAGCCCGATGCTCTAACCACTCGGCCACGGAGACCCCTATATAAATCATTTTCATATTACCTAATTATTTTTATACATTTTTATTTTGTGGCCATATTGGCCCTGCACAAAGGCTTGAGCCCGTGACCCGGAAGCCACGAATTTCACAGTTTGGGTACAAAGGTTCATGAACATCATAATCATGCAATTAGCTTTACTCAAAAATATATAGTAGTAAAGAAAAACATTTTCTAAAATTTAATACATTTTCACTGTATGACCATATTGGTCCCTGAACCCCTGATCCAGGAGCCACGAATTTAACAATTTAGGTAGAGAGCTTCATGGACATCATAATCATGCATTTAATTTTTCTCAAACATATACATGCGGGATTAGAGAAGACATTTTTTAAAGATTTAATACATTTTCATTGTATGGCCACATTGGCTCCACCCCAGAGCATGGATCCCTGACCCAGGAGTCATGAATTTCAATGTTGCTACATCCGTCCAGAACACCAATCCAGCTGAGATGCAAACTCGCTCTTACCCTTGTTGAGGGAGAAATTGTGACCAAATTTCAACGCTGTACATGCATCCATTACGGAAAAAAGTCCGGAAAACATGACCTCGGACGGACGGACAGCACGACAGACTGACGGATACACTGACATCGCCATAACATAAAATATTCCGTCTGACGACGGGCGTATAAAAATCTGAAAAACAATTGACCTACATTTAGCATTATAGTGGGTCATAGTATCCGTAACGAAAAAAAAAAGTTCGGAAAAATGTTTGATCTACTATTAACCCTAAAATAGGTCACGGTGCACTAATCCAGCTAAAATGCAAACTCAGTCATATGTTTCTTGAGGGAGAAATTGCGACCAAAGTTCAACGCATTCACTACGAAAAACAAGAGGCCCATGGGCCACATCGTTCGCCTGAGTCACCTTGGACCATATTTGAAGATTTTCCCTATATATTCGGATGTGAAACTTTGATCCCCTATTGTACCTCCCTACCCCCCTCCCCTCCCGGGGGGGGGGGGGGGGCGGCATGGTTTTAACATAACATGTTACAACCCAATCACTACTTATGGAAATGTGGGCAACCTCAGCAAATCAAAATTTTGTGGTAACAGAGAGGAATAAGTTATTATAAATCTGTGACAAAGAAAAGATCTTTAGATCTACCCAGATTAGATTCAATAAGAATTGAAGGTCAAGGTCATAATGGTAACACAAAGCCACTGCATTTTCAAGGTATGTTGATATGAAAAAAAAATAAAAAAAAAAAAAAAACCTCCAATAATATCCACACTTTGCTTATATGTGAAATCAGAGGACAGCTTCTGTATTCAGACAGGTGGAAACCAGTGTAATTCAGACTGCAACTCAAAATACCAAAAAAAAAAAAAAAAAAAAATACCACCAAAAAACAAAAAACAAAACAAGGAAGGGCATTGTCAAATCAGCAGCTTATGTGTTGTACAAATCCATCCATGAAGCATGCAAGGGCAAGGTGACAGCCAAGTGTATAAAAATTCCACACTCGTTCCATTTAATGTCACTTAAACAATATATGTATTTATTTATTTCAAATATTTTAAGGTCAGAAATTCTGAACAGGTTTTTACTTTAAAGTTTAATTTCAGGAAGCAAAGTGATTAAGCCTCTTGAACCTCCAAATAACATTTCCAGAAAGTTGATGATCAATGAAGAAATAGTTGGGAATGCAACCCAGATTTCCTTCCACTGAAAAAGGGAAGGGGTGGCACACTGTAAAAGGCAAACGAAGAGGACTGAAAGAACTTCTAAAGTCTTTTTTTTTTAATTACAAAGAAACATATGCTGAAATATCTTGAAAGTAAAATTTATTGAATTTTGTAGTGAAAGCAATGTCATAAAACTTTGATTTTCTTTATCATTTTTTGTAAATTGCAGACAAGCAAATCCAACATCTGGGAAAGTGGACACAGCAGGACCATCTCATCACTTGATCAGTAGCATCTTATCCGCTATTGCAGTTGGTTCCTCTCAAACAACCAAAATACATGCCCACCAACAGAGAACATTGTGTACGCATTTTATAATTCTTGATATTTGCATTCACTAAACTGATAATCCATTGATAGTGCATTATTTACATATCTTCATTAAGGATAGGAACTCATGCTAAAATCACAAATAGACCTGCTTTGTATGGAAAGCTATTCAGAACACAGATATCCAAGTTTTAGATATTTCATATTGCATAAGATTAATGGTGGTAAGGGCACTGTGGGTCAGCCATCTTGGATGAGGATCCCATCCTCAATGCTAGGGAAAAGGATTGCAGTTATTCAAAATGGACAACAGTGTCACACAGTTAAAATTATTCATAGTGTAATACATGTAATTGAATATGTGTTATATATTATGACATATTTCATGGATCTTTTTATTTCAGTAAACAGATAGCAAAGAAGTTCCTGATCCTAAGATGTACTTTGGAGCTTTGACATCATGTCAGTCCAGTAGCAGATTGAGGCAACACCAGAAAGCTCAAGTGAAATGTATGAACAAAATTCTTCATCATTATTTTTCTATAATACAGAGTGCTACTTTATTTTGGGGTGTACAATTAGTGGGATAATTTATGGTCATATATTGGTTCAAGTGAATTTTGAACATTTTTAATTTCTTGATCACTACCATTCCAGTTCTTTTCATATTTGGTTTTCAATTTTGTTGATACTGTATAAAAACTAGATGTATATGTGGGATGTACCAAAATTGTGAATTTCACAACCCCAGGGTTTTGACTTTAGGGCAGGTCTAAACTAATCATAATTATAGTATTAATATAACATATATAATTTAAAGTGTAAATACTTTTGGGGGCATAAATGTTATATAAAAGAACACATCTTGTTTTATTCTGCTGCTGAATATTTGAATGTAGCTTAGATATGCAGAACAGGAAATTATTATAGATTTCATAGTCGTTGGGGGTAGCGATACTTTTAATTAACCCTCAGGTTACCTAAATGGCATGTGGGCCTCTTTATTTGGTATGCAGAATGCTTGATTTGCAAGAATATACCATATAATGGGTGTTTTCTGTGGGTGGAAATTTTTGCGATCAGATTCCTAAAACATTGTAAATTATGTTCTGTGTTTCCAATTTCTGCTGTTGCATTGTACCCATCTATACCTATACGTATCAATATATATTTTTGCAATCGGATTAATTCTATCAGCAAAAAATGGACGACTGCAGAAAATACCCGTTATACAAATGTATGATATTAAAGTTCAAATAGTGTTTGTATGAAATATACTAGTTACTTGACGTAAATCGGTATCATTGTACCAGGAAACATGTCATTGTGTTAATAATACTAGTACTTTAGAATTCTTAGTATTTCAAATTGTAATATTTTTCATATATATGTATGGTCTTTTTTTAACATTGATGCAATCATGTCAATAAGATGTGGATTTGAGTCCCACTTGTGCCATAGTTGCATCAAATTTAAGACATAACTTAAGTAGTGATTGTTCCTTTGCCAACACTTGGAATTAAGAAGTAAGAATTGTGGGACATTTGTATATGCTTGTAAAAACAGAGGTCCCATGTTGCAGCAGGCATTTGCACATTAAAGTACCCTCACTACTACGGTTCTGATAACTAAGCATAGATCTAAATTTTATGGGATGGTGACTTCTCAGTATGAGTAAAAAATTCATAATGGGATGTTAAACAAATGAATAAAATTTATTCTATATGACATTCCTTTGAAATTATTATAGTATAGATACTGTTTAAGCTGCATGCATCTTAATTTGCATTGATTTTTTTCAGAAATGTTAGAAGATGACAAAGATACAGAAGAAGCTAGATGCATTACAGTTCAGAAGCTTGTGAAGGATCCTGGGTTAAGATGGCAGCAGATGATGACAAACAGGAAAGTAGCAGACAGAGTGGACATGAATGCAAAAAGCAATGAACTGCAGAGACAGCAATGGAACTGGGTAGGACATATACTGTGGAGGGAAGGCAACCACATCTGTGAGATAGCATTAGCGTGGACACCAGAAGGGAAACAGGCACAAAGAGACCAAAAACAGCCTGGAGAAGGAGAGTAGATGCAGGAAGAAGTGTAGGATGGAGAAGATGGAATGAGGTCAAGATAGTCTTATGTGCCTTTTGGTGTGCAGAAAACCAAGTGCTTAGTAATGTCTAGATTGTTGGAAATGGGATGACCAGTAATATGAATGGATGTGCTGGAATCTGCATGGAAAAACTGTATTAAGACCATCATGTATTTGAATAGATTTATATTTTGCTATGAAAAACTTGTATTTATACTGTTGATTATACTTATTAACAGCTCAAATGAACCTAATGAAAAAAATGTATGTACAATAGTTTGCATTAAATCTATACTTAACGAGGTATGTATCTCAATTTATTTCAATTTAAAATTTTCAATCCACTACTTTATTTCTCTAACCAGTACATATATACTCTGCAAAAAAAGAAACGCATAATGGAGTTTTTAAGATTTTAGTAGATGTATTTTGGATTATGATTTTACAATAAAAAATGTAGATATTCACTAGAATTGTTTCAATTGAAAAAAAATACAGTCCAAACCTTAGATATTGGTGGAAAAAAAGTCAGATCATCACAGTTAAGAACACTTCCTGTCACGTTTAAGTTAGTACCGTGTATGACCACCTCGAGCTGCCAACACAGTTCTGCATCTCCTTGGCATAGAGTCAATCAATGTTCTTACGTTATTGCGTGGAATTGTTCGCCATTCCTGATGTAACATTTGACGGAGCTGAGGCGGAGGTTGGCGCAGGCGCACACGTTTATCCAGTTGGTCCCATAAGTGTTCAATCGGATTCAAATCCGGTGATTTGGAAGGCCATGGTAGCACATTAATGTTGTTCTGCTGAAGGTAGTCAATTGTTAAGCGGGCTGTGTGAGGCCTAGCATTGTCATGTTGGAATAACTCCCTCTGTCGGTCAATTACGCGCATAAGGTGAGATTGGAGAATTTCGTCTCTGTACCTTTGAGCCGTTAAATTGCCCGGGACATGTACCAGTTCTGTTTTACGGTCATTAGAGATCGCCGCCCACATCATGACGCTACCTCCACCGAAGCTATCCACTTCTTGGACACACGACGAAGAGAAACGTTCATTCCTGCGCCGGTATACACGGATTCTTCCATCACATTTCTGTAGCAGAAAACGGGACTCATCGCTGAACCAGATTCTACGCCAGTTGCGGAATGTCCAGCCCCTCAATCTGTTGCACCATCGGACTCTTTCTCGTCTGTGTAACGGTGTCAAAACTGCTCCAAAATACGGTCTTCTGGGTCTAATACCATATTGTCGAAGTCGGTTGCGGACTGTCTGCGAGCTGATTCTTCTCAATCCAGGTATTCCGACTGCAGTAGCTGTTGCAGCAACGGTTCGATTCCGTAGATGAAAGACCCGGATGTAGCGATCTTGTCCAGGAGTCGTAATGCGAGGTCGCCCACTCCTCGGTCGGTCATTAGTAGAGCCAGTCTGCTGGAATCTGTTCCACAGCCGAGAAATTGTGCTCTGATTTACGTTTTCAGTTCGTGCAATCTCACTTTGGGATACTCCGGCCTGGAGACGGCCAATGACGATATTTCGAGTAGCAGGGTCCAACCTTGGCATGGCAGCATTTTAACGTTATGATGAATTCAAGCTTCAAACTTCGTCCTTTTATACGCTTTAATGTAGTGGTTGAATTAAGCACAAAGTTCTCGTGAAAAACGTAAGCCAAATTCCATGGCGATAGAGGTGATGTGCAATTTTAGAGAGTCGCCGAGCTAATTTGGCAGAGAGCCAAATCAAATGAACAGACCTTTAAAGTTTCATACTTACCTGTAAAAAATCAATTACTCAATTGACCATTTCAGTTTACCTGGTAAAATACATAATTTGCATTTTTAAAATTTCAAAAGGGCTATGCGTTTCTTTTTTTGCAGAGTATATATGAAAACATACATGTAAGTAACCACCTTAAGGATGGATCCTTCGCATATTCATTGAAAAGTTGGTGTCATTTTATGCTGAATGTTATTAATATCTGGTATTTGATTAATTTGTTCAGTGTTAATGAGTTTGATTTCATAAAATTGGTATATTTTTAGACAAAATATATCTAAATAACAGAGTCCCTATACATTTATTAGGTTGTGATATGTGTGTGGAAATCTTTTCCAAGATAAGCACATATTAGTTTTAATGATGATGTATATCTTGTGACTATGGATGAAAATATGTTCAGAACAGAATGTGTATCTTGAAGAGTTGTTGCCCTTGAATATCATTCATTGAACTGCATGTATTATATACAGAAAAATATCCGTTTTATTGTGTTGATGTTGTCAGTGGGTGAATATAAGACTGGGCAAAACCATTTTCTCTTTTGTCTTTCTTTTAATACTTCTGTGTCAGTGAGAATTTTAAACAGGGTGAAACCATTTGCAATATTGTTACTGATTAATGTGCTTTGTGATATCCTATTATTTTTATATTTAATCTATTTCAGGGCTGTATATTTGTACATTTTACAATACAATATTCTGCACTGTGGTATTAAATTTTCCAAACTTAATTCAGGAGTTATTGTCATTAGCAGCAAGTTTATTATGATATGCTATGGAGTTTGTTAATTTGTTAAGAAACTTCACTGCATATTATAATGAACTAGCTTTTAAAAAACGTTGCTATAAGGACTCTTGGTTAAAGATTAAAAGTAATTTTGAATTTATTTCTCCCAAGGAATTCCTTATAAACAAGCTTTACTTCATCATGATTACAGTATATAGATTCGTGTGTGTTTCATTTTATCAGACTTTCTCATTTTATTACATTTCTTGCAAGTTGCAATGAAAAAATTGATGTCTTTAAAAGCATTGATATTGTGAAAAGCAAAGATCCAACTGTCATTTAGGAATCTGTGTACTAGGTTAACAAGGGCAGAGGTCATGTGGTACCGCATTCTGTTGCACAAATAGCATCAGGACATGTCCTCACAACCTCCATGCCACGTCCAGGTAGAACACCTGTAGCACAGTCCTTTCTCCCATTCCATGCATGCAGATGGACATCATAATTCCTCGGTGATATTATTGCCAATGTCTCCCATGCAGTTTTTCATGTGTCTTATAAAGCTGTCACGGACACTAGTACTTGTGTGGTTCCAGGAGAAGTTTAGTGCACAGGCACCTGAAGTGTGGATAGCATGTATAGATTTTACTTGCATGCCCCTTTTCCTTATCCAATGAAAAAAAAATTATATTTTAGCATCAATTATAATTTTAAAATAGGCAATTTCCCCACTAATCACCTTCCTAAATCATTGTGAATGGTCTGTTTCTAATTTCTGCAAGCTTTTGAGATAACTACTGATGAGATACCAATATTCATAACGGTACGATCATACTGCACATAGCATGGACCTAAGAGAAAACTGGTGTTAATCTCCTAGAAGTTGTTTTACTGGGTAATTACTGTCCCATTCCCATTCAATATCCTTACAAGATATCTTATACTCCGGCATGTTAAACTAGAGAGGGGACACTTGATTTAATAAAGTTGATTTTCCATAATTTTTATTTTATTTACTTCATTCATTGGTTACTTTACATCTTAAAGTAAGATACATTGGCTGACACATCATTGTAGAACTGATGAATTGAAGGATGAGGCCACCCCCCCCCCCTCTCAAAAAAAAAAAAATATATATAAAAAGACCCTATTGAGGATTTTGAAGTTTGGAATGGAGAACAACTTGTTTTTGTGTTTATTATTTTTTATTTTATTACTATTATTATTTTGGTCTCAATTTTCTTCTTTTAAATGTCAAGAATCTTAGATAACATCTTTCTCACCCCCTTTTCAGAAAAAAAAAATAGAAACACAATGCTATGTGTTTGATACTCTTTACGATTGTTATATGCAAAACAAGAAAACAAGTTCAGTTAAAATTCTGAAAAGTCCCTTATATATTGAAAAAATATAGCCTATCCAAATAATGTGTAAATTCATGCTAGTTGTACTTCCAAAAATTGGTATAATGTAATTAAATATATGTAAGGTATTTTATATTTAATATAAATAACTATTATGATTAATTTTTCGTAGTTTGATTAATTATAATTATTCCGGAAATATATTGTTTATTGGTGACGTTTCACCCCCAGTATATATAATCTCGCGAGAATGCCACTTGTGTTCATCTGCCCATGTAACACATTTGTCCATAAATTCATTAGGAACTCTGAACGATTTAAATTACCCTATTTAATTCAATTTATTAATATGCATTATGCATTATATGCTATTTTTACTATCACTATCATCATTGTGTATCACACCGTTATTTGTATCTATGTGCTATGACAATCTTTACTTGTACATGAACAACACATTATCTATAGTATACGGAAAAGGTATTATTAAGTTGATAGAACTTCTTACCAATCCCTTTATATATATATCACTCGTTGATAATGCCAAAGAAGTATGTGCGCTTCTGGTACCCCAACCAACCCTAATTTTACCCGCTGACCCTGGCACTGTTTTATTTCAAATCTGGATTGCAAATCATAACTGGTTTCACTTGTACAGCTTTTCACAAAGCGCAGTTGAAATGGTGCTTGTACCAAACTCAATGTGTCTATCAAAGCGTCTATACAATTACATTTGTGACAATTTGGCGAGCATGGCCCAAAGACTATAAATTTAAATCTTTGATAAAATAAATCTCCTCAAGGCACCGAGATCACAGAGCAGTGGTACCCCAGTGGATACCTCAGTATATTTTCATGCAAAAAAAAAAAAAAAAAAATCATAAATGTCAATCAGTCCCTTTAAAGTGATGGCAAACTCACCTCCTTCTGGTAACGAAGTAAACGCACTACCACCGAGCTACTGTGACCGACACATATAACTCACTTAAAGTTGACCACTAAACTTTGGACCGGTTTCGAGATATGTCAGAGTTGTTTCCCTTTGGAGAACTCTTGTGCATAGTAAGGCGCGAAACACTTTGTTTACTTGCGGGAGAGGGACGAATATTCATCACTGCATAAGTGAATGTGCTCAATAAATTTCTCATACGCAGTTTCATCATCCGAGTTTGACTGATACACAAACTAGACAATTGATAAATATTCAGGGAGTAATAAAATACATGAAATTCTTATTATATCACGTTATTTCGTTACTCGTATCCTGGATTGCATCCAGACTTCATTTGTA
Organism: Ostrea denselamellosa; assembly: GCA_024699665.1. NCBI lineage: Eukaryota > Metazoa > Mollusca > Bivalvia > Ostreida > Ostreidae > Ostrea > Ostrea denselamellosa. The sequence continues at coordinate 13,616,367 of JAMZEH010000017.1, read as the reverse complement.
ATGTATCCGGGCTTCATTTGTAATGTGTCCGGGCTTCGTTTGTAATGTGTCCGGGATTCATTTGTAATGTATCCGGGCTTCATTTGTAATGTATCCGGGCTTCGTTTGTATGGTATCCAGACTTCATTTGTATTGTATCCGGGCTTCATTTGTATCCGGGCCTCATTTGTAATGTGTCCGGACTTCATTAGTATTCTATCCAGACTTCATTTGTATTGTATCCAGACTTTATTGTATCCGGGCTTCATTTGTAATGTGTCCGGACTTCATTTGTATTGTATCCAGGCTTGATTTGTATTGTATCAGGGCTTCATTTATATTGTATCAGGGCTTCATTTGTATCCGGGCTTCATTTGTATTGTATCCATACTATTCAGTAATTAGATGCAAGAGATACCTTTGTCGGTTATTTTTATTACCATCCATTCTCAATAAAGATTTATGATTGCGGTTGCAACTGCTTATAGACTCAAAATTGTGTGTGTGTGTGTGTGTGTGTGTGTGTGTGTATATTTCATTTCGTTTACTTTTATTTAGGTCTTAGGAGAAAAACTAAATCTCCTTACCCCAATAACAAAGTTTCTTTCGGCTACAACGTGGTGAAATGACATATACGTTGCTGTTGCAATTGTTATTATCCAACAGACATGTATTCACAGCTTTTCCTGCATTTTATTCATAGCACAATCTCATTGCCATTATGTCAGCAGAGCTACTGTATTATCATAATAAGCGACCAAGAAGAAAATATGATTTGCTATTCGTAAAAAAAAAAGAAAAAAAAAAAAGAGTTACATACCTTGTTGCAGTTATCAGTTTTATAGTTTCTTTACAAACAGCAATGAGCATTGTAACAGTTCTAAACCATCCAGAAGCAAAATTCTGTTTTTATTTCACACAGAAGGAACAGCAAGAATGTAATTATTCACGTTTTCTATTTATGGAGAAGGATTAGAATTTTTATATCAAGAAAAAATATAAAAGCCACCGGTCGCGGTTTGTTTGTTTGACGTCCCTTTGAGAATTTTTCACTCATATTGAGACGTCACCAGCTGTAGGTGAAGTACCACAAAGGACATCTCACGTTTTCCATTCAAAAGTGCCCTTAGAAATCGAAAAAATAAAGTTATTGTAATAAGGTTATTAACTTTATGGTATGAATCATTAGTTTATTAGGCATATGGAATTTTTTTCAAAATGATAAAAAATGTTAAAAAACCGACGATATTTGGGGTAAAACGATGAATTTTATAATGGAAGTCTATGGAAACAGGAAAGGTTTTTTCTAGGGTCTTTTCCCCCCGTGATCAAGATTTTCCCTTTGCATGATAACTAGAATGAACAATATACACAACATATCAAAACGGCTTTCTTGATCACGGGGGGGGTACTTCTATAGCCGAAAGAAATTGCAAATCAGAGGAAATTCGAACCAGAGTACACCTTTTTAAATAGATTTACAGTTATATCGATCTCTGGGCAATAAACCGAGGTTAAACCAATTATTACGTATGTTTATATCTTTTGGGGGATCGGGTGACATAAAATATGAGAGGATTTAGCCAATCGGCAGTGAAATTCAACGTGCCAAAGGACACAATTTTTATCTACTTTAGAAATATCGGGGATAAGACTTTCTTTTGTTACACCCTGTAGCTTTTCCCTGGCCAATCTCGAACGACATTTACAGCATAAAACACATCCTGCATATGCATTTCTATTTTGTAAATAAGAAATATGCCAAGAGTGAGACTTTTCATTTAAAATAACCCGGCTATTGTACGATTTTTTTGACTTTCTTGTGTTGTAAGAACAGAACACACACTTGTCCGACATTTTGACAGCAAGTATAGCATGACGTGAAACACGTGGTATTTCAATAATTGAACCCGATTTAAATGTAATCAATACAGGTAAGTTGACAAGGTAAAATAGGCGTACAGTACGGTACAAAAGCTACGGCCCCCATAATTTTTCATTTCATTAAAAAGTTGGAAAAAACCACACATAATGTTCGAAATTAAATTTTAGTGATATTATATAGTGATAAGCATGTTTCCTGGGTGAGCTGGTTAAAAAAAACTTTTGGAAACGACGAATTTTACCGCTTCAGCCATTGCAAATATTGGCACCCCTACCCTCATTCTATCTGCATAATTGTTAAAATTAGTCACTGACTATGGTAAATTAAAGTCGTACCTCGTCTTAAAGATTAGATTTATTAATAAAACCTGTATTTTGTATGATTTACACGATATAACGTACCAAAATTCATACTTCAAAACAGGGCAGATAACGTATGAAAACGTGAGATGTCCTTTAGACCTATGCTTAGCGCTCAGGGCCGTAACAGTGAGGGTTCTTTAACGTGCCAACGCCTATCGTTACACGGGACCTCCGTTTTTAAGGTCATATCCGAAATATCCGTGATTCTCACTTCTAAATGCCGAGCGTTTGGCGAAGGAGCAATCACTACCCATTTTTCGTCTATGGTTTGACGCAGCATGAGCGGGGTTCGAACTCACGACCTCCCGGTTACGAAGCGAACGCTCTAACCAATGAGCTACCGCGACCGGTAACAAAAATGAATCTCGGTTCTCTCCTCCACCTACAAACACTGGACGCCACCAGATAACTGAAAAATTGTTGAGTGTGGCGGAAAACAACATAACAATCAATCACGTTTGTGTAGCGAGTGTGCTCGCAGGCTGATTAGGTTGTATAATATTGATGAAATATATGTACAGTGCACCAGCATTGAGCAAGATTATCAGCATTTTAAGATACCTACCCAAGCATTTCGAACGACGACTGAACAAGCCTGAAAAAAGATACTTCTCTCTCTCTCTCACAAAACACACGCTACTTGCATCACTGTTTATGTTGTCTATAGCATGTCCAATACGTGCACCTCCATTACCTGTACACGTCTTAAATCAGAATTTCATTGGATCACACAATTTTGCATAGAACTAATTAGAAATCAGGATATCTAAAAATGTGGTAAATCATAAATCCTTCAACAAGATATTCTTTCATATTATCGTTTTTTTGTTGGTTTTTTTTTTTTTTTCGTGATGCGAGGGGTTAAGTTATTCATAGTTATTTCTGTTAAGTGCCAGTAGTGGTCCCCTCACTTACAATAGGATTGCCATCAGAATATTCAACTATAAACTTTCTTCATTTGCACGATTTCTCGATGTTTAGTTCGAGCTTTACATTGTTACATTGTGAATTTGGGCATTTTACATTTACAGAATATCAGAAAATAACTAATTACATAGTTATTTAAAAATCTACTTTGTTTCTGTATCATTGTGCATTTTCAAAGTAAAACAGGTTAACTGTCAGTTTAAGTACGTGATCCAAGCTATTGTTTTAATGCCTTATATATATATATATATACACTATTCAACACCGTTATGTACGATTTGTTTATTACATTAGGTATTTATAGTCACACTCAATATTGTCAGGTCAGTCTAATTGTACGTCATATTTATATAATGTACAGCATAGGAAATATTCAGTCATTTTCCTTCTTTGCTAGTCATATCCCCCTCCCCTTTTATCCCCTAGAAATATTAAAGGGAAACAGTTTCATAGCACAACTCATTATATGATGGAGCAATGACTAAACAAATAGTAATCAATCTCCTAATTTCACCAAGAATATAGATCGAAAAGAACATGGACACCCGGATACACCAGAAGTGGGATCCGATGCCTGGGAGGAGTAAGCATTCCCTGTTGACCTGTCACACTCGCCGTGCAATGCAGTTGTGGAATCTTACAACACTTCACTAGACCGCTATGGACGCCTCCAGTGACCGCCTATGAAGCGTGTGGTCAGAATGGAAACAAGACGGCGAGAACGCACTACTAACACTGCAGTTATAAAAATAGCATGTCGTAAAAACGAACTAAAACGCACCATTGAAGTTTTGTATAAAGGTTATTTTTTTATTTAAACATGTTTCTAATACAACACACTTTGGATTAAAAACACAATAAATTATATAAACCTTATGTTCTTGTATCACAAAACCTTGTACAAAACTTATATATATGCAATCTTCAAATCGCATTCAACTCTTATAAACGGAAAGATTCACAAGCAATGGGGCGTGACACATAAACCTACTCGACGTCAGACCAATCGACGTCACACAGAAGCAGATCTCTGCAACACTAAATAAACTCAAAAATAACAAATTGAGGGCGGAGGTGTTTCACTTAAACAGGTTCGTTAAAATCGTAAAATAGGAGAAATTGTGACGGATTTACTTTATATCAGGATTTATAATCCGCGATTTCATCATTTAGTACACTGTATTTTTGAAAAAAAATAAAAATAAATAAAAACCGAGTAAACTTTGTAGATTACATGTTTACTAAACCATAAAGGGGCGTTTATAAAAGCAGCAGCCAATCAGATAGCAGACTTGCGCGCCAGCCTCCTTTTCAACATCAGTGCCACACACGTTAGCAACATGCTTAATCTACTCACAAAATCAAACTGGATGGAAAAGGGGTGTTATACGTATGTACAAGACAGAAAAAGTCAACAATAAAGTAGACTTCCTTAACATTCCATTTAGCCAGGTTGTTATATACAATATTTAATCTATCGTTCCAGACTGTCACGCTGAACAAAATTCCGATATGAAAATAAACTGTAATTTTTAGTTTTCAAATCTTCGCAGTGACATTTTAAAGTATTCGACAGCCTTACCGTGAATATGTACACAAGAAAATAAAAGAATTTGAAAATTTGAGCATTTCGATTCAGGAACGGCGAGAATGCGAGAATTGTGTCTTTTCCAGTTGATGGTGCAAGTTACAAATAAATAATGCAGTACAACAGCGAGACAGTGCTGGGGTTAATCTACAAATGTGAATAGAAATGTTTCACGTCTTCACGCCAAGGAAATGAGAAGTCTGTACTCTGTACAAAGTTCTCTTTAGCTGATGAAAGACTTTCCATGAACAGAATTTAGCATCTTTAGAATGCAATATGCATAAAATCAACGACAAGTGAAACAATATCATAAAATAAAACTGACGCAATATCCTAATACATGTCGTGTTTACAATGAAGACTACCTAAATCACTGCAAGTAGATATTTCACATGCATACTTGTGTCTGCTAATATATTTTAAATCAATCACTTCAATCACACCCCAACAAGTGTCGCCACTAAGAAATAATTGCTAGTTATAATTAAACCAATAAACGTCAGGTTAGTTAACATGTAAGTCATGCCTTCAGAACGACATGCCACGTGACTATGTTAGAGTTGACTCTTGGGATACATACAAATGGCGCATACAGCGTGTCCCTCTGTGTACTTTGCGCAGCACAGTCGCTGAAAAGCCGAGTGTAAAATGACGTAAAGCAGAAATTTAAATTGTTCCAAATATGCAGTCACTTCCTCTTCCGGGTGTGTTTTTTTTCTTAAAACTTCCTTCCTGAAAGGTCCGGACTTTCACTAAGTCTACAACAAACGGGAGATTATTCAACATTATGGAAGCTCATTAGAGAATTAAAATGATTGACTTTTATGAAGTTTTACGAAGATTTGGCGATATTTCAGCGACGAGAATTACAAGGGGTTTGAAACCATCGATATGGATCCAGTGTGGGTATTTGTATTTTCAATGATCCATGTCGTCTTTATCGATTACTCTAGCTGCCTTACAAACTTTCGCAAAAATATTCACACAAATATCAACTGTATCTTTATCTGCAACAACAATCCATATAATTTAAGAAGTTGAAAAATCAACATATTTTTATTTTCATTGCTCTGATATAGAGGGTAATAATTATGAACATACAAGTACTACTTTTGAGGACACATTTGTATGTACTTTACATTGGCGATAAAAAATTTGTTTTTTTTTTTTTTTTTTTTTTTAATATTTTGGTGACGAAATTGATAAACAAATCTAGAACATTCCGTTATTACATCTAATGTTATAATAATTTGACATGTGTTAGAGCATGCCCCCCCCCCCCCCCCCCCCCCCCTCTAAAAATATCGCAGTATCCCCCCTTTTTGTACTGCGATATAAATATATACATGACCGTGAATATGTCGCAGAGCATCCAAGCTGCATGCAGAAAGGCGTTTACACGTTCTACAATCTGAGGGTATTGGGGCGCCTAATTATGAATCTTTGAAAAACTTGTACGATTTCAACGCATCTGATCGTCCTACCATGGAATCTCTACTAGTAATATCGCGATATTTGAGTTATAATTATTAGATGAATTAAATTCATGCATGCCACTCTGTATATAAAAATAACTGAGACGTCAAGACAAACTCTATGGGAGTAATTTATGTGTGTGTGCAAGAGGAAACAGCAAAAACTGGTCTGTATGACCTAGAACATAAATATACCATTGGTGTACAAAACGAAACATTATAGCCAATGGTGAAACATAGAGTCCATGGAATATTCCGAATGTGTAATTTGTAATAAAACCTATATTCAACATTTATCTACGATCTCATTCGTCAGCGTAAGGAATACTGTCTTGTCTTCCAAACCAAGGGGAGCGGCTGTTGTTGCTTTCGTCAATTTCCGGCGAACTTGCCAGATTGGGTTTTTTAGAGATGGCTGACTTGTGTTGTGCCGATTGTAAAGATTGAAGACTAATTACTGAAGGTCGACTCCTCTTATCATAGCTGTCTAACTGGGACGTGTCAAAGTCCATTTGGAAAGCGTTAACAACACGAATCTGAAACAGAAAGTAGACCAGGCAAACGTTATATAGAAACAGAAAGTAAACGAAGCAAACGTTTTTATGGAATCGCGTGTACACTGTATTCAAATTTTAATGAAGTAAAAATAAAATTGAGGCATCTGATGGAATTTTGCCTGATTATATCAATGTAACTTTATAAATATCTGAAATAGAGTACATAATTTTCATAAATTGTTAAAAATTTAACAAGAGAAAAAAATTGGCAAAAGAAAAATAAAGGTAACCATGCATTTTAAAGAACATGCGAAACTGAAATTGAACATGCTACAATTTGGAATACTGGTGTGCGGTCATGCTCAAGGTAACAAACACTCTAGGCATTCTGTGAGGCATCTACGTCACTTTCGGTAACTGGTCAAGCTTGTTTCACATTCTTAGAAAATGCAAACGTTTTGGTAACAAGCATTTTTTTTTTTTCAGAGTTCAAATGCAACTGTGTATCAAATGAAAAAATCTAATTGAAACTCAATGCATGATGAAATGTGTAATGTGCTCCAAGTTGTAAACAATTCATATTATATATCTATATCAAAACGTGCAGTCGTGTCTGGGATGAAAAATTTATGATACAGAATGACAAAAGTACTTACAGACAATCGATATTTTTTCCCCCCCTCATGTGGGAAAATTCATTACTCATTCAAAGGGGGATTACTTTCACAGGAATTCACGCATCAACATAAATCACAGACAAAATAGCTGACAAGTAAATTTTTATTTTCTATCGTAATAAAACCCATAAACAAATGTTTTAAATTATCTATGTTAAGGAATGCATACACAGCTATAACACAGCACAGAATACAAAGAAATGTACATCATATTTGTGGTTTAAATAACAAACACATTATTCAATTGGACATATTTAAGAGTCATAAAATCACCAATATCCTGCAATATGCACAATATGGACTGTGTATAGACCAATATTTTCACAATCTCTCTCTCTCTCTCATACTTCAGTAATCCTACAGAGAGTTTAAATAAAATTTAAACAAAGAAGATAATTTTTTTTTTACTTTGATGCCCTCCCCCCTTTTAATTGTTACATAACAATCTATTTTCCCAATACACCTGCTTTAACGAAGCAATATAACATTCATATAAAAATATTGGTAAATCTATGCTTAATGTATTTAGCAAGTAATATAGAGTAATAAACTCGAATATTTCTTTCATATATATATATATACATATATATATATATACATACAAACATCAAGTATAAGAACTGCTTAAATCACAAACTACTGGCATGGAATTTAATTAACTAAACAAAACAATTAATAAACTTGATGATGTTTAAAATACACTCAGATGTTTTTATTATAAAGAAGATAAAGAAGAAAAAGTAAAAGAAGTTAGAGTTATATATATATATATATAACACCTACTAGCCAAACATATTTCTTTATGATGTTTTGAATTCAAATGCCATTTTACACTATTTGGTCCAACATAACTAACATCCTATAGAAAATATCTATGAATATGAAGAACAGTCCCTAAAAAACTTGATTGGTTATGCGTAACCTGTGATGTTATGCTGTATCTCAAGTGATAATCAAAATATACACACTGAACCACACATGTATGTGCATGTCCAGTCTCTGATACAGTAAAAATTGCGATTTATCAATGAACATTCTATATTTGGAAAAATACAATAAGAAACACACACACCAGACAATTTGTTTCTATTACCTGAAGGAATGGTTGACCTGTAAACTCATGAATAAACATGCAGACTTTTCATAACCAGAAAAAAAAAAAAAATCAGCTCGATCTCTGTCATGCTTCATGCATACCCTTTCCTCACTGTTCAAACACAAGATCATATAAAACACACAATGATTAATGTACAATCAACTGGTCCCATTAAAATCCTTTACGCAGTCCTTGATTTACTCCAGGGCAATATCATTGTTGGACAAGACCCTCGATATGGATGATATTGGCACTTTTTATCCCCATAGGTCAATATTTGTAGTGTAACAGAATGTTCATCTAAACATGAATCTTTCTTTCTCAAAGGGGACCAGAGGAAAGAAATATTTAACTTGCATGTATTTAACGCTGAAATGTCATACAAAATACTCTGGGAGCTCACATAAGGGACATAACTCTAGTGTCCATTGACAAAAGTTGGTGACTACAGCTTTGATCTCATTCATTTGTTGATTGTAGTCAGCAAATGATGTGACTGAGGAACAAGAATCATAGTATATATATTCAGTGGAGGGCATGTCATGCCACATCTGACCCCATTTCAAAATTACGGAGATTCTGAAATCAAGTGGTATACATAAATAGGTGAGCTATGATGGTAGATGGTGAGTGCTTCATAATCAGGACACTAAACATCTATAAGGTTTTGATGCCAACCAATGGAAATCACCTGACAATAATAGGGATAAAGGCAGTTAGTCCAGGGTAACATCCCTTGTTTACATATAATCCATCATGAAGAAGTGGAATGCATTGTTTAGTAAATAAATGAATAAGGAAAGAAAAAAAAAACCAAAAAAAAACCAACTACAAATCACAAGAACTAAAGCATGATTGAATCATTCCAACTAACCAATCAAAGCTGTATAGGAGACATTCTCTTTGCTGGGGGAATACATGCATTTAATAATGTGATCACTGCACAGAGACCCAGATATCAAAAATAACAATTTCTCGTCAGCGGACACCATGGAATTTTAGCTTGCTGCTTTATATATGATGATATATCTACAACTTAATCCAATAAATGTTCACATAAGAAATATACATTCACTAATCCATACACAGAATATTGCAGGTTGTAAGTATCTTTTAAAATTCAAATTCACAGGGGAAAAAAAAAAAATTTGTACTCTCAAATTCTGCACTTTTTGACACTAAAATATATGATTCTGAGAGCATCTACAAGTTTTACATAAATTGTCTTAAATCTGTGGTGAAGAATCTTCAGTGACTGAAATCAATTGAGTGGTTATATTTAGAAAGTGGTTTCAGATGCCAAGCCTTCGTCAGTTGTCCCCATCACGCGTGGACTAGTTGAGGCGGCCACAGGTTTTCTATGCTTTTGATTTTGTAGTGAGTGGTAACTGTGCATTGATGATATACTAGAACTGTCATATCGTGCATCTATGCCCATACGGAAAGCATTAATAACACGAATCTGTAAAAAGAAATGGAACACAAAAAATCAGGTCGGGTTAAACAAAAGTAAGGACAAACAACACACTTAGCAGCATGTCTCAGCAACCTGCACTCAACCTCTGTTGCACTGCACAAGTGGAAATTTCCGAGTCAAAATTTAGTATTTTCACTGAAGATTTCAGCATTGCTATCATTTAATCCTCCTATTCATCAGTGTGCAAGACACATACATCAGCATGGTCTAGCTTGTACATGTATATATCATCACTGCTAAAACTCAGGCCTCATCATGATTGTATACCTGGGTTATGAAGACAATTTTCTACATAAACTTCTTGTTTGAATTTCCACTTATACATCTGAAAAGTTATAAAACAAAAAGAGAGAGTTCAATTAAACTCTTGTGATTTTTTCTGAATTAATGCTGACTGAATGAACTTTCAGTATTGTTGAGACATGCCGCTGAATTCTGTCAAACTAAAAAAGTTCTAGCACTCTTGTGTATGTACTAGAAAGCTACAGAACTAGACATTCGTAACAACGGTGCTTACATATATATATCTATATATATACCTGTTGGTGGGGTGTCGGTTCTAAGCTACGACTCATGTACAACCACTTATGCAAGAGAACCTTACTTTCATGTCAAACTAGAACAGGTGTATCTGATGGAGAATTGTATAGACGGTTGGACGAATCAACAAATTCTTCTAATAAAAACATCAAGTATGTCTGGTTTTGTTGGTTAAAAAATAAATCCAGATTTTATTCAAATAAATGCTACCTACTTTCAAAACTCCAATAAATCTGGCCAGTCAAAACGACAATAAATCTGTTCATGATAATTGTGATATGGTACTCACTCATCAGCCTCTCATTTACAAAAAAAACTTTAGGCTCCTTTTCCAAAAACTTACATCATTCTGTCTTGAATCAATGAAGTCAACAACTCAGCCACAAAAGGTACAGGACAATTGTATATTTGTACTAACTACTACACATTCTGGGAAGCATGGATCAGTAGACATGTCTCTGCCAAGTAATATGCTTGTACATTAAAAAAAAAATCTTTCTTTGAAAGCACATGTCTTATATGTACCTATTATGTGGGGGGAAAAACAACCAAAAACCCCAAACACACAGAATCAGTAAAAATAAGTCACGGACGCATCTCCCTAAACAGCATCTCAAGATGTAAGCAGATTCAGACCAACAGATGGGTAAAATGTCTATCAAAACTGTTCAAGTCCTTCAATTCATAATAAATCTTCATCATATAGAGGTTTCGGTAATACTATTAATATCAGCGTGACTCAGAGTCTTAACGGAAGAATCCTGGTGGTTAGGATTCATTGGGGCCATCATAGGGGACGGCTGTTTAGATACAAGAGGAACATTTTCGTAAGACTGGCTCTTAAGTCTAAATCCAGAGTCAGGTGGGGACACGGGCATTTTAGGAAATGGTCTTTCAAATGCCGTGGTTAATCGGCGGCATATTCGTTCATGATGGTTTGCAATGGTCACTGACTCACTCATAGGTCTGGGCCCCTGGTGAGAGCGAGAACTTCGCAAGCTATGAAAACTGTGATAACTGTTCACACTACGTTTTTCTTCCAGATCCTCCAGTGTGCTTTTAAATGCTCGTACTACTCGTAACTGCCAATGAAAAGAGATTTAAATTTAATCTGCAAAGTATTTGCCATGGTCTTTCCAAATTTACAAAATTGGTACAGTATGGAAAGCCACAACAGTGAATAGGGCCACAATCACTAGAGACACCTTGCTAACAACTACATAGGACCAGCTTGGTTTTGCTGCTTCATATACATCTCTAAGTTGATAAATATCAGTATACTGTACAATGCGTCAACAAGAACCTGAGTGTTCCTCGCTGTGGACGGAGGACCGCAGTAGGCTGTAACATGCTGGAACTGGTGGGAATGACGACAAAACAGAAATCAAGATTGGGCCCAAAATAAGAGAACAGGGACTGAACCAAACACACACTGGGGATTGTACAACATCAAAATTTGATTGTTCTCTCTCTCACTGGGATAATTCCATTCAAAACAGAAAAGGTAACCTCTGTCCATTAAATCAAAATGACTGGGACCAAAGCAACTGATGAAAGAGCGACTTAATGTAGGATCTCATGAATGATGGAATGTGTTAATGAAAAGTAAATAAGAAAAATCAATGGCATTATAACAAAATACCTAAAATCATAACAATTCTAAGAAATACTCTACTCAAGAGCAACACCTCCAACTTCTGATCAAGTGCTAAATTACAAATTGTTAGTCACATTGTAAACAAATACTAACTTTACTTTGTAATGCTTAAAAGCCAGGCAAAGAACATACACATTATTTGGATTTCCATTAGAAAGAAAGATTTACATACAAATACTGATATTTTCATAAAGTTAGAAGTGTTACCCAGTTCAACATAATGTTAGCTTCTTAACTAAATTTCAATGTCTGTCTACAGGAATTCAATAGCCAAATTATTCAGTGACACTGGCTATCTATCTATCTAACTATCAAATATGCTTTCAATGCATGTGCAAAATTGATTTCTTCCAGCCAATCCCTACTAATCCTTTCCATAGGTATTTCGTAAGTTTTACCCAGTTACTTTATACAATGGTGCACCCAATGTCATAGAACTAATATTGCAGTTGATGAATAAAAAGTTCAGGACTGGGAAGAAATTCAATTTGAAGCACGATCAATGCTTTAGGGTTTCTTTCAAATCAAAAAACAAAACAAGAAGAAACAGAAACCCTATCAATTATCTCAATTATAAAACAAAGAAATCCTGCATTTCTACAGTTAGTAACCTGGAAATTGTCAGTTTCTCACTAGGAAGTCACACAACATAGGAATATATGTATGCAAGTTGACAACGGCATATGGTCACAAACGGGCATGCCCTTACCTGAGTCTGCAGACGGGCAAGGCCACGTATCCACAAGATTTGTCCACGTCGGCCAGGCATTCCGTCCACCTCTTCCACTTCTTCCACTTCATCCTCTTCCTCTTCCTCCGGTTTCTTGCTGCCCCAGGAGCAGATCCTCTTTGGTATGACAGATGTTGGAATAGTTGTAATAATCTGTTAAAATTACTGATATTAATTGGATACAACTTGATGATTTAACAAGAGACCACTCAACACATCACTCATATAAGTTGCTGGATTTTCCAATAAAAAACAAGAAATCTTTTGGCTTCTCCCCATCAATATGGAACACAGGCTTTATGAACATCTGAGTACCCTTGATACAGTGTACGAGTACCCTTGATACAGTGTACGAGTACTCTTGATACAGTGCACGAGTACTCTTGATACAGTGTACGAGTACCCTTGATACAGTGTACGAGTACTCTTGATACAGTGTACGAGTACCCTTGATACAGTGTACGAGTACTCTTGATACAGTGTACGAGTACTCTTGATACAGTGTACGAGTACCCTTGATACAGTGTACGAGTACCCTTGATACAGTGTACGAGTACCCTTGATACAGTGTACGAGTACCCTTGATACAGTGTACGAGTACCCTTGATACAGTGTACGAGTACCCTTGATACAGTGTATGTGTAATAGAGAAAGGCTTGAACTCCTACAGTGTATTTTCAATTTCAGCAATTAACAAAAAATATTGAATGGAAAGCATTTAAACCTGCACATTACTCATCCAGATTGTCACCATATTTAAATGAAATAATTATAGCATTTCCTGAGATTTTAACAGGAAACGTTTCAGAAACCTGTATACCCCTATCATGATGCAAAATTGAAAAGTTATACACACATATCATTTAACTGATAGTAGTGAAAAAACAATTCAAGACAATGATCAGATTGGATTGACCTTTGAACTTTAACCATGTGACTTCAAAATCAATAGGGGTCATCTACTCCTTGGATATACCAAGTTTGGTATCAATTAAGCAAATGCTTTTCAAAATATAAAGGAGACAATATATTACTCTGCCCAACTTGATTCTTTCCTTTTGACCATATGAACCCAATATAGAATTCATGTACTCCTTACGATGGACCAGTGTTCAAGTTTCATGTCTGTCAAGGAAAGGGTTCTAAGGATATTGAGTGGACAATATCTTCCTATATCCAAAGTGGATTGACATTTGACTTCTGACCATGTGACCACAAAGTCAATAGGGGTGATCTACTCCTTAAGTTTACCAGTGTATTGAGTTTCATGTTTGTCAAGAAAAAGGTTGTGATTCTCAAAATATAGAGGAGACAATATATTACTATGTCTTTTATCATAATTATTCTTACTAATTTGACCATTGACTATGTAAACCTAAAATCAATAGATTATCTACTTGTTAAGATGTACCAGTGTACCAAGTTAGATGTCTGTGAAGCAAAAGGTTCTTAAGATATTAAGCAGCCAGACTTGGTCTACTGACAGACAGGTGCAAAACAACATGTCCCTTCTTTTTCAAAGGAGGACATAAAAATTGACAATCAAAATGTACACAAACAGTATTAATTTTGCAATGCATTAGACAGATGCACCCTTAAACCATCAATTTATTACATTGTTACATTTTGAAGTTGATAACCTCACCTCAGTTTGAAAATGCAGGTGTCAAACAGTTTAAATTGAGAAAATTATCCTTTTTTCTTTCCTGATCTTTTCAACCACTGACCATTTTAAAACATCTTCAAAGGAGTGGCACAATCCAAAACAGATGTTTCAAAATGGATACTACCCTATCACAATGTGCTACAGTACAGTAATACACACAGGTGTACATTAACATGTGATGTTAGTATACTACCACACACAGGTGTAAAGTAATGACTGATGGTAGTACAGTACTACAAGGTTGAGGAAATGACCTGAGTAGTTTTTAATAAGTTGTTGTACACTTTGATGAAAGATTCTTCAATTTTGTCAGAACTTACCTGTCCCCATAATAAAGTGCTAATTCCCAAAAACACACACCAGAACCACTGATCCAGTGTTAGTGCTTTGGTAGAAAATACAGTTCCACCAAATTGTACTAAGATTATCTGAAACAGACAACAAGTATCATGAATATATATCCTTGTGTACTTCTCTCAAAATACTGAAAGATTAGCAAATATCATAACTACAGAAATTAACTGCATTGCTTTTATTAGGAACAACACAAATAGCAATGTGTGTGTATATATAGAGAGAGAGAGAGAGAGAGAGAAAGAGAGAGAGATTATATACTGTTTAACGTCCCTCATGAGAATTTTTCACTCATACAGAAACGTCACCATTGCCAGTGAAGGGCTGCAAAATTTAGGCCTATGCTCGGCTCTTATGGCCTTTGAGCAGGGAGGGATCTTTATCGTGTCACACTAGTTTTTGCGGTCTCATCTGAAGGACCACCCCATTTAGTCGCCTCTTACGACAAGCAAGGAGTACTGAAGATCTATTCCAACAATCCAGATCCCCACGGGGCTATATATATAGAAGTGCCAGCAATAATACTACAAATCTTTTACACAATACATCTGCTGGTCTGACAAGTCCATAGGCCATGGGTTATGACAAGTCAGTTGGAATAAGAATGAAACTGAACTGTAAATCAATGATAAAGGGTTCAAAATTATCCTCCAGACAATGACCCCCCTCTCCAAGATGAAAAAAATATCCATTACTTCCTTGAATGTTAAAAATTCTCAATCAAAATAGCAGATGCACAGTTGCATTATACATAAAAGATATACATAAAGTTTGAATCCAATCTGCTTATTGTGTTATAGATATACTCTGGACAAATTGCGTTGACAGACAAGTGGACGGATGGCGATTCCAGTATACCCCCTTTAAACTTCATTTGCTGGGGTGGGTGGGTATAATAATGTAAGGATATGCTTTAATGTAAAGTTAGCAGTGACTGGTAAGGGATACACAGCTGAACCACACATTGGTTATATTGAACCTGGCTAAAATTTGACAATGGTTATATATATTAATTTGGAGCCCTATTGATATAGACTACAACTATACACCAAACAAACAGCTTAAATACTATATCTGCCTGGAAAGCTATAGCATTCTGAATATTGTAAATTATATCTGCCTGGACAGCTACAGGGTTCTGAATATTGTAAACTATACCAATATTTTATTCAAGTCTACGGGTGATGACTCTGTTGAAAGTATTGTACATAAATTAGCTCACCTGTGCTACAAATGTACCAGTCCAAATTCCTACAAACACAGGATTTCTTCTTAATCCCTCAAAAATGTTTCGCTGCCCATGAATTTTTCGAGCATTCATTTCATTAAATAACGTCATCATAACAAAAGTATTAAATATAATAGTGAAGTGCTGTGATGGAGGGGCATGGATTTTCGCATATTTTCCATCGTCTATTTGAAACAAATTATTTCCTGAAAAAGAAGAGAGGCTTTATCAATAATCTATTTTTTTTTGTTCCCTTAAATGATATACTTCCATACATTATTGCAAACATAACTAGGTATCACTGTTATGGCAAGCATCAGAAAAAGGTTCACTTTGTGGCAAGTACTTGCTATTAAAGTTCAAGCTTCCTAATTCTCTCAATAATTAATCAAGAAAAGTCCAAACTCAAACTTATGGTAAGGTTTGCAGCAACAGGGAGGTAACTCTTGATGTACCTCAGTGCACTTCACACATTATGACATTACAATGAAAAAGTGCGATGTACAGGTTTATATAATTGTATCATGGGGAAAACATCATATTTTCTCTTTATCTTCCACCGCTATCAAGTGTTAAGCGGAATGTAAATCTGTTTCTCAAATGATTGTTTATTTTCTTTGACACTGTATAAGTTTATACAGTATGCACTATAGTAATTTTGATTTTATATTGTAATCTTGAAATCACCCCTTAACAGGCATCAGCATTTGGAATACATGGAGAAAGTCAATTGTTTGTATACAGCAGCTTGGCACAGGTAAAAGATGACCGTTTGCTGATATTTTGTGTAAAATCATGAGAAAAAAATGTAACCTGTGCAAATCTTGCTTGGGGAAGTAGGATTTATTCTGGTTCTGTTATAATTGATCACTGTTTGTGAATAGTACCAGGTCCAACATTTCGGGTCAAATAATAACAAAGCGAGGGATTTTTTTATGACATCCTCAAATAAACATGACTATGTTATGGCGTCTTCTATTGCGCCAAAGCGATTTATTGCATGGACTTTGAAATGTAGATATCGGGTCACACAACTGAGAATGAAAGAAGGATATTCTCTACCATACTTAAAAAATATTCCTAATTTTGTCTAAGGAATATCTGCACAACCAATCAGGGTATAACTGAAAATATAGCTATGGAAAAAATACAATGTTAAACCATTATTTTCATATTTTGCCAATATGCCTGAAAAGTTCACTTTACACGTGATTCATTCATATTTCTTGCTGTTTTTTGAAAACGCCGCTTGTATTCCCATGTTTTAACTTACCAAGAGTTTCATGACATCTGCAGCGATGGGTTATGTTTTCATGGAAAATTATGATTTTTGACTTTTTAGACATAACATCAGTGAAATATGTCCCATAGTGGCCTACTTTTAATTGGAAATTAACCATGCTTACAGAATTTTCATGTGGGATATTATAATTTGTCCTTATTCTGGAGACTTTAAATAAAGAATAACTTATCAAAATTTTATATCTGGACATCTTTATTATTGTTTGTGCAGTAGTAAAGAGGAAATTAACTAAAATTCAATTATACTTAAAAAAGCAACCAAAAAAAAAAAAAAAAAAAATAATCAGAAGGAGCCTTGTCCAATTTCAAAAACTTTCGAATTTATTTTATCTAATTTAAAACCCCTTCTGGATTCAAACCCTGATCTATATTTTAGCAGTAACCGACTGAGGTACTCAGCAAGGCGATGAACTTTGAAATAAATAGACAAATATTGCTGATATTCATATTTTCATTAATGATTGAAAAGGGAGTCAGCCATTATGATGCTGTGGAGTACCTCCTTAAGATAATTTTGGGCTAATGAAACACAGAATTCATGTTATGGAAAACCTGTCAAAAAATCTTGAATCAGTTTAATATTTCATTTCCAAGGGGTAGACATCCATAGATACTTATTTATCATACTTGTTTTTGTGTCTAAGGTTACATTATTTGATACAATCATAAAAGTTCTAATTTCACCTTCTTCGATTGTCAGTTTGATCTACATGTATATTCCTTGATATTAAAATTATTATTTAAATAAATCTGTAGAAAATGGAAGATGTGGTACTACAATACTTGAGAAAGAAAAATAACTAATCTATCGTTTTTGCTTTTTAATCATATTCTGTTCATGAAATGTTCCATGCACCCTTCAGAAGTTGTACAATTATAAAATGAAGCAGCAAACTGCATCAAGGAAATAATTTTTTTTAGTCTGTCACAATGGAAACAAAGCCTGGTAGACAGTCATTTTATTTGCTTTTATAAATGTTTAAAATCCAAAGATTATGTTAAACATGAAATTTTTCAGACATAGACTTTGAAAAGCTACTCACTTAGCATTCTTTTGGTTGCCATGGAAACAAATTGAAATTTTATTCAAGATATAAAAAAAGTGCTATTTTTGTGCTTTGAATACAAATTTTCTTTACTAAATAGTGTAATATGATGGATAATACTTGTGTTTAAAATTCTACTGCCCTTTTAGCCCGCAAGTTTGCCTTGGGTTGTTTTCCTACTACTAGTGTTCCCTTTTGTACAAAGATCCAGAAAATGAAAAACATAAAAAAATATTGCCCATCTGATCAAAAAATGATACAGGCAATTTAAAAAAAAAGTAAAAAAAAAGTCACAAAATGTTAGATAAATTCCCACTGAACATAGTGATATACAACACACCTTCGCTATATATGTTGAATTGTTGCAAACCTTACCTAAGTCATCCATTGATATAATTTTCAAATTAATAGCTGCAGGGATAGACAAAACAAGTTTAAAAATTCTGTAAAATCCTTAAAGTTCAAGGTCCATAACTCTTAAAAATTGGACAAGAAAGCCTGGCTGATCACCATAAAGCTTCCGTTTACAGGTGGGCCCCGAATAATATAGTAATAGTAAAACATCATAACAGTGAACAAGCTTATCATGAAATCATGCTTACAGTGAGTTTCATTCTCTGTAGTAACAAGAGGCCCATGGGCCTTAACAGTCACCTCAGTACCATATAACCCATACACAAGCCTGTCAGAGAGACTAATTGCATTTAAGCTTCCTTCTGGAGTCTTCTGTGCACAGCTATATGATCTTTCTACGTATGCAAACAATTTCCATTTAATTAAGTATGAAGCTGCACATTTAAATCAGCCAAATTTATTCAATTCAGGTGCTATTATGTTTACAAAGTACGAAAAGGGCCTCATGGACATCATAACCATGCATTTAGTTTTTCTCATACATATGTGGGA
The DNA here is from genome assembly GCA_024699665.1 of Ostrea denselamellosa. Classification (NCBI taxonomy): domain Eukaryota; kingdom Metazoa; phylum Mollusca; class Bivalvia; order Ostreida; family Ostreidae; genus Ostrea; species Ostrea denselamellosa. Next base: position 13,596,975 of record JAMZEH010000017.1, on the reverse strand, counting down.
GGTGAGAAGATTTTATCAGATTGAAGACATCTCACTATATTGCCATACTGGCCCCACCCTAGGACATGAATCCCTGACCCTGAGGTCATGAATTCCACAATTTAGTTAGAAAACTTCACCAACATCAAAACCATGCATTTAGTTTTTCTCACACATGAAGATTTTCTAAGATTTAATATATAATTTACTATACGACCATATTAGCCAAACCATAGAGACTAAACCCTTACCAAGGAGCCATGAATTTCACAATTTTGGTAAAAAGCTTCATGGACATCATAACCATGCATTTGGTTTTTTCTCCGACATGTGTGGGAGTAGGGAAGAAGATTTGTAAAGATTTGGCTTTTTTAGCAGTTTTGGTCCCACCAATGAGGCCCTGGGAAAGCTAGGATGATAAATTTCACAATTTACTTTCCTCTTATCCCAGAGAAGCTTCACATCAATAAGGGTAACAATTGATAACAAATGGCCTTGTAGTTTTCAAGAAGTTAATAAGTTAATAATTGTTTAACGGACGACTCACTACTTACAATTAACTGTTTAAAGGCCAATTTCTAATACCCGCTATTTCAGTCTGATTGCAGTAAGTTGAGTACTACTGACTGATCAGACTTCCCTCACCGACTACAGAAAATTACTCGCATGATTAACAAATTTGATATATATATATATATATATATATATATATATATTGAAATTTCCCTTTTGCGATTAATGAGCTTGAAATGTAAACAATGAAGTTAATTTTTTACACAATCAGTGAACGAGTTTCATCAATTGCCTCTACTCAGATGTCGTACTTTTACTGCCTTTCGATCAAAACATGATCCCGATGAATATAAAATACAAAAATTAATTTCTTTAACCCCTATCCATCAAACATTTTGAAAATCTGACTTGATCTATAGTTTGCCACTCTGAAAAAATGAATCCTTGCAAGCATAATGGACATACTGACACACAGTGGGATGGACAGACAGAGAAGAAAGTGATAGTTCCCTTTGGTTTCACAAACTAGTTGGGGACTAATAGAACTATTCTGTAGAACCTGATCTAAGCTTTCAAAGACACTGACCTGCAAACAGCAGTACAAATACAACGATTAGTTGATAAAGAGAATGTCCCATAATATTTTTTGTCATGGTTCGTGAGATGAGTGCTTTGGTTCTGCCATAGGGTTTTCTTTTCAGAAGTTCAGTACTAGGCAGCTCTGTGGCCAGAGCTAGAGATGCCAAAGTGTCCATAATGAGATTTACCCACAGCATCTGGATAGCCTTCAATGGACTGTCCTGTAAAAAAAAACAACAAACATTGCATTTACACATCCAAGTGCAAGTTACGAGTATCAACATGAATTTCTGTAGACTCCGTATTTATGCTCAGAAATCAGACACCACTGATACAGCACTTCCCACTGAATCTAGATGTACATTAAGCCATATATTCACAACGAGGTCCATTGATTTCTGATGAATCAAAACCTATGATTTTATTTTATTTTCCATTTAAGACTTCATTTAGATGTCACATCAAATTAAAGACAAAGAGAGGGCTTTTGGTTTTGGTTTTTATCTCTCTCCCTCTCCATAAAATTCCTAAACTAACAAACTTTCCTCCTTACATCATCGTACTCTTAGTGGTATCTTTTTCAGTAACTCGTGCCATCATGCATAAGAAAAAAATTATTGTTCTTTTTTCATAAATAAGTTCCTAAACATTGGTCCAGTTAATTTGTAACTAATAAAGATATCTGATGGGGAGGAATTTTCTGTAAAACTACTGACAAGGCTTGAATTGCTCCATACATGTCACGGAAATTAAAGACAGCTGACGTTTTACGTCGGTTATACAGGCTCCAAAAACTGTTAAAAGGCTTAGTAAGTTTCTGACTTTACTCAAAACAAACATATCTAAAAAATATATTTCATTTTTGAAAATACTCGAGGGTATGAATTGCAATGATTCTTGCCATCATACTTAATGAAGTATGTTAACATTTCATGAAAAGAATGATGCCAGTATGAAGCATAACAATTTATACCCTCAAATGTATTTTCAAAATCAGATTTTTATACATGTATTTACAATCTACTTTCTCTTCTGTCCCAGTTTTTAAAATAGACATGCTGTACTATATTTATCAAGATTTATATGTGCATTGTTTCACAACTGCAACATAATCATATGGAAATGCTTATTATTACAATTTGAAAGGATGTCAAAGGCAAAAACATTGGAAATGTAGAGTATATAAGCTGTATGGTCTGATGTTCATTTATTACTTTTTTGTACTGGATTACTTCATAAAAGATGAATTAGTTTTTAGTTATTAACTTTCCCTTAATTACATGCTAGAAAACATTTGCAGTAAAAGAAAAACAGTGAGAAGATTATTTAAAAGGTTAATATAGTGGGAATCTGGCCATTACATACATTTGTCACTTGTAAGTCTGTTAAGAGTCTATAAATTGCCCCAAGTGCATAGAGGAATCCCATCATGATGAACTCAACTCAGATGCAACGGTCTAAATTTGGGTTTGTGAAACAACAAATTATGACAAGGTACTTGATACCTTTATTTCTCTTAAATTTGTGACATGTTACTGTAGTAACAAAATACACAGCTTTAAACAAATAAGAATGCCTCTGGCCACAAAGTCGGAACCAGACACATGGCTATTACTGGATTTGCATTAAAAATGGACGAGGGTTGTAAACACTGGTTTAAAAACAAATAATTTTGGTTAAAACAGGTGAAATAATGTACAACATGTTTTACAACCTCATAAATATGTATGTGTGGTAATTTAAGTGTTTTTAGAACGTGGACAACAATTTTCGAAATTTGGGCCGTAACTTTAAAGGATATTTAACAGCCAGTACCTACTTTCCTTCACCCTGAAAATTGTTTTTGGTGATTCAAATGCCCTTTTCACATTTGACGTAATTTCAAAGATTTTGGATTGATGATGTGATACAAACCAGTATAAAAAAAATGACAATTAGGTGACAGGAACCCTACTTATGATTTATGGATCGGCAAAGAAAGAAAATGAAGTTTAAAAAAATTATAGACATTTAGGACTAAATTCTATTTACAGGGCTGAATTACACAATTTACAGGACTGAATTATAATTTACAGGGCTGAATTACACAATTTACTGGGCTAAATTACACAATTTGCAGGGCTGAATTACATGATTAACAGGGCTGAATTATAATTTACAGGGCTGAATTACACAATTTACAGGAATGAATCACATTTGTAGCCCAATCTCTTTCTCCTTTCCACAAGGAGACATTCACTCTTGACTTACATTAATTATACAGGCTCCAAAAAAAGCTACCATAACTGCCACACAGTTGACTGTCAGCTGGAACTGTAAAAATTTGGCAATGCTGTCGTATACATTCCTACCCCACATGACAGCTTTGACAATGCTGGTGAAATTGTCGTCAGTAAGGATAATATCAGATGCCTCCTTGGCGACATCAGTTCCTGAGATACCCTATGATGGAAATATAAAAATTAAAACATTAAAGCTCACAAAATGACATTTCCTTTTGCTATTACAAGGGTTCAAGAAATGTAACAATTTGTCTGAACTGCTCTGTCAATTTTGAATAGTAGGAGACTGATAGGTTTTTAACTACAGTAATTCTTTGGCAGTAGCTTTTGACACTTGCATGTATGTCATGGCTTTTAGTACGATTAGCATTTTAGTAACAGAGGCAGACTCAGACTCGTCGGAGAAAATCTCCAAAGCTGGGAGGGAATTTGGCACAGTGAAATACTGTAACAGGTTTTACACCCCCCCCCCCCCCCAACACATATTACATACATACTCAGTAAATTAAAAACAAATCTTAAAATCATTCTATGCTAGTTGTTTAACCACTCAATGCCGCCCTTTACTAAAGATGTTGCTCCTTAAATACATAAAGCTTGCCATATAGAATACTATATTTTTGAATAATTCAAACACACAATATCAGTAGTCTTTCTCCATCTACAAGACTTACCATAGCAAATCCAACATCGGCCTTTTTGAGAGCAGGGCCATCGTTAGTTCCATCTCCAGTGACAGCCACTACTTCACGGCTAGATGTTCGCTTGCTATCAATGATGCCTTTCACCAGAGTATATTTGTCCTGAGGAGAGGACCTAGCCAACACTCTCAGGTCAGGCCAAATTTTATCCAGAAGTTCCTGACTCACCTACAGATAAAATAATCAGTGTTATTTACAGCCCATTCTAAGCTCCTGTAATTTCAAACCAAGCTGTAATGGGAACGAGAGGACCTATACTGCTACAAAATATGCCTATCCATTACACTTCATATCCAGATAAACTAGTCTTTGGTGGAAAAAAATCACCTCAACAACGTTCTTTTTGACAACTTTCTAATATCACAGAGATTAATAAAATATTAATTCTAAGATGTCTTTGTTAGACATCAAATTGAAGAAAAATTTCTCTCTAATTTAAGAACAACTTGAAAAGCAAAATTATTTCTGTTCACGTTATTTTTGGCAACAACACCCTTGGGAATGTATGCATTCAGTCTGATGATCTGTATATCATTTTTCACTTTTTATTTATTGTTGTTTTCAATTTTTATTAGCCATTTGCCAGTGGCCAACACCAATGTGAATCACTGAGAATGAAAGTCACTCAAATATTTCTACATCATCAGAGACAAACAACACTCGGTGTCCCTTGTAGGTTATTTCTACCCATCTTCACATGCATCCATCACCTTTATTTTCAGAATTATCTATTTTCTTCAGACTATCATGGAGAAAGCAGACAATTTACCTCTCCATTTGCATCTCTGATACGTTTGTTGAACTCCTTTCCATCGAGTACCAGGAAGTTATCATTGGGTGTCAGTATACCACATTTGGCAGCAATCGATCGAGCAGTATTCACATTGTCTCCTGTTACCATTCTCACTGTAATACCAGCACTCTGACACTGCTTAATACTTGCAGGGACCTGTAACATAGTCAATTTCAGAATACATTGCACGTACATCTCTTTATAATGCCACCTTTCATGATCTGGAAAATGTGCTGTTATACAGTCAAAACATGCTTATAGCAAAATGGTGGGGACAAACAAATTCCGACTCATTATAAATGTATTTCATTTAAGTCGGCAAGTTCATAATATATTAAAACTGCAAGGAATAAAAATCACCATGTCATGGCACAAGCCTTGTTTACAAAACAGAATTGTAAGTGCTGTATCTCTCTTGTAACTCAACAACTGACATTCAGATTTTTGCTGATAATTAGAAAAATCTTAGTTGGGCATTGTTCAACATTAAAAATGGGGGAAAAAAATAATAAAAAAATTGAAAATTTTCAGCTCAAATTGTGTCCATGTCCCTTTAAGAGATATCATTTACATAATATTTCTGCAAGGATTGGAACTAAGATTTACTGAAATTTAACAGGTCCATTTACCAAAATAACCTGTTCAGCTGCTATTGTGAATGTTTTGATCACTGATTATAAATGTATACTAGTCAGATCATAAATCAACAGTGTTGGACTTTATCCAAAATGACCAGTAGCCAGATTATAAATCAACAGTGTCCGACAACCAAAAGTGACCACAAAATGACCACCAACCAGGTCATAAATCAACACAGTGTCTGGCTTAATCCAAAGTGACCATTACCCAGACTGACCTCATCTCTGACTGGATCCTGTATGCCAGTGACCAGGATACAGGTCAGATTCTGGACGACTGAGTCCTCATCCTCCCAGTCATGGTCTGCCTTCAACAGTTCCTCATTGTCCTCGTTCTTGGTACCTGAATCCAACAACACACACCGTTACAAGATACACTGATATTAGTGCACTCAGTCTATTCAAATTGTTCTTTGATAGTATCTTATGTTTGGCTATAATGCTTGCATGAAACATTATTTGAAATGAAACTGAAACTAATTACCTGCATAATGATCAATATTGTGATGGTAAGTCAATTATTGCATAAAAAAGAAAAGAAAAAAAAAGGAACTTCTGATGTGATTTGTTTAAATGACTAACTAGCTTCAGAGTGGTAATCCTTGTAAGCTATACAAATGGTCCTGAGGCCATCTCCAGCCATGGGCTCAATCACATTTTTGACAATCTTCTCCTGGTCTTCCACTGAGAAGGGCTTCGGCTTGCCATCACAGTCCAAAATGAAATTACACCTGAAGCATAGATCAGCAACATCTAGTGCATTGTATTGACTTACACAGTTCTATGGCCTACAGTCTTCTTCACAGTTGTACTGCATCTTTTAAGAATTGAACTCTTGCAAGTTTTAACTGTGCCACTACTTTCTCACAAATTCTATTTCCTTATTTAGTAGGTCTAACTCTATACTCTGTTTATCCTTTGACCCCTCTGACCCATTCTTACTTTTTGAGGACAATTTCTGAGGCTCCCTTGGTAAACAATCGGAAGCCAAAGGTCATGTTGATGACCGTGCTCATAGACTTCCGGACCGAGTTGAATGTGTACACTTTGTACAATGCCTCCTCTGGAACCTCATCTCTGATGGTGTGGTATTTCTGACCAAGGTCAAGGACAAATCCCAGCAAGGCACACTCCGTTTTGTTCCCCAGCTGTTGTGGAAGTCCCCCTTCCTTGTCAGGCTACAAATAACAATGGATTCATCTTGATTTTTGAACCTTACCATGTTTGATTTACTAATCTGAATAAACACATCAAAATTTTCAAAATATAAAATGTTTGCTTGTAAAGGTAACTGCATTTCATTTTCTACAAAAAAAAAATACCAGACAGGAATTAATTTCACTCTAATTCAACATCTGTTGCAATAGACTCAGTTTAACCTGGTACTGGGCTTGACAAATTCCCGTAAAACTACACCCCTCAGAATAAACAAACTTTTGCAGACTTGGTGGTATAGGTACTTACAAGGACACGTGAAGTATAACCACTGTTAATAGATATGCTCCTGACCAGAAGATCTTGGATTGTTGGGGCCAGAGCATTGAAATTTGGAGTACTCTTGTAGTGGGCTCCTGTAACAGAATTTTAGTTCTCTGAATATTCCAACTAAAAGTACACAAAAAAATGTAACCTTACCAATAATAGACAAGGATCAATTTCAATTATTAGTTTTTTATCAATAATGATTAGAAGTTCTGTGTAATTTGTTCACTACAAAAAAAAAACAAAACAAAAAAACAAAAAAAAACAGGGACTTTAGAGATACGGATTCACTTTGACTTTTATCGTTGTAATTGTAGGGCAAGTCACTTTCGGAAATCTTATAATATAAAAGCTACGTAAACAAAATTGGAACACGCTATCTTTCCAAGAAAGAGATGACTAAATTAACCACATCATAGGAACACATATTTGATTAAATTATGTGAGTTGGCGAGGGGAATTCATCTCAAGGACATAGAAATGAAAGACAATTATGCAGACAAGGATATCAGTAAAACTTCACTCCTTGCATCCAAAGATTCGTGTCTAAGTGCACTCTTTTCTTTCAATCTGCTTTACACCCGAGTACTGAGCATCAATAAAACTTATATCGTCAGCGTTCTTCCTCTTTTTTAGGATTGCACACTGTTTTCAACGGATCATCTGCTAAAGAAACATTTGTATCGATGCCAACTTGCCCTACAATTAGTTACTAACACATGACCGCAGTATATAAATGTCAACTGCAACGGGTCGTTCTGGTACATCCCGAAAGTTCCATATTTCAGCATCTCAACATAATTTAGTTGTCCGTCACCATAACATAAAACCTATGGTCAATTTTCTTACCCCCGATGTAGGACTGGACAACAGTCATTCTGTTCGTAGTCAGGGTCCCTGTCTTGTCTGAACAGATGGCTGTGGCATTACCCATTGTTTCACAGGCATCCAAATGTCGCACCAAGTTATTATCATCCATCATTTTCTACCATTAAAAACAAGCAAATACTATGAAAGAGTTTTATCAATCAAAGTTACAAAATGGCAATCAATCATGTTTTATGGTTTGTTTGTCTTTCAAAAAATGCATGAATTTAGCATAATACAAAAGTTTCAATTCATTGATCCACATCCTCTTCACTGCAAAAGCAAATGATTTTTTACCCCCACCAATCTCTCAAGACAAGCAATAGGAGGCATGAAACAAAGACAATGTGTTACATCCTCTAGGGCCGAAACAATTTACCGATATATCGATACTGTTCAATATAAATGCTTTATTTAACATATGATTCATAGCCTCGATTTTTGGTTCGATATTTTTTTTAAAATCAAGTTTGGTAAAATACATCAGGCTTGACCTGTGCTTATTATTTTTAAATGCACAAGGAATGAAATGGTGTCCATTAATGGTCAGATTGCTGTTAGTCTAGGGGCTGACGAAAACATAATGAACTTAATCATTTTAAACTACAGAGTCAACTGACTTCTTACTGTTCAGTGGTATGGAAACATTTTGTATTTAAAATTGTGACTGTAGACCTTCGTAATTAAATTTTTCTTCAAAGATATTAATAGTTTCTTCTGTAATTGTATGGAAAATATTGAATTATGGCATAAGTAATGCAATACATATCGTATCGTTCCAGCCCTAACATCCTCATGTTTATCTTAGTACAACTACGATAAATGTTACATAAATCCTCACAATATTCACTGCAGAAATGCATGTCATTTCGTCTCCTTACCCTGACAGAGTAGGCCAACGCCAGAGTGACCGCCAGTGGCAGACCCTCTGGGACAGCCACTACCAGCACTGTCACCCCGATGATGAAGTAGAAGACAAATGTCTCAATGTACTTTGCAGTTTTTTCCGTCTCCCAGGGCCTGCCTTCAATACCGAATTCTATCACACAGAATTTGACGATGAGAATTAGTACTACTAGCACTGCCACAGCCGTACCTACAACCCAAAACAAAACAGGTCTTATAATGATGGAAATATAAAGCAACAGGAAAAACTGACAAGTCTATCGACTATCACACAGCCTTTGAAACACCTAAGAAATGACTCTAATATTATTTTCGATAATTAAGATATCAACCGAAAAATAGGGATGGAAAACTCCATCAATATACTATGTGCATCCTCAAAAGTATTCTGTCCAGTTTTTCAGTTGATATCCTGATCATAAGGCACATAAAAAAAAAAAAAATAATAAAAAATGTTAGGAGTCATTTGTTATTGATATCACGACTATCATATTTAGGTAATTTGCTGTATGAACAAAATATTTGAACCAATCAGATTCATTGTTACATCATCAAAATAACTAAAATAAAATGATCAAAATTAACATGAAATTCCAATGTAACACTAATTGCATAACTAGTGTTGTAAGTGTCTTCTGTTCCTCCTGGTTATGAATAAAACACTGGTTTTTGTATTAATTTGGAGATAGTGTATATAAACATTACAAGTGGCATTCACCTCAGTCAGTTTGTTAGACTAACTTTTATACACTTGTTCCTGTACTAAAACAGGACTACACCACACAGCTTCACAGAACAAGTATATCTAACCTCCGTATCCGATCTGAATGGCCAGCTTGGTGAGTTTGCCCTGGAGGACGGACTTCTCTTTACGAGCTGTCTCGGGCTTGGCCTTTTTCTCCGTCCCCTGAGCTTCCTCCTCGCCTTTGTTGTTTATGTCTGTCGTATTGTTGTGGGCATTGTTTCCCGTGATCACTGGATTAATGGTATCAATGTCTTTAAAAAAAAAAAAAAACCAACTTGTGTATATATACATCTAAGTCCCATATAACCAGTTCTTGTACACTCTATTACATGTGTTTCCTCCGACTCAAACTCGTTTTTTTCAATGATGATCTTTTCTAACAATATGTTTTATGATGTGTCAATATATAGAAGAACAATGTATATATACTTTACAATAAGCAAGCAACCCTAAAACACTCCATCCACACAAAGAGGTATCTTTCTATTCAACGAATTTTGAAGTTTAAACTAAATTTCTTCGATCTCCCCAAGATATTTAAATACTGGTTTTTGCAGATAAAACTTCAAAATTTCATAAAACAAATGACCAAGCCAGAAGACTATTTTACAGTAACACTGAACATTGGATCTTAGAACGAAAGCCCATGTTACATGTGGCACAACAAGGAATTAATTTTCAAACCTTTGCTAACCCCACAAAGTTATCAGGTGATTCAATAGCCATGTTTCACCTGTGATAAAGTTCAGCTTACAGATGGTCAACAAAGTGACCTGTGTTGTTTTGCAGGTGACTTAAATACAACTGCAATTCAAACATTCTTTAAAATTCAGATGGAGTAGCATATGTTTTTCTCTCTGTAGGCTGTGGTACTATACAGTCCCCTTTCCCTTGAAGTTGACAATCACTTCAGTAACCTTTACATACAGACACCATCTTTGCTCTGTGATGGAGTGTTGGAAAAAAAAAAAACCAAGAAGAAAATGAAATAACATTCACATACCCACTTTTGTTTCAGCATCACTAGAAAGCACTAAGTAAAGAAAAAAGAAGAAAACAGAAATGAACACCATGTAAATCAATGACATACATTTACATGATAATATATATATACTTAGGCATTTTTTTCTCAAAGAATTGTACTGTAATTACTTGGCCATCTCTGTTACAAGCATACCATAGTAAGATTTCAGCCATCTCTGTTACAAGCATACCATAGTAAGATTTCAAGAAGAATTAACATATGCAAATATATTTCATATGTAATATTAAAGAAACATTTGCAGGTGCTTTATTATACAAAAATCTATTAGTATACTTCTACCAGTCATTAAGGTATTCTTTATATGTACTCTTTAGCTGATACTTTAAACCTCCTTCCACAGGTTAGAAAATTAGATATGATTCACAGTGTGTGTCTATACAGTCCATAAATAAGCCAATTTGTTTTATGATAGCCTGCACACATCACAATTCTACTTTTGAGATTTATATATATCGTCACTGACAATTCTTTGAAAAAATATTTCCTTTAACATGAAAAGAAAGAAAAAAAAAATCCTTAGTTTTAATGCTACCTTCATGCCACAATTTAATCTTGTAATTCAACTGTTCTAGAAAATTTAAGTAGTACTTTTTTTTCATATCAAACATGCACTTCAACTGACACATGTCTACCATTTATTGGTTAGTTTTCACAGTTACACCTGATGCATCAACATGCACCATAAATGCACAAGTTGCACCAGTTCCCATATCGGCAGAAATGAAGTTGTCCATTCACATGCTGTATACAGGCTGTATGAATTCTTTACACGTGATGATGGTATATATACATATATCTCCATGCAATGATTCTGTGACTATCACGCAATGGACACCCTACACCCCTTGCGTTCAGTAAATCTCAAGTTATATACTTTCAAAATTTCAAACAAGGACTAATATCTTCCCTATGGATATGACCAACTGAAATGAGACTTGATCCTAAAGCACCTGCAACTGGCTGTTTACATAGTACAATAGACACTACACAGTACTGTGTCCACTTGTGTAATTATTTCATATGATCAAGCAGTATCTGCAAAAATGAAGTATCACACACACATATATATATATATACATGAATATACTCTTCCAGACACAACCAAGGGAACAATGCTTTAAAGAAGTATTTTCCCCTCAAGACTGGAAGAGCATAATTATCTTTATGAAGTAATATATACTTGTGTTAATTTCTTTATTATTGCTAAGAAAAGATAACTTGTTCCACTTCATTATACATTTGAAGTTTTTTGAAAGCATGGTCCATGCCCAATCAGACTTTTTCTCCAAAAATCTAACTTTTAAGGAGGCTTATGGTCTACGCTTCAATTTGTTCATGAAATATATTTGTACAAGTTCTCTGTTTCTGATTTACAGTAAATGCCTTCTTTAATTACATAAAAATCATAACACTGCAATCTTTAAATATTAAAAAAAAAAAAAAATTTGGTTGGTACAATTTTTCTTTCATTAACCTGATCCACTTTCTTAATTTTGCTTGATTTAAACTTGATGTTTAAATTTCACTTTCTTTAAGCCCTCCCTGTGTTAAACGGAATTATCAAATTCATGTGCAGGTTTTAATATAACTATTCTTTTCCAGACTGTCATTAAAGTCTCACATTATCGTATAGGTAGCGTAACACCTATCAAATCATGTACAGCGAAATAAATGATCTCTGAATTGTACATATTTTAACAATTTCTCTCCTGTACGTTCTGTATAAGGAACATATCTCTGGATGTCAATGTTTGTCTAGGTAGACAAGCTATGTCATACATGGATCTTTCTATAAAGCTCTGGATCAATCATTTATAACTCTTCTTTCAGGAATGAATAGAAGGCAACAAGACATTGCTAACCGACAAGCCTCCTTAAAAAGATGGCTTGCATATCAGTGAAAAACTCCACAGTCAGAGTAAGTACTACTCTTTGTTAAGCCATGCTTTTCCCCATTTAAGCGATGGGGCCGGACACAAACTTCACACGCTACATATTGATCTTCCGTTTTCAGATAAGCCTGTTAGTGGTTGAGACTTGCCATGTTCAAAGTTTCTGGATGCTAAAAGATTCATAATTACATGTATATATAATGAAATCAGTCCTGTTTATAGAAAGAAAAAGAGTATGCGAGAAATTAAGTCAGCTTGGATTACAAATTATTTGCACTGAAAATGTTAAGATATCAAATTTCAGGGAAAAATATAGATTTTAAGTTATGCAGTTAAAAGATACTTAAACACTCCACACATTGAAAAATAAATTTTTGCATTTTTAAAAGCAAGATAATTGAAAAAGATTAAATGTACACAAGCCAGAGAGTTCAATACATGTAAGTATGTGCAATGCAAAATGGAACTTCTATAAAATAAATCTGGTATTGTTGGGATATGCTGCATTGAAAAAAAATATATTTATATATTAGTCACCTTGAAAAATGATTTGAATTAAAATTTGATAGATGTAGTATCAACACAGGCCCTGATCTGTTATACATGCTAACTGTTAAATCTTTATAAAATTTTTTATAAAATTAAAACATCAAATTTGTTTGTAATTTCTTACCCCCCCCCCCCCCCCCCCCCTTTTAAATTGCATTTGACAACAGCGAAAAGTGCAAAGTTTCACAGATAACGATTTTTGCATGGATTACACAAAAATGATACTGTTTAAAATTCTTCCTGTAACATGAAATTATATTTTGTATCCCCCTTACCTCCAACCCCCACTAACAGTTTTTATCAAGATGTCTTTATCCTACTCCCAACTGATTTACATATCGATATGGTTAGCCGATAAACACGACAGCAGCATTCATTTGAACATTCCCTCAGGTCATGTACACCTCTCATATACAGTGCATAAACACGGTGAAGTACGTATTACAACATGGACAGTCAACCCAAAAATGAAACGCAATCGAATAAATATTGCAATGTATAAGATATGAAGCAGAATGATAATGATGTTGACTTACATGGTGTGTTCTGGCCGGCCGTATTGGAACGTGTGCCTGCAAGCCAAGGCAGGAAGCATTCAATTATTGACAAATCATAACCAACAGGGCACAGGCTATGGTTTCTTCACTGTCTTCATCTCCCCCCTTGTTTTTTCAACTGTATAGAGTAATCCAACCCAACTTCTTACACATGTAAAAATTAATACAGCTGTAGTTGGTATGACAAAAATGCCTGGGTGACCTTCAGTGGGGTACGGTACATATGACCTAGGATGGGGTACAAGTGACCAGAGGTAGGGGTTGCAATAAGCCTTAAGGGCAAATGTGACTGGGGTAGGGGGTGACTTTGGATGGGGTACATGTGACCTTGGGCAGAAAGAGAATATGTATAACCATGGATGGTGTATATTTGACATTGGATGGGGTATGTATGACCTTGGATGGGGTAGTATGTTTGGGGTAGGGGTGACTTTGGATGGGGATTGGGTAGAGAACATTTAAGTCTGCTGACACTTGTCAACAGCAGACAGTTTTCACATATATATCTGTGTTATATATATATATATATATATATATATATATATATGAGGGTATTAGCCACAGATTGAAAGCATATCTTAAAATCATCAGTCATTATCTTAGTCAGATAGCCACAGAGCCATTACCAGAATTTGATTTTATCTTTTACCCATTACAAGAGAACATATCTACATTTATGCATACATTGCTGTTGATGAATGTCAAGGCAATGTCTACTTATAATTGGTCTGGATCAATATACAATGGACAATGCCCAGTCTATATTAATTCATAACAGACTATGTCCAGTCTGTATTTATTCATAACAATGTCTGTTCTTGCTTAATATACAACAAAATATGTATCTTCTGGATTAAGCCTGCCTTAATTGATCCAGTCTGGATGAATTCATAACAATGTCTGAATTTGGATTAAGCCAGATGTCTTGATTAATTCACAACAGACAGTGTATGGTCTGGATTAACTCACAACAGACAGTGTCTGGTCTGGATTAATTTATAATAGACAATATCTGGTCCGGATTAATTTATAATAGACAATATCTGGTCCGGACTGATTTACAAAAGACAATATCTGGTCCGGATTGATTTACAAAAGACAATATCTGGTCTGGATTAATTTATAACAGTGTCTGGCCTGCATTCACTTTTATTTCTGATGGAGACAGATGAAGGAGCCATGCCGGTGCCACATTTTAAGTATACACGGATGGTCATAATGGGAGATAGGACTAGGGATCGATCACATCATATGGTCAGACTTACTATAGAGGGAAACATTGCAAAAAACTCAAAGAAATAAACAGAGTGTTTTAAAGAATTGCACAATTAGTAAAGTCCAACCATACGAGTGCTGGAGTCCAGAGGTAGTGCCTCCTTTCCAAGTTATTCAATAAATGAAATATTGCTTTAGTTTGCAAGAAAAGAATCAGTTGTTAAACTAGAAAAATAAAGTGTTGTTTACACAAATTAACAGCAGGGATGCCATTTTAAATCTCTAGAGGCTCATGACCTTATTCATCCTCATCACTTCATCCAAATCACCTACAAATAATAATGCCCCCCCCCCCCCCCCCCCCCTCTTAAAAAAACACATGCAGATGAATGAGGTCATGTGACATAGTTACACTACAACACAACACCTGAAAAGCAGCAGACACGGTGTAGGCTGCAGAGAGAAGTTTAAAATCAGAGTATGTTTAGGATTGTGTTCATTTGGACTGAGTACATTACCTCTGTATGCCACAGTTGTCACTGCTTTCAGAATAAAATAAAAGTTGCAGACTCAGTGCTAACAAACTCTGGTAACTTTCTGATGAAGCCAGTATCTATCATTTTCTTTCTTTTTTTCCCACTTAACAAAAATGGATGCATGAAATCTAGCATATTTAAAAAAAAATAAAAAATAAAAAAAATAATAAAAATCAATTTGAAACAATTGCTGTATTTCAAACATTTTCTGCTGCCCCCCCCCCCCCCCCCCCCCCCCCCTAAACTGCTCTTCATCAGCTGGCACAAAAAAACATCAAGTTGTGTTTTCAAGACAGAATCCATGGGGAAATGATTTAATTACAGCATGGAATGAATAGTACTTCTATAAATGTAAATTAAAATCCCATTCTGTCTAAATCTACCCTCGTTCACTAACACACTTTTAAAGTTTCTGTAGCAACAAATATACATTAGTTTTAAATCCAGCAAAAATGTTAGAATTCTACTACATCATGCACAAAACTAATCTCTACATCACATTCATAAGCAAGGACACATTCTGCACAACATAAATGTCAGACTCATTCCTGTAGCAGTATACCACTTGCCAACACATTCCAAAGACCAAGCACATGCACAAGCAAACCACAAGATGCTAGACTACAACAATGTTAGTGCTTCTCTCTCTCTTTCTCTTTCTCTCAGAAAAATGTGGAAAAGACATTCAACAACAAAATAAAAAAATTTTGATCAAATTTTCACCAATTTTCTTCAAACACACACCATTCTCTTGAATTTCATACAAAATACACAAGCAGTCTAAAAACAGAATTTAAGGTGGCATGGCCTCTTCCTACAGGGCTGTTCTAAATTCTGCATCAGTTTGCTGATTTGGTAACTTTGAGGTGGCTGGATTTGAATTATAATAATACCAGGAGTCTACACAATTTTTGGCCTGGAGGTACAACCCTTTCCAGACCTGATCTCATCCCTCTCTAAAATCTCAATCACATTACAGAGGAATGGATCCTTAATTTTCACTGTCCCGACAGCACTATTCTTCATTTAGTACTACACAACTACACATGGTTCTACCCCATACCCCAAACCTTCTACACTAGATCTGATTACCCAGTTTCAAAGAAAATCTCTATACCCATTTCTACAATGAGTATCCTTGACCATTTCTGCCATATACAGATTCACTTCCTACTGGGGCTGATTGCTGGGTTAATGTGATAAATAGGTTAACAGTATCACCACAACTAACTTTCAACTAAATTCCACAAGTCATACATGCTTAATTGTATGAATTCTGAATCTAATGTCAATGATATACTAGTAAATACTATGGCCAACCACCTTAAATCATTGGTCAACCACCTTAAAGCAGATTGAAACCACACATACAGGGATTAGCTGCCTACATCAATGATACATTTCCAAACGACACACATAGAAATAAATCACACTCATTAACTAGGTTTAATTGACAACATCTACATTATCTACAAGGGGAAGGGGGAACTACAGGCATAAATCTTATAAAACTGGAGAGCAAAATTCAATATATTTTGTGTACAATAATTATTTCTTTAAGGATAAATGTACCCTGTATATGAAGATACATGTGTGTGGTAAATACCTCCATTTCCTTCCTGGCCTTTTAACCTGTTCTTGTCTTTCTTATCTTTCTTTTTGTCTTTTTCTCCATCTTCACTTGAGGCCCCCAGCAGGGCAAAAATGATTCCTGTTTGTGAGTTGACCCCTACTGCTGTTACGAGCATTTTCCCACTTCCCTCCATCACATGGGTACCTAAAACATTCAAGAGAGTCCATAAAAATAGGCCTCAAAATACTTTTAAAAAGTTAATAATAAAACTTGATTATATAGCAAACTGGCAGCAGTTAATTTACATTCATCATAAGCATTATTTGCTATATTCAATTATTCAATTATTTTTTCATTACTTTGATTACCACAGGGAATTAAAAGTCATATCAGAAGTGTGAATTCATTACGAGAGTGTTCGTTATAAGCCTAATTTACTGTGACGAGATTCTTAACAATATTAAGGCTGGGTATTGTATGGAAAATTTCCACATGATATGTTTTGCAACACAGAGTAACAATATATGACACCCATTGATGATACAATATAATCACATTTACACTTAATTTTGAGGATTAAAATAGTTAAATAACTAAAGTAAAGCATTACCTTTTCTTTTTGTTTCATTTGCATATTACAGGTTAATCTTAATTAACTCATCACAAAAGACAGTTGTGCACGTGTTTATTATTTATTTACTTTTATCAATATTGTCAATATATTCTTTTTCTGTTACGAAAACAAGGGTACCCACTCGTTTTGGCTTTGAAAAATGAGATCACAGTACCATCACACAGCACACTTTCGACACATGTTTGCTTTCGTATACGTTCAATTCATTTTTAACTCATTCATAAAATTTCGCTTTAAAATACATAAATAACGATCTTAATATAGTAAACAATACGGGCTAGCTGTATTGGCTATCATACCTATCAAAGATACCAATTCATATAGATAACCGATACATCGATCCAGCCCTAAAGATTATTAGGGTCTCCATTACAAGCCTATTTACCCGTGACAAGATTTGTAACAGTATTACTCTGTGTGTTATTAGCTTAATTAATTGTGACAAGATTTTTAACAGTATTAGTGTGTCTGTTATAAGCCTAGTTAACTGTGATAAGTTTCTTAACAATAACTAGTGTCTGCTATAAGCCTAATTAACTGTAAAAAGATTCTAAACAGTATTAATGTGTCTGTTATAAGCCTAGTTAACTGTGACAAGATTTTTAACAGTATTTGTGTCTGTTATAAGCCTGATTTACGGTGACAAGATTCTTAAAGAGACACTACAGCTCATTTTCCACTTTTTAATCGAGTGTACTTTAAAACAAGTATCAATAAAATTATAAAAATCATAACAATACTGACAATTTTGAACTATAGGAATGCATTAACCTGCTCTCGACTATGCTTTGAAGATCATCCAGAATTCAAAAAGTTTCTAAATGCTGACTCGGACATTTTACATCAGTATGACAACACACGTTATGTAAAATCTTATTTAATTACCCCTTAAAGAGATCCACACTTGCCTATCGAGTATGGGATTATTTCCTGCTTCTTATAATTAATTATAAATCATTATAATAACAGAAAACCCCTTTCATGTCCCTATTAACCAAACAAAATATTTCTTAAAGACACGCCATGTTTTCTGATGAAAATAACACTTTAAAGCCCTGTGTGTGTATCTTGTAGCTAAAGGGTCATATTAATATCCCCTCGTAAATTCTATTTTATGTACAAGTTATATCTCATTCTATTTCAACCCCCTTTCTCACATTATCTGTCAAAATTCTGGGTTTAGTCATTGTACACTTCCTCTCACTGGATTGTTTACCATCCATGCACATGCATCCAAAGACCGAAAGGAGAAGTCTCATTGTATTTAAAAAAGGGCCTCTGAAAGTTATTAATTTTTGCATTTAAACGAGAATTTTCAATTCAAAAATGTGTTATTTTTGCAAAGTTTATACATTCAACTATATGCAGCAAAATCAAAGCAAACTGCGAAAATTGTCATTTTACAATTTTTGAGCAAAATGCGCTGTAGTGTCTCTTTAACATAATGTATGTGACTGATTCTTCACTCCATCATATTTCTTTTTTTTTTCTGATCAAATTTCTTTTCTTCATATACCTGTTTCAGAGACATTATGATAGTGTAATAATTCTGGTGAATTTGGAATAAAATAATATAAATCAATCAATGGAATGGAAACCCTTCCTCAACTGTATACAAAGGAACTTCTTATCATTTACTTTTAATGCATCTATCTGTTCAGATTCTGTCTGTTAACAGGGAGATCAAAAGGAGATGCATCGCAATATGATTCAAGTAGATATTTAAAATCTCTAGTGTCCTTTTATCGTTGTCCAACAAATTTTCATCTGCAAATTTATGAACACAGTAAACTGTTCAATTGAACATGTGTTCTTACATTGAGCTTCGGTATTGTATTTGCAAATTCAAAACTGTCTTAATCCTAAAATTTACTTGGCACCCAAAATCACACATTGAATACTAAAGGTCTTCTGTGTTTGCATGGTTCACCTGAGAACATCATGGGGTCAGTTTTCTCCCCTTTCTTCACATGGTCAGACTCTCCCGTTAACGAACTCTCGTCCACTTTTAAATCGTTACTTTGAATAATTAATCCATCTGCTGGAAGCAAATCACCTAGAGAGAGAAAAGAATACACAATATGAAAAATACAAAATAAAATGATGTTAACATATCGAAATAACACAGACTGCTGTAAAATTTTCTAAAAAGAGAACAAAACCAAAATCTGACATCATCCGCCCACATCCATAACAGAAAGCCATTATTTTCACAATTATCTGTGTTTCATTTTGCAGACAGAGCACAAGGGGGTTGCTGTTGTTTAGCTCAATGGTAGATATATCACACAGACTTTTTCATCATGTAATGCTACCAATTCTTACGCAGCATCTGTGACAGTACAACAGAAACTACTCGGTTCAATTAAATTTTAGTCATCTCTAATTTTTCACCAATTCTTCAACACATGTCTAATTAACATTTGACCGGTTAGACTTGGACAAAAAATTACTGGTACAAACACTATTCATCTGTTTTCCACATTCAGTTTGACAACCATTCCGTACGGTAAACCCAACTTTTATTGTCTTTAATGAATACAAGATTTTCGAGAACTTCCTGCTTGTGAAAATTTCTTGTCCAGAATCAATAACTTTGTTCATAGATGAACTATTGCCACTGGTTCTTTATTACTACTATCTATATTACTTTTCAAATGGATGTTATTGAGTAATATTTTTAAATACAAATTGACTTACATTTAGGCCAAAACAAAATATATGTGTGTTTCTGGTTTCCTGAGCCTACCTAAAGTTTTGCTGCCCACCCTATATATTTTATTGACTATATGGATAAAAATAAAAATGTGCAATTTTCAAACTGGAATTTTTTCTTTTCACTGATTTACATGTTGACTACTATTGATCTTTAAAATATCCAAGAATTATCTGTAATGTACAAAGATCTGTATTCAAAGTGTATCAAAAACTATGACTTTGAATCAAATGTTTTAATAAAATGTTCAACCTACCTACCATATCTAATCTTTTAAGGAGTGAAATAGGAAACACACATATATTTCATTTCTGCCTAATGTGCAAGAGATCAAATTATTTTGCAAAGTCATACACGTTCAATGTTTGAGTTCAATTTAAAGCCCGTTTCTTTTTTTTTTTTATCACGGCAGCGTTTAGTGATGGTGGCTTGTAAGGAAATGGTAGTTACAACAAAAATCAGATTATCCCCAACAGATTTTGTATCATTAATATTCATTGCATACAAACAGCCACAAAAACTGTCTGTAAATCAGTTAGAAGCAAAAAATTGGCAGAAGGTTCAAGATTTATCAAATTAGCAATCTTTATATCAATATAACGCCTGACATTCCAACACAATACTGTAAAAACAATCCAAGCAGCTTTCTTTATGAAGCACTCAACTTCAATAATAAGTGTGTAAAAGGAGGACGATTCATTAAAATCAATCTCAGCCTTCTTCATTGTATATAAAACTCGCATAAAGATGTGACAGAGACCATCTTTTCTATTCATTAGTCTATTGTAGTTCTCAACAGTTAATCCCTTGGGACCAGGAATCAGATCCTGATTGTGCAGGATTTGGGATCAATATTGCTGATCAGCACGACACTTTATATAAATGTCCATCACTACAGCAAGCCTCGACTCCAGCTAATGCATCTGTTTATATTGCAGCTATATGTCAATGAACTGAGTGTGGTCCAATACTTCGGAACTAAAAGCCCAGTCTTTGACAGCTTGCAGAGTTTCCTTGACATGGCATTCCAGCTCTGAATATCAATGATTTCAATTCAGTCCGTAAACTCCATCACAGCATGCTCTGTTTATTGGGCACACTCCTGTGCCCCGTGTCATGAATTTGTTTGCATAGTCAAATCTTCATTACAGTTTCTGTAAACATGTGTGTACAGCATTTTCATCAAAGTCTTATTCACCTCGTATACGTGTGTATGAATCCTTAAGTGTTGAATCTTACAGTGCTGTTTCCAGACTTTTGCTTTTAATTTTTTTTCCCCTTCAAATAATTGGCTTACTCTGACTTTTTGGTCAAAATATCAAATTCTGTAGACAAATCACCTTAAACAATGTAAACTTTCAGCAAAATAACCCCAAACTTGTTGGGTACTGAAATGGGAATGAACTACTTGTAAACCATAGAGCTAGACAGTGACCGGTATGTGTTCACCTCAACAGGTAGATTAATGGCAGCTACCTTTTCATATCTCCTCACTGCTATACCTATGCTTTACTTTTAATTTTAAAGAATTTCTTTAAAAAAAAAAATAGAAGAGCTTTGTTTTTTGGCATTTCTGTACCACTGTTACACAAAATGTGGATCGCCAGACAGAAAGACCTTCAAAGTAAATGTCGCACTTGTCAACTTCTACCAAAAAAGTCCGTTTCTGATCAGTTGAACTTTTATAAACATTTGCATGTCCTTGCAGTTGGACGAGGAACAAAATCATTGATCCTAAGCCCATCACACCACCACCGGGACAATTCTGCCTTTAATTTCAATGTTTGTACACCTGTAGACTCTAAACGTTTTCTATCATTAACCTCACAGAGAATTTAAACATAAAATATTTCAACCCCAAAATTCCACAACTTTTACACTCTGGATACATCAGACAATTAAAATGATGTAATTAGATACAGACAGTAGGAGAGTTCATCCCCCTCATACCGACTTTGTTTGCTGATCAGAAAATACTGCCACGCTTCGTGGTGGCCCTAAACTAATCAATTTACGGACTCCAACAAAAATTATCACCAATCTTAACCACCTCCTTCACATGCATCAGAAGAAATATACTGGACATAAACAATCAAAGATTGCATCTCTTAAGCCACAACATAAACTGTGAATAACACAATGTACCATGCATGGGACTACATAAGGACATCAACAGTATATCATGAACTTTAATTACCTTGATTTGATAGCTGAAGGTTAAACACTACTACTATATAAATCCTCTGTATTCACTTACCATATTTTACTTGAGCTATATCCCCTACAACTAATTCCCCTACTGGAATATTTTTGTCCTGTCCACCCCGGATCACAGAAAATTGATGTTCATGCTCTATTTTGCTTTGTAGTCCTCGGAATTGTTTCTCTTTTTGATAATCATTAAAAGCTGTCACTAAGACCACTACTACTACAGCTCCAAGAATAGCCACGCCCTCAATCCACCCTGCCTCTGATTCTGAGCCATCTCCACCTTCGGACTCCGCTGCAAATAAGATAGAGTGAAGGATAAAAAGATACTTAGTGTCTTGGTACAATATGAACAATTTCACCACAACTGTTTCAAGAACGTAATACACCTATATGTGACAAAATCACTTATTCAGAGTTGAATGCATAGGTAATCGTATCACTTGGATTAGAATTTACTATTAAAGAGTAAAGGTATAGAACTCTAAATATAGGGTCCCCAAGTAAAAACAATAAACCAAAGGGTATAAAATTCTACTCTGTATTCTAATATGATCACACATAACCAATCTACATTACTACTAAAGTTCATCCCATAATTCCATATACTTTTTGAGATATGCAAAAATGAATTCAGACAAATGCCTATTATTTTTTCGCTGAATTTTAGCTGGGCCCTGGCACTGTACCATTGAACAGAGTGTTTGTACATTGCAACAAGCAATTACATAGAATGTGCAACATAAGATATCACTTTTGAGTTTAATTTCTTACCTCAGTTCATAAACTGAAGTCCATAATAGCTCCATAAAACTGAAAATTGTAAAACCGTCTGCACTTTCACTTGCCACAGCCATTTTGACTGGTGACACTAATAACCCAATCAAAGACCTGAAGGGCCACAAAGGCATCAAGTGCACTATCATGTTCATCAGAGTTCTCAATAAATTTTGAGAGCAATAGGTGAAATTAGAGAAAGTAGGAGGAAAAATATTTGAGTGCATTTCCTCGTGTTCAGGCAGTTAAATATAGCATTAAAATCACTGTAAAATGTCATCAAAATGTGTTTATTTACATGAAAAGATCTAGAAATAGAGGAGAGCATATGCTGAAGATGCTTATCCTAACAAGTCCATACCCTCCTCTTGTTAGATAGTATCCCCTCAATGCTAGTTACCTACAAAGGCCATAATCAGTAACTTCAAAATGCAAACCAAAAATGCTGAAAAGAATATCATGCTTCCCAGCGAGACTACTAGATTATAATAGTTGTATCTTCTGTTCAAGTATGATGTAATAATTATATGGTATTGACTCTCTGTTTTCAGTAATGTCTAACAATTCGAAAGTGCAATATAATATGTAGAAAGGTTATTGGAAATCTGAACAAGATTCATCTCCCAATGAATGCTACCAAGCTTGGGTTTCTTCTTGCAATAATCTGTTATTTTCTTCATGATAAACATGCTACTTTCGTTTTGCTTAATATCGGGATTACCGAAAACAAAAGTAGAAATACTCTCTGTTTTACTGTTTTTGTAAGAATGTCAACTGAACTATGACATTGTGCAGAATTTATTTCACCACTTCAGTATTTATCAATTCAGCTAATCTGAAATAAGAATAGATATAAATGTAATTTGCGGAGGTTATTATGTAAGCTTTTAATGATATTCATGAGCCACATATTTCGCAGGAAATTTTCTCACTGATTATTCTGGTCCCCCTTCCCACAATATCCTGTTCACACACTCTCTATATTAGCAAACGGAATTGTGCGAAAGAGAACCAGACTACGTATTGATCTGTTTCATAGTAAATTCATCCTCAAATAATGAACATTTATTACCAAAAAGTCATTATTTAATTACTGGACAATGATATAATCAACGACATCAACAACGAAATTGCCATTCTGCCTTTAGAATATCAATTAAGTCTAATGGTTCAAAGTCTGGAATCATAAGAAACTTTCAAAAACAGTAGGCACTATTTTGATTTTGCCCATTGCGATTAGCTGAAAGGCAGTGTAGCGGCAAAATCCTGCATGATTGTTAGAAGTCTCCCAAGCATGCCCGATGCCTGAAAAATGATGAAAGGACCCACTGGGCTCTCTCATCACTTTTTGGCCAGGGCTTTTCAAATTGGGAAAATTACTGTCAATTTTGGGAAAATTGGGAAAGAAAACTCAAAAATATTTGCTTTTCTAGCATTTTGTTATCTATTTCATTACGGTTTTGAACAAACATAACAAACATGGGTAGGCTAGATGTTCATCACATCCTGCTGAATTTCCTCTATGACATTGTGGCTCTCAGATTCAGCATGAGACTGACTGTCGCTAGGTGCAGCTGACTCGATCAACTGTTAAGTAATATGATTGTTTTTTCTCTCTACATTTTGGAGATATTTTCTTGTCAATTTTCTTAATGTAATACTTCACATTACGACTCATTATTTACAACCTATGTAACCTGGTTACTTATCGAATCCGAACCAATTTATGAATATAGGTGGCGCACACTAATTTATACAGTCATACGCAGAATTACTTTCTTTAACTTTCACTTTGAGTGTCTGAGTTTCATCGATTTTTAAAAAATATTTTGCTCTAGAAAATTGGGAAATTCATACTTTTCTATTGGGAAAAAAGGTACATTTTTTGCATTTGGAACGGGGCTGTTCAATGGCCCCAATTACAAAGAATCGAGAGCCTTGAACCATAATGATTTAGAGTTTCATCTATTAATTTTGATAAATATTAACTCATGAACTTTGACAGTAATGTAGATTGGTTATGTGTGATCAAATTAGATTACAGAGTAGAGTTTTATACCCTTTGGTTTATTGTTTTTTCACCAGCAAACTTGGAGATCCTATATTTAGAGTTCTGTACCTTTACTCTTTAATAGTATATTCGAAACCAAGTAATATATTGCTTGTGGCTCAATGTAATGAAACATATGCACTTCAGGCCTGCAAACCATAATCTGAAAACACTACCCTAATGCAACAGCTTGGCTGATCATGACCAGGTCAACAGATTCCAGGCTCCAGGGTCATTAAACTTATACAATCTCACTTTTAACCCAAGCCACAATTTTTTGCTTTATGATCATAAAAACAAAACTGAGATCAGAAGTAAACTTGTGTAAGTTTCAGGGCCCCAGAGCCAGACATTCAAGTTACTCTGTAATCTTTAATCTACTCTTACTTCTAAACTCCAGCCCCAAGGGGATCTGAGTTGTTAGAATAGATACTCAGTACCCCTTGCTTGTCGTAAGAGGCGACTAAATGGGGCGGCCCTTCGGATGAGACCGCAAAACTGAGGTCCCGTGTCACATGAGGTGTGGCATGTAAAAGATCCCTCCCTGCTCAGAGGCCAAGAGCGCCGAGCATAGGCCTAAATCTGTAGCCCTTCACCGGCCGTGGTGACGTCTCCATATGAGTGAAAGATTCTCGAGTGGGACGTTAAACAATATTTAATCAATCAATCTAAACTCCATATTCTCATGACTTCTTCTATTGTAAAATTACCAATTAATCATGGTGTGTGTGGCATGCAAAATGCTTGACTGGAATTAAAACCTAGGGAGTTCATCTGTTCAGTGAAGATATCTTGTCTGGTGTTTGGAGACTATGAGCCTTAGATTATTCATCCCAAATGTAATCAAAACAGCTTATTGAACTTCCATACCATTTTAAAAATTTTCCATGCCATAATTTTTTATTTTTCATTTCTCTTGCATTTATGAATAAAAATCACATTTTATATCAATGAGACTATCCTCATTGACAAACTTGGTATAGTGTCTTCATATTGACCTACTTTGCTGTTGAGATTGACCTACTGTTGTTGACATTGACCTACTTTGCTGTTGACATTGACCTACTCTGTTGTTGACATTGACATACTTTTGTTGTAGAGATTATTACACATCATCAGTACTGAAAACAATGGCTTTGAAGGCCATGCCTGCTTATGGTGTCTTCAGTCTAAAACAAAAACAGCTTAATGTCCTTCATATACACTATGCACAATACAGGACACGACTGAAAAGGGGACTAAAGTTTGTACTTAATCCACAACTGTACATTTTGAATCCAGAAATGTAATGGTAATGCAAATTACAAGTTTATTAAAACAAGGATCTACATTTTCACACCAGAAACCATTTTTTCTTTTATCTTGTTTTTCAAAGCACTGAACTTGCACAAATGTTTTCTAGAAGACTGACTGATTGATTATATATTGTTTAATGTGCAGCTCAAGAATTTTTCACTCATATGGAGACATCACCATTGCAGGTGAAGGGCCGCAGACTTTAGGCCTATGCTCTTGGTACTTAGGGCCTTTGAGCAAGGAGGGATCTTTATCGTGCCACACCTGCTCTGACATGGAGCCTCGCTTTTTGCGGTCTCATCCAAAGGCCGCCCCCATTTAGGCACCTCTTACAACAAGCAAGGGGTACTAAGGATCTATTCTAACAACCCGGATCCCCACAGGGCAAAAAACAAAAACAGGGAGATAGACACATCATTACTCTAACAATACATGTATATCTCTCTACAACAAGCCTATTCTAAATGAAAACCTTCCAGAATTCTTAAGAGCACAAAAATTATTTAAATTTATAAACATTTGTGCTCTTACTGACACACCTTAACAATCTTTACATCATCTCTGATGATAAAATACATCTCACATACAAAATTACCATAAAATCAACTGACAAAATGGTACACACCAACTGTCTTGTTTTGGTTTCACTGTGCACTTACACTGGGGATAAAACGATAATCCTAGTGAGATAAGGGCTGCTACTATAAGAACTATAAGGGTGACGTCCTGAATGGCCTCCCACACCAGTTGTAGGAAGGTTTTAGGGGGTTTGGGAGGAATGACATTGGAGCCAAACGTCTTCCGTCGATCCTCTAGGTCTACTGGGGATCCAGATATACCTACAACAAATATACAACTCTCTAGAATGTGTTTCTAATGTTGATAAATAACAGTTATGCAAAATGCTTTCAAACAGTATTTTTCATTGGTTAATTTCTGCTTTATAAATAAATAGTATAATTACACTTGTAAAACGCATTTTGATTGGTTCATTAGCCTTCATCAACTTTCTTTATATGGTTTTGACCCAACCCCTCAAGCCATAGGGGTGTATTGACTATGAAATTCACAGTTCCCCTTACCCCAATACATTTGAGGGAAAATGACCCTGCACTTACAGGGAGGTTGATTATGTTCACATTTTAATGTCAACCACCAATCACAATAGGTCTTGACCTTCGTGACTCAGGCGACCTAAAAACCCAGATCAATCACCCACTTTCCGATCATCCCCAGGCATCCTTCCAATCAGTTAACTGTTTTAGTTACTGTCTGAATGAAAAATACCTAACACCAGATATGGTCAGAATGTAATGGATGTCATGTTAAGGACATGAGCGATGTTTCTGACATTTTCTCCAATTATTTTTGATCTCCTCGATATGAAGTGTTCTTGTATAATAGGTTTAAATTTTGTAATACATGTAGTAATATTACCAAATCTTTTACATCAGATTAGTTGCTCATTGGCTAAATTGCCTAAACTTGTAATGAAAGGGTCCAAGGTTCAATACCCCATTGTTCCAAAGACTATTCTGTCTTTACTACAGTAACGCCCAATTCTACAGTAAACCTGAATTTATAATTTCACCAGCAACAACCAGGAACTATCAAATTATGCTAACTCTGAAACAGACATGGAAACATACCCCAATTTTTGCAGAAATGAGATAGAATGCAAGTGAATTGTACAGGAAATTTCATAAAAATTACATATTATATCATGAGAAATGTTGTGTGTGTTCTTAATAGATCACACACAGTTGTACTACTTGGAATTTTTCTGCTGGTGTATTTTCAGATTTTATGTCGTGAGTTAAGGTGTTTGTGACAGGTCTGAATCCCCCATCTCCTGAATTCAGGATCAAAATAATCTAACATACTTTCCAGACTTTGCAGACAGTCCCCTATTGCCCTCAAATATGCACTCTAAATTTCCTCTTCCTAAATTAGTAACTGCTAATTACCAATCTATCATATCTCCTACCACTGCACTGAGGAATGGTGCAAGTAGATACAATAAATACAGAGAACCAGCAAACCTATTGATCAAGACCCAAATTTTTTCATTAAAAATAATCAATGTGCGCTGGCTTGTAGGGAAGTTTCATTAATGCACCGAATGTGACAAGTTTAGCCTGAGCAATTCAGTTTGCAAGGAGTAGATGGCTAATAATGAAGCTTGGCCAATCATTAGGACAGTAGCCCCCCACATTCCAGGTTAGCTCACAGCTCCTATCTATGGATGTAACTCTTGAACTCTCTATGCACTACAAGGCTTAAGCCACTAAGGCTCTAATATTTTGATGGAGATCATTTCTTTTTCCTCAGTGTAAACAACAAACCATTAGAGTGACAAATTACCAGTTAAGTTTTTTGCCCGGTTGCATCATTCTAATAGCTGAATACTTCCAATACATAGGCCTAATGAACAAAAATCAATATACTAGAAGATTTTGCTAATAAATTAGTTCTGATGCTGATAATATGATCTGTTGATATTGAGATATCACTGTGGTCTTTTAAAAAAAAAAAACAAACAAAAAAAAATAAAAAAATCATCTGGTGTAAAATTGCAGTTGGTCCAATTTAAGCCTGTACTGCTGCATGGCAATAAAAGACAAGATGAACATCTTCATAGTTAATGAAACCAATGTGCAAGTTTCAATAATGCTGAATGATGAGCAAAACTCAGCCCTTTCTGCAGAATGACAGAACTTACATTTGTCTGTTCATATTGAGTCCCTCTATGTATACCATTAACATGGCAGATCACAATTTGAAAACTTTGAAGATTACAAAAGTATCCCCTCCCCCAACCACCACCATCACCACCACTTTTAAGTGCTTCAAAAAAGTGGTTCCTACACCTGCAATCAGCACCTGCGATAAAATTTCAACAGAAGAACAGAAAAAATTACTAGTAAAGTGCATAAAATCCAGTGGTGTTTGCTATTGCAGTGGCCTATCTTGGTCCTGTTGTTTATATATGTTTATTTATCCACTCTCTGATGAAAGAAAATACAGATGGAGAAAGAGAACTGCACACATATGCTTGGCTCTGGAAAGTACCTGCAGTGCTAAACTTTCAGTTCTCACTGCACATGATGTTGAACATTTTGCTATCTTTTCTTTTTTTTCTTTCTTTTTTTATTATTACTTTTTTTTTTTTGGGTGTGTGTGTGTTTTGAGTACAATGCTGCAGAAAAATAATAAACCAATGCTCAAGTTCCATTTGGTGGGGCTTCAGTGTATTTATCTCTTCCATAAGTTTCATTGGGAATTTTGTCTTTACGGAATGTTATCTGAGAAAACCTTCAAATATTATTGTATTGCCCTGTTCCTGATAGGTAACACCCCAGCTACATACAGCTCCCTGTACCAACAGCCAAATTTCCAATAGTCACAACATGATGACGGTCAATCAACTCAAGAGAGTAATGAGATGAAAATGATGCATAATCCTACATACAAAAAACCCCAACATTTTCAGACCTACCTCCCAAAGATCAACTTTCAATACCAGAGCATTAGAGGATTCAGGCATCTTTATTATTTTTTTTTTTTAAGTTGAAACATTCTCAAGAAGTGTATTGGAACTACTGTTATATGATAATACAGGTTGCTATAGCGATAATGTATAGCTCATAACAACATATTTTTGTGCCTGCCAAAACTAAATTATTTTGTCTTCCATATCTTATAATAAATGTGGAATGCATGTTAAAACACGAACTTTACAATATATATCTGCTTTTAAAAATTGATATTTGAAACAATTCCTCAACCTCATGAACTTTAGCCGCCCCCTCCCCTGATTCTGGAGATTGTCAAAGATTTCTAAGCTATGGATCACACTGGGGTAATATCCATACTTCAGATGTTTGTGATACATGTAACCAGACTGAAATTTGTCCAGAGCCCCGAAAATCTCTAGTGAGGTGTTCAATCAACTCAGCCATTTATTACTTGTTTTCAAAGTTCTAGTCTATCTAATCTTGTATCTTATGAAAATATCGTAAATATATATATAACAATGTGTCGTCTTATTTATCTTAGAGTAAAATGATATACCAGTGTTGATAAACTTAAATAATGCAATTGTGTACCAGTATTTCATATCATTTTGACAAAGTATTGCTAAAATTGATAATTCTTAATATGAAAATTCTTAATAAGAAAGTAAAAACTTACAATATTTATGGTCATTTTTGTCTTAAAACATAGCAGGAAGTAATTAATGAGCCGTTCTACACCAAACCGTATACGTATAATGCTGGTTTTTCCCCCCAGTGAATCCCTTTACTTATCAAATTGTAATCCTCTTTCATCCTTTATACTTTCCATTCAGTAACATTTATATAAACTCTTTTGTAGTTTTCTCGTAATTATTTTTTGGGGAGTCTGCAAAATCAGCTTTACAGTTTATTCTTGCTTTAAGATAACATATTTACATGTACATTCATTAGGAGAGGTGTACAGATTTATACAGACCCCCGTGTCTTACCTTCATTAGGAGAGGTGTACAGCTGTTTACAGAGCTCCAACACCCCACCGTATTTCTCCTGGACATAGTCGTACCCCTCGTGTTTGTGGTGCTCCATTATCTTGCGGAGGTCCATGACATCCAACCCATAGGTAGCATCTCTGGGACGAGACATCCCCACTCCATCTACCTGGTCTGAGTGAGCCATGATTGTCAATTATCCCACTGTTCCCAGCTCCTGAAAAACACAAACGAATGGTCTATCATCACTTCATGTTGTATTAAATCACAATTAAACAGCACACCTTTAAAACAAGACAATTACTTAACTTCCACTGAAGGTTAACTTGTCATTAACTATTACATTATAAGGTGTTGACTACACATTCACTGTTCAACTTTTTTACAACTGGGTTCTGGGTCACATTTTACAAAAGAATTTACGACTGCGACCAAAATCATCTTTTGCAATTTATCTTATTCTTTAAGATGATTAAATTGTAATGTTAATGTGATTAAGAAGAATTTATGTAATTTTATCTAAGTACAGCCTCACAAAATTAATAAAGTTGATGAGTTCTTGGAACCATATAACATAATTACTCTCAGTCGTAAGTTCTTCTGTAAAACAGAGACTTGGACATCAGCTGTGACAAACCCCCCCATTTCTTACTGTGTCCTGACACACAGAATCATATTCACTGGGTTTCCCTCAGTTTCCAAAAGGTGAATGACATTTTTGGCAGCTTTCTAACAAATATGTCCAGAGCCCAGCAAAATTATTTTGATTTAATATTTTGAATATTGGGAAGGAAAGCATTTCACAACATCATTCTTCCAACACTAAATAACAAGTCTCACAGGAATAAAACTTGACCATTACAGCATCCCAAGACAGTTATTTATCAGACCATGAATGAAAATGGAGGCCATCTTCTTACTGTAAAAATCATTATTGATCATCCTGAATACTTTCATATCACAAACTGACAACTTTCATATATAGGATCCAATTATGCATGATAAACTACTTTCTATTCTGATATGATAGACCAAACACAGTCTGTTCTCAATAAAATGGACTACACAAACAGAGAGGAAATATAGGTGATGTAACAGTGCAGTGAAGTTTCATTTACAATGTGAACAGCTAGTGAACTCAGGAAACATATGCTGCTAAAAAACAACACCTTGTCTGATGACAATTGGTGTGTGGAGACAGCGAGGAATCAATGTGTCAGCAACCAGTACAAGTTTTTAAAGAATACTCTGCCACAGAACACAGACACTGTAATGAACCTGCTAGGACTGATATTTCTTAATGTTGCACACTTTATCATAAAAGTGATAACACATGTTGTATGTCAATCCACATGCATTACCTACATCAGTTTGAAGTCACTTTCTTCATAATTCTGAAACATTTCTTGCATTTCACCTACAAAAAATGTACACATTGCTGATGACGACGAGAATAACAACTCTTCACTGGACTGTCAATAGAAATATTCCCTTTCATGGCATCACCATCTTAACAATCACCATCCTAAATATCACCAATCACCATCCTAAATATCACCAAAATAATCACCATCCTATATGTCATCATAACAATAACTATCTTATATATCACCATAACAATCATTATCCTATATATCACCAAAACAACAAC
Source organism: Ostrea denselamellosa (assembly GCA_024699665.1). NCBI lineage: Eukaryota > Metazoa > Mollusca > Bivalvia > Ostreida > Ostreidae > Ostrea > Ostrea denselamellosa. Next base: position 13,564,284 of record JAMZEH010000017.1, on the reverse strand, counting down.
AATCATAGCAATAATCATTACAATCACTATCCTATATAATCACTATAACAATCACTATCCTAACTATCACCAAAACAACCACTATCCTAACTATCACCAAAACAATCACTATCCTATATATCACCATAACAATCACTATCCTAAATATTACCAAACAATCACTATCCTAACTATCACCATAACAATCACTATCCTATATATCACCATAACAATCACTATCCTAAATATTACCAAACAATCACTATCCTAAATATTACCATAACAATCACTATCCTATATATCACCATAACAATCACTAAATATTACTATAACAATCACTATCCTATATATCGCCAAAACAATCACTATCCTAAATATTACCAAACAATCACTATCCTATATATTACCATAACAATCACTATCCTATATAATCACTATAACAATCACTATCCTACATATCACCATAACAATCACTATCCTATATATCACCATAACAATCACTATCCTAAATATTACCAAACAATCACTATCCTATATATCGCCAAAACAATCACTATCCTAAATATCACCATAACAATCACTATCCTATATATTACCATAACAATCACTATCATATATAATCACTATAACAATCACTATCCTACATATCACCATAACAATCACTATCCTATATATCACCATAACAATCACTATCCTAAATATTACCAAACAATCACTATCCTAAATATTACCAAACAATCACTATCCTAAATATTACCAAACAATCACTCTCCTAAATATTACCAAACAATCACTATCCTAAATATTACCAAACAATCACTATCCTAAATATTACCAAACAATCACTATCCTAAATATTACTATTACAATCACCATCATAGCTATCATCATAACAATCACTGTCTTAACAATTACTTAATTGGAACAATTTAATTCTACAGCAGACCTCATTCACTACGACTTGTCCCCAAATTTCACATGTTACATGGGTAAAATCATGATAGTTTTAATCTTATTTCACAGGAAATCTCAATTATGACAGCAGTGTATATTATTCACTATGGGTTTAATGTAACAGAAAAATGATATATCATGCACACAGTGAATCAAACCTTTTGGCATTAATTTTCTAATCTACAGTATCTGGTTGTAATCTTAATAAAAACCCAACATTCACAGTGCTTGGTCTTTGCATGTACATAATAAACAAAATGTCTTATCAAAATACTACTATATTTCAGCCAAGCAAACCCCCCCCCCCCCCTTTCCAACCTTCATTTTCTCTACAGAATCTTATCAACTTTTCTACACTCAAAATCTAACAGCTTCAGATATATTTTGTCTTCATTGTAGTTTAAAGTTCTAGAATTCCATGTAAAAGTGAAGACTGAGATTGTCTTAATTCCCATCACAAAATTTCCCGTGAAAATCAGACTAATACACCATTTTGTACTCTGCATTTACGTCAAATTTGTTGCTTCAGTAACATCCTGGAGAAGTGTATGTGAATGTATACAATTAAGTTCTGACCTCTGAACAGACCTACAGCAGTGATGAACTTGCCGTCTTCCAGCCGCGGTCCTCAGCCACAAGAACCTTAAACTTGTCTTATGTATATACACACATGTACTAGTATATCATTTGATGTACAAAATAGCTTCTACCTATTTTATGTTTGTTAAGAAAGACAGCTTTTTTAATTATTTCTTGATTGCCCATTAAATCAGAGTACAGAAATAAGATCAACAATTGCATTGGGAATTCTGGTTCAGATTCACACACGCACGAAAAAAACGAATAATATACGTCAGTCGTGACATAGAAGATATACTGATAATGCACATTAGAGATTTTCTTTTATTTCAAACTAATATATCAATTAATCTAATCAACAAAGGCATGCAATTTTCTAAATATGTTGTCAATTATTTTTTGACGTGATCAGGCAAAAAATAACTTACAAGCCAGTCATATCACACCAGTAAACCCTCCAGTGTATGTCAGATATACACTTCAACCTGCAAGCAAGACACCTTCAATGTACACACATTCCACACCAAACTGTACACGTTACCCATTGATCTCCAGCCTTGTATAACTACTTTCTGCTTGGCATGCAAGATCTATACACAGGCATTATGAGCCTTTAGAAATTTGACAATTCCCAGGATTTATAGCCCAAATCCAAATCACAAACATCAGTAATAAAAACAGAAAAATATCAATAAACAGTCCTATCTCTGTCCCAGGGGAAGTCAGACAACTGCTGGTCAACTGATGATGGTGATGCTGAACACAGAAACAGGGAGTTGATTTTAATGCAACAAAGATCAGTGAACTACTGCAATACAATGTGAAAATAAGTTCAAAGCTAATGCAGCCATACATCTTAATTACTGTCCAACAAGTATTGACCTGGTAGTAAATCAGGTTTGGAGTTTGCAGTCTTCCCTGTGTCCAATACTGATCCCTATTAGCATGTAGCATGGCCATTCCATACTGATCCCTATTAGCAGGTAGCATGGCCATTCAATACTGATCCCTACCAGCATGTAGCATGACCATTCAATACTGATCCCTATTAGCATGTAGCATGGCCATTCCATACTGATCCCTACCAGCATGTAGCATGACCATTCAATACTGATCCCTATTAGCATGTAGCATGGCCATTCAATACTGATCCCTATTAGCATGTAGCATGGTCATTCAATACTGATCCCTATTAGCATGTAGCACGGCCATTCAATACTGATCCCTATTAGCATGTAGCACGGTTATTCAATACTGATCCCTATTAGCATGTAACACGGCCATTCAATACTGATCCCTATTAGCATGTAGCACGGTCATTCAATACTGATTCCTATCAGCATACAGCATGGTCATTCAATACTACTAGCATGCAGCATGGCCTTTCAATACTACCAGCATGCAGCATGACCATTCAATACTAATCCCTACCAGCATGCAGCATGACAACCACGGCCTTTCAATACTACCAGCATGCAGCATGGTCTTTCAATACTGATCTCTCTCTCTCTCTCTCTCTCTCTCTCTCTCTCTCTCTCTCTCTCTCTCTCTCTCTCTCTCTCTCTCAAAGCATCTCCTCCAATTACTAACATTAAAGCACACTAAATCTTTTATTCAGTATGTTCAGCTTCCAAGAAAACTTAGATGATTTTTTAAAGTTAATTTTTAAGTGATTAAACCATTCCTTTAGACATTATGAAAAGAAGCAGATTTGCCACCCAAATTTAATTTTCTATATGCTCTGTGAGCATATATTGATTTCCTTCTCTTCTGACTTCACCTAGAGTGACCTTCTCAAGATATACTTTTCATTTAATATCCTAATGCAAGACCTGCCACACCAAACAGCAATTTGACAGTGAAATAAATGGCATGTGCACAATAACAATACAGGTATATCCAAAATATTGTAATCATAGAATTCTTAATCATGATTTCCGTAAATTCTTAAAGCCCACCATTTAAAGATGCTCAGAAGTGAATAGGTGAAGTTAAAACTCACAACATTACTGACTCATAACTATCTTGCACTATAAAATGCCCCCCCCCCCCCCCCCCCCCCAACACACAAAAGGGTGACTTCTATCATCACAAGCTGGAGTAACAAGTAACAATATGAATTACCGTGAACTATTAGGTATCATTTGGTTAGTTCTTTATGTTTTAGTAGGAAAGATGGCCATGCAAATAGATATCATTTCATAGGCTCTAGAAACCACATCATGATCAGATGGCCATGCAAATAGATATTGTTTCATAGGCTCTAGGAACCACATCAGATGGCCATGCAAATAGATATTGTTTCATAGACTCTAGAAACCAGTTTCTGAGTCTTGAATTATTCAATCATACAATAAAAAAGAATTATTAACATTTAATCAGTCAATACAATGCTTAAATAGCTATATGAGAAGTACAACATTTACCTTTCTCAGGTAACTAAAGCATGCTCGATCTCTTTATTGCTTAAGACATACGTCTTATCACATTTTTAAATATTACATATATACATATAAATGGCATTGTATGGCATCCTACTGACCTCAAAAATGTTAATAATTCTATAATACCCAGAGCTAGCTGGACCACTTTCAAACTTCAGTATAAGTGTTTAATTAGGCCAAAATAATATACATGTGTGTTTACGGTTTCACAACACTACTTATGTTTTTGCTGCTGATTCTAAATATATCATTGGCGATTAAATATAAATAATATGAAAATCTGAAATTTTCAAACTGGCAATTTTTTTTCTTTTTGCGTTCAAGTTTCTCCAATTTACAATTTGACTACTATTGATCCTTTGAAACGTATTTGTAATGTATACAGACTTGTATTCATAACATATCAAATGATTTCAAATAAAATGTTTACCTTCCTACCCTTCCTAAATTTTTGGGGAGTGAATGAGAAACACATATAGTTTATTTTGGCCTCATCAAGGACTATGAATGATATATATATATATCCACCCTCCATCCCAATTTTCAGATTTTCGAGAGGCAACTTTTCATGCAGCCAAAAATAACTGCTGAACTAATGAAACTAATAAGTTCTAAACATACACAATCCTCATTGCAACAAATGTCAAGAAAATGCTGTATACCAATCATCTACAAATTAAATGTCGAATAAATTATTCTTCATATCATAAAACAATCTTTTGTGTATTGGGGAATTCCTGGCCTCATAGTCAGTGATGTCACAAATTAGAAAAGGTGCATTAGCATGACCCCTTTGCACTAATGTAAAAACTGACTAATAGGTAAGTGCCATAACCCATTATTCCAGTAACACAGAAAATCGTATTCTGAAGGTATAATTTCTCATTAATATTTCCTTCCTAGAGAACCTATAAATTAACTTGATAACTGGTGGTGTTCATCTTTTGATCATCAGATTCATCACTTTTATAAAGGTAAACATTCAATCAGAATTTCACCAGAGATCAATCAGATGCAGTGAACCTCCCACACAAATATTCAGAAAAACAATCCATGATGTATCAAATTCCTATCTGCTTACAAGGAACCTTTTTTTTTTGCACAAGAAGTACTTTAACTCGGCAGCAATTCCATTTTTCTTACACACAAACTGTAGTACAATAGAAGTGCAGCGGAATACCACATGGTGAATCTGATTCTAAACCACCCAAGAGAACTTAACTTCAGATTTAACAAATACAGGCATGTCTTTACGGGGTATGCACACCCTGACCTCCATGTACGATGAAAATATTCCTAACCTCTTCCTCTGGAATGAACACCATAATAGAGAAGAGAGGGTTTAAGTGAAAAATATAATTTAATCTTCAGGGATCTGCACCCACTTATAACTCATTATTATTTATCATATATAATCATACTTCAAGTGAAAGATATACTTTGCTTAGGAATAAAAATAAGGTTTAGATCTATATGAATTTGAAATTTTTGACTTTAAAAGTAATTTTCCTTTTACGATCATCAAACTCAATCAATTTCCAAAATTCTAAGGCTGTCAATTTCTGCGTCCTTAACCTCCTCCAAATGACCTTGGTTAATGACAGTGATACAACCACAATCACAAACTAAAGAAAATCTGAGGGATTCAAAATTCTACTAACAAAGTTTTCCATAACAATTAACAACCTTAATAAAATGCTTTTAAAATGAGCTTCTAAACTCCCTGATTTACAAAGTTATGATCCATACTCAAATTTCATACTGCCAATCCCTGTGACCTCATAATGAACTTCATGGAAGGATGTGTGCTGTCCTTCAGAAATCTTTGTGTATTTGAGTATGAACTTTTACAGTCTCAGGATGCTTTGAAAATACTCACAATTTAAGTTAACAAAACACCTCTTTATCAACCAAGCATCGGACAAGTTCTGAACTTTCATTAACCACTTTTAACCTTATCTGCCTCTGTCCTTGCATTGCTTTGACACGTAACATAATGCTGCCAAAGTTAATAAATTCCTATGTTCTCAATTAAAAGTCTGTTTAGTTCCTTTTTTAAAAAAAAGAAAAAAAAAGAAATTACAATGTTCTCACTTATTCTTAAAAGAAAAAGCCATGATGATAAAATACTAACAAGCTGCCCTCTTTCCCTTAACTTCTCATCTGGGATGCTTATTGGGGTGAATGGTAAAACACCTTATTAAAGATGAGCCATCAACATTCAACTTATTACAAATGAACTTTGTATGCAACTTGTAGAAACATCAAGCAAAAAATGTGACCTTGACACCTTCACCAGAAACAGATTCCTCACCAAAGAACATGGGTTCATATTACAAAGTTTTTTTTTTGTCAAAAGAAAACCATAAATCTAGCATTATCTGAAGTAGCTGCCAAAATACATATATCTAGAAATTCATCACCATTTGTTTTCCATCCAACACACTTGCATACCATTGCAAAAAATCTGCTAAATGTATCTCACAATAGGAATAGACTTTTTCTGTCAACTAACATGGCTGCATCACAAGAAGTTCAATATAATTTAAAACAACAGTATCACAGGCCTTAAAAGTCACCTAAGTATCATAAATAGAAGAACTCTTTCAATTCCAAAATTCCTTTAAAACCAATTCCTAACACTACCAAATATTTTTAATCAAACCAACTAAACTGTACTTAAAAACATTACACTATACTTTCACTACCACATGCAACTAAAGTCAACTTAAAGTCTTAATCATTTAAAATTCATATGCTTGGCACACATGTTTAAACCACAAAAATAAAATTCAGTCACCATAAAAACCAATAAATTATAAATAAAATAAACTGCTCATCACCTTGCCTTCTGACCAGAAAAAAAAAATATCCTTTTCTTCAAAAATGAACGTAAACACTGCCCTCTGCTGACAAGTCACAAAAATTGCAGGAAATTTAAAACGCGAAATTTCAATTCAACTTTATTCATCTGTAGCAATTAAAGAGTTCAAATTCGAAATGTTGATGGACCAAACCTGTCCATTACAATGTGTCTACTTCTCTTTTCTTTTTCACCAGTAACCTTGACCTTCCTGCTTTTAATTCAGGGTCATGACACATGGTTGGTCATATACAATCTTCATGTCAAGTATAAACTTCTCATATCTTTCCATTACAAAGTTGTGATCAAAAAAGTGATTTCAACTTTCTTTTGCTTGCAATGACCTTAACCACAGCAAGATGTCCTTGGTTCCAGATCTTGACCAAAGAAATCATTGAATGTCTCTTTGTTACAGTTTCTGCCTATACAAATAATTCCAATATATCTACTAGTGGCCTTGACTTAGATAATGAACCTTGGTTCAGGGTCAGCTTACAAGTTCAACTGCCTCATCTTGGGACGGAAATGGGCTCGAGTCTTACAACTTTGGTTGATCGATGCCTCAAACCAGTTTATGTGCTACATCTTCGGTAGTAAAAGGAATATTTCTAAACATTTAATGTATTTTCATTATTTATGTGATACATTTCCTTTGAGACTGAAACATTGATCCAGGGATCATAAGATAAATAAACACAGTAGAGGCTTCAATGCTCATCAAAGCTACACATTTAGTTTTTCTACATGACATGATTTTTAAAGATTTAATGCCTTTTGACTTTGTGATTAATGTAACCTGGAACCAGGACACCAAGCCAAATGACAATCAGTTTCACAATTTAAGTAGAAGTTATAATCCCTGACCAAGACATCGTGAATTTCACCATTTGGGTAGGCAAACAAGAGGTGCAGGTAAGCTAAACATACATCAAGCATGGCTATGTAATATAGGGATAAAAATGAAAGTAATAAAACATGTTTTTCTTAATACATCTTTCCTACCCATTGAAATATCTTAAATATGTTCATGAAACAGTCCAACATAATCCTGATGACAAAGTAAGCTTTCCTTACTGTTATATCTGTTATTACTCAACTAAATAGCATACCTGTGATCTGTCCATTAATTACCTGGAAAAAAGAAAGAGGGAAAAACATGAGTACTTTGGTACAATGTGCAGTTAAATATTCTTACACATATCAAAGCATATTAATTAATTTTTATCTCATACTGCAATAACTTCTACATCTTGAAGAATTCCCCGATACACCGAATCACCTGTAAAACTACACTGTTTCTGAGATAAACAAATGTTTCATATTTCCCCAGCCTTTTTGATAATTAGTCACACCAATTTACCATGGTTTGTGTGTGAGATGTATTTTTTAACCAGAGAGCTTACAAGAGATATATTTTAATGCCTACAGCTTCTCAAACTTTGACAGCTTCTGGTAATTAAGTTTTGTAAGAAGATTAGTAACACAAGCATGGAAATTGTTTGCAACCTGAATTTCCTCATAGATGAAGTTCATATTTTTCTCTCTGGGTTTTAAGACTAATTAGGAGTTCATAATAAGAAATTTTAATACTTTGTAAGTACTATTAGATGACTTATGGAAAGACATTCAGTAACGTATGAAAACGCCAACACTAAGCCACAAGTAATCTCCAAATCAATCATGGCTAAAAATATCCAGAAACTTTGATTTAAAATACATTGAATGTCATGTTGCAGGGACAGTAAATGTACTTCGTTACCCTGAAAAGCTGTGATGTATTCTTCATTTAAAAAGAAGTATATCGCAGCTAAAGACCTTCCACATATAGAACTATACATATGTACAAGTACTTATTTCAGTAGGATTCAAATTTAGCAGTTTTAGTAGCAAAGAAAGAGTACTAATTTGTAGTGGCAATAAAATGTGAAATTATCCATTTATCTATTATCATACACAAACGAAGCACTCCAAATAGCTCATCAGCTCTGACTGCATCAAATTCTAAATACACTAAAATAGGTACACAAACACACATGCAGTAATTTGGACCTCTAAGATTTGGCCCCTTGAAAAAACCACGAAACTTTGAAATTTTGAATATATGCTTCTATGACTTTGATTCTTTAGTGACAAAATATCTTGAAATTGATGTGAGAAATGGGGCATTTTATTGTTTGCTCCAATATGCACTTTCTTCATTAAAATTTAAAAAATCTGCCCAAAACAGGATGCATTTGTGAACACAATACCCTCAGTGACACACACACACACACACACACACACCAAATAAATAAAAATGCTCCAAGGTCAAGGTAAAAAACTGGTCAAATTGAGAGATCTTGTCACAAGAAATGCTTTTATGAAATAAGAAAGCCCTATCACTGACCATTCAGAAGTTGAAAGCAAAGTTCAGGTAAACAGGATAACTTAACCAATAGGGCATGAAATAAAAAAAAAAAATCTGTCCATATAAACATTCTTCATCAAAAATTATAAGTTTTTGTTTGGGAGGTATTTAATTCAGCCCAAACCATGTACATATACTCTTTTCTAATAGTTTCAAACCTTCAAAGCTCGGGACAAAGACATGGCAATTAATGAGACTGATGATCTTAAGATCACAAACCAGTCATGTCACATGCAATCTAGATAATATCAAGAAAATATCACTGAAATGTGTAATAAAGAGAGAGAGAGAGAGAGAGAGAGAGAGAGAGAGAGAGAGAGAGAGAGAGAGAGAGAGAGAGAGAGAGAGAGAGAAACTTTGTGAGTGGATTTACATTAAAGTATGAATCATATTAACTCCCAAACCAAAATAAAATTGATTATTGTGTAATGCAGTACACAGCCAGAAAATGCCATTCAAAACTGAACTTCCCCAGGAACTGAACCACTGAACAACTTCTAAGACACTGCAAAAAGCATTCTCTTTTAGCCTGAAGAGCCTTCCTCCCTGCCTGCTGAGTTATTTATCCATTCAAGCTGACAATTAAGGCAATTCTTTTACAGGACTTTTGTGTATTGCCACAACAAAGAATTTCTCTGTCATGGTTCAAATCCCTCTTGCATCACATCTTTCCTCTGAAGCTGTTGATCTGCTGAGGTAGGAGAATGGAAGGAAAGTCATCAGTCCACTCAAGCATTCCAAACACTTGGCAGATGGTAAAGAAATACCAAGTACTGTACGTACTGGTAGTTACTGCTGCTACAGAGGAATTCAGATAACTGTCTTAGTTTATTAAGAGTATTTTAAGACCTGGATACATCTCAATACACTGGAGAATGTGCTTGTTGTATGAAGAGCAGAACTATGATAAGAAGAAAACCATGTATTAAATCATTTGTCATCTGTAACATTTGTCAGCAATACCTGTGAGGGTGTGGGGGTGGGGGCTGCACACAGATTATAATTAATTGCATGCTTGAAACATCTATAATCATACTTTTCTGGCCTTTTCTTTCTTACTACATATATGTAAAGCTGCACTTCAAGAGATTTACTGTCACAGATGTGTCACATGTTTAAGCTTTGATATTAACCACTTCACCTTCTAACTGTAGCTTGGGATGACTGACAGTCAGGTCAATAAATTTTCCAGAGAGAGACATATGAGGATTCTCATGATGCAGTCTTCACCTCTTTGACTAAGAACCCTCCAAGTTATTGTTTCCACGACATCTGCGGACAGCTCCTGTCAAGTCAGCCTGTCACATTTTCTTAAGTCATCTTTCTGCTACAATCTTTTTTGTAACTGTTCATTTACTTTTATCGCCAGTTACTATATATGCGCGTGTCCTGAGAAATTGTGATCATCACTGGGTTAACCAGCATTTTGTGTTATCTATCAATGTAGTTGAATGAGGTCACTTCCATCACTGCAGTGCAAGTTAATGGCAGACCTGGCACAGAGCCTGCTCTAACTCTCCATTAGCTATGACAGAAGTCTAACTACTGTTCTCTTCCTTTCCAACCTTCAGTCATACGTGTTTCCTTTCTACACACAGAGTGCCGGGGTGAGCAACTAAAGGTGTTTTTTTTTTTTTTTATCTTCCCCTCTCAGTTGCTCCCTTGGTTTCTCAGCTGAAATGCAATACTGTATCCCCTAAAAGCTCCGGTGTAGTTTTGGGATCTCATTATTGACTTTTTATTGAAACTCAAGAGTCCTTAGGCTGGGCTGCTAGATAGTTTCACCACTTTGTCACTGTCTAATTGAATTTTATCTAATCTATATTTAGAACAATAACCTTATGCAAAATTGGAAAGCAAGACAGTTATAAATTCTGTTCATTGTTTTTTTTTCTTTTTGTTTGTTTCTTTGGTTTTTTTTTTTTGGCTCTAATACAAACATGCATTACTATATCAACATTTATATTCAATAGGTCAGCTTGAAAGTAACGTGTATTGATCATAACATGTATTGATCATGTTGATTATGGAGCAACTGTAAACCATGAAATCAAGATTATGCTTCATATGACATAAATTATTACATTACTTGAGCCATATGCTTTCTGAACAAAATTTGTTGTCTGTCACTTCCAATTAACTTATTTTATTTTCCAAAACCACAAGGCAAATTTCAACCAAACTCATAATATCCTTCAGGAACGGGTATACCAAATTGTTCAAATGAAGTGTTATCCTTTACTTCAAAAGTGAGACAAATGTAAAGATTGAAATAGAGCAATATGTTTAAAAATCTTCTCAAGAACCACTAGAAAACTGCAAGATTCCATTTATAGTGTACATACAACTCTGGTCACACCATGGCCTGAACGCCTGGGTGGGATGACTGTAGAAATACATTCAGGATTTTTTTTTTTTTTTAAATCTTCCTCTGAAGAACCAAAGGCAGGAAAATTGAATATGAGTAAAATTCATCAAATAAGTATGCAAAGTGTTATCATGCAGTGAAGATTCCAATTTTGTGATTCCGTGACCCTCGGACAAGGGTGTGGCTACAATAGGGGTTTGAAGTTCTACACAGGAATGTCCTCGTCTGCAGTTCTGGACACCGCTGAAGTGGGTCAAGTCCAGCTACAGGGGTAAGGCTACAGTGGGCAACTTTCTATGCCCACTCTTCTGGCATTTCTGTTATGATAAGATCTTTCAAGAACAACTAAGATACCCTCAGATAACTATAGTTTTAAATTTTGCTATAATTTTCAAGGCATGAACCCAGGGCCAGATCAGGGCCACATTTTTTTTTTTTTTTTGAACATTAGAATGCATAGCCTACATACATTCTAATATGTTCTATATCAATCTCTAGCACTTTTACAGTTTACCAAATAATAATAATAATAATCGAACGCCTGAAGGGCCACAAAAACATCAAGTGCAATATCATATACATTATTGGGTTCTCAATAAATTCAGAGGGCAGGTAAATTAGAGAAAGTAAGAGAAGAAATGTTTGAGGGCCACATGAGACATTTCCGCATGTTTAAGTACATAGATATAGCGCATTACAATCATTTGTAAAATGTCAGCAAAATGTGTTTATTTACATAAAAAGAAATAAAATATAGAGCTTGGATTGAAGTTGCTTATTCTAACAAGTTCATACATGTACCCTCCTCTTGCTAGGTCATATCCCCTCAAGACTAGTTACTTTATAAAGGCTGTAATAAAATTGCAGACGAAAAATGCTGAAAAGAATATAATTGCTTCAGAGTGAGACTACTTGTTTATAATAGAAGTTATATCTTCTGTTCATGTATGATATAACAATTTATATTATTAACTCTCTGTTTTCAATAATGTCTAACAATTCGAAAGTTCAACGTAATATGTAGAAAGGTTGTTGGAATTCTGAACAAGATTCAGTTCCTAATGAATGCTACCTAGCCTGGGTTTCTTCACAAAATAACCTGTTATTTTCATCGCAATGCACACCCTACTTTTGTTTTGCGTAATAGAAAATCGGGATTAGGATTACCAAAAACCAAACTGGAAATAGTCTATGTGTTTTTTGAAAAGCAACCTAACCATGACATTGCACAATTTTCACCACTTTAGTGTTTATCTGTTTCTACTGATCTGAAATAAGGATTCTTGGTGAAAGTACAAGACCACAGATATAAACAAATACCAAATTTGAGCAGGTTATTTTATAAGTACTTAATGATATTGTGCAGCACAAATTTTGCAGAAAAATCTGTTTTGTAGTAAATCCATCCAGGGATTCCAAACAATTGTTATTTAGCTGTTGGACAAAGATACAATAATAAACAACAACAACAATGGAAATGGTATTGTGCCTTTCAAATATCAATTAAATTCAATGTTTCAAAGTCCTGAATCATAAGAAATGTTCAAAACCAATAGGCATTATTTTGATTTCGCCCATTGAGATTGGCTGAAAGGTGATGTAGCGGCAAAATCCTGCATGAACACTAGAAGGCTCTCGAGCAAACTCGACACCTTAATAAAAAAGAAATAAAAGAAATCTAGCAGAAGTCTAAAGCTGAAATTGAATACTAAATATATCTTGGCCTTAAAGTTTGTGAATGAAAATTATAGAAGTTGATAGATACAGATATAATGAGTTTAAATTGTTGACTAATTTCAAATTTCCTTTGTGAGCTTTCATTGGCTTCAGCAATGCTGCAGAAAAATGTATCTTTTTGCTGGATACACACTATAAAGATACTTTATCCAAGTGTTTCTCAGTTGCATTCATTCATTTTTTGACACCCTCTCCAATATGTTTAGAAAACTTCACTTGACGTATAACATTTATATTTGGTCACCTTTAGTGGCTAAACTTTAGATCTTTTGAAGGTGACTTAGGTAAGCATTGTGGCCCATGGGCCTCTCTTCCTTTGGTTTTCCTCAATTACTTTATCATCTTCTGGAATTCCAGTGTATCATTCCTAATTATTGCCAAATTAGGGTCAAAGGACAAGGTTACAGGAAAGCAATTTTTGGAATATTTATGTACATATTGTCTGGGTATGTATGCCCTACATGTTTTAAGTCCAACTGACAACTCAGCCATTTAGCTTATCTAAAATTTTGCAATTCGAAGCACTTTCATTTTTTTTTTTTAACACATTCAAATAATTATATGAACCAACCAGTATCTAGTGGTTTGGGTACTCAAAATTTGTGGACTTCACCTACAGGTGGTGACTTCTCTATTGGGCAATATTGTGAGAGAAACAACAAAATATTACAGCAACCTGATTTTCATAATCGAGATCTGAAGACTACAAGTCTCGGTACCTATAATGCTTAAGAAAAACAAACTTATATATAGTCATTAACCTAGAACTGTTTAGAATCTTTTAATTTGGAGGAAGGCTGGTATTTATCATGATCCCCTGCAGGCAAATGGCTAACTTTAAATAATTCAGATTTTTACTAAAGATATGTAACCTTAGTAACTTCTATGTGAGCATTCAACAACACAAATCCCCCAAAAATCTTACTGTCTCAAAATTAAAAAAAAACAAAGAAAGAAATACATATTAAAAACACAATAGAGAGAACTAAGCTCAGTGGACAGCCAGCACTTGAGATCTGCTTATTGTAACATTATTTATTTTCATGGGGTCCAATTTTAAAGACTTGAGAAATTCAAGACTGATTGCTTTCCTTACTGAATTCCATATGTGACTTCAATTTATGTACTTTACTACCCTGAAATCTACATTAATCCCTTCCCCCTCCTTAAAAAAAGAAAAAGAAAAAATGAAACACAGGTTTTGTCAACCTAAACATACTCATCTCCTTCCAGATTCTTAAAAAGCATTAAAATGGTTGGTTGTTTGATAACTAGCTTATTTATTTGGCTTCCATCTACCTATACTTGACTTTCTGTGTGCCATTTCAGTCTTGGTGTTCTTGTCAAAACCAATCGCGAGAAATGAGAATCAAGTGGGATAAACATTACACCATATATCTAACCTTGCTTGCTGTTGTTTCGTCTTCGTTTATTTGCATCTAGAGGTAACTTCGCATCTAGAGCATATAACCCATGTTAATTTTGCTGGTACTCGCCAGCTTTATTGCAATACAAGACACTGATGAATATAAAGTTGTGCTCTCTTACACAAGGCTTCCACTAACTCCTTACAAATACCAGCACAAATTGAGATTTATTGAAATCAATAATTTACCCTACTCCTTGCAGCTATTCTATCTTGTTTTATCCAATATGCTGATGAAAACATAAATATCCATAGTTTTGTCAAATCAATTCTAGCTCTCAACTGTTTTCCAATATTTTGACCAAATTCATTGTGTCACCAGTCCACATTTCAATCATTTAACAAACAACTGACTCAACAATGATCACGAACGTTACTGTTCTTCAAGGTTACAGATCTTCATGCAAATCTTATAAGGACACCTAATGAATATGCATGTACATATATGCATACATTATATCCCAGGTAATTAAAAAGTCAATCAACTCATAATCAAACATTTGAGCTAATATCCACCAATTCAACTAACACTAAAGTGTGTGATTCCACAGATCATATTTTTGCAACATTCCATTGGATAAACTGATGACAGCTTCCCTCAATGCTACATACAATATATATATAATTACAATCAAGCTCTCGTACAAACAGTGGAGGATGTTTTTATCAAACAATCTGACATTTTCAGCATTCAGCTGCTTCAAAGGGAATCCCTGCCACTATCTGTTACAACATTCAACAAAAGCCAAGCTACACATGGAGTACGATTTTCCGACTTAATTAGAGCTGAAGGAAAAGGAATCAACATATGATGCAGATCGATGGAAATATAAAAACCACTCACCTAAGAAATATTGTTTGTTGGATTTCTTCAGTGCACCACCATCCACTACCCATCAAATAGGGCTACCATTATCTATAAATAGAAGACAGATTGGTCAGAGATATAAGCCTACACATTGTAACCTTGAGGAAGTGTCCTTCTCGTTCTCTACTCACAATCAATACAAACACTATGGCTTTTGCGACGAGGACCCACCGTACATTTTTTTTTCCTTAGCGTAAACGAGTATTTTTACAGTGTTATGGAGGTTTGATCAATACAGTAGTGTCAATTTTAATCAATCTGTAACAGTGAATAGGCTAGTGCTCACTCAGCTGCCACAAATTTTGGCAGAAATCTGGATCCTGACACAGATTTCAACTACACAGACACACCGGTCAGAAGAAATTCCTTTACATCAGAGTGCATCCAACATATATACACACACACATATATATACACACATATATATAGGCAATAACAGTTAAGTCACAATGCATCTCCAGAACACTGCATAATACTTTTACACAGCTAGTCGGAAATTTACACAAACAGAATTATATCATTTCTGAACACCACACATAGAATCCTCACAATCAGTCAATAGATGTTAATCAATTGTGAAACCATCCCAATGATGAATTCTGATGGATGGATTCTGTGAGTGAAATCCTTACAGAGAACTTGACACAGGTGATCAGGTAACCTCTCAGGTGTGAGATTTTTTACCTTGAGTTAATACACATTGAGGCTCATGGGGCCTGCCAGGAATAACTATCAATTATGCAAAATAATCAATGAAGGAAATCTCCAATTACTATGTACTGTAACCACTACAAGCACTCACATTCTGCATCTCATTCACCTATGGAAAATTAATTAGCATATATATATATATATATATAAATGGTGGTTCCAAATATTGATAACAAAGCAGAACTGAGAAATCTATGTTATTGGTAAGTTCAACCAAATATGGGTTAAATATATTGTACAACTCAACACATTCATTATAAAAACTCCTCCACTTCCTGTAATCAATTTCCTGACTATATATCTGGATTTCAAGTCAAAAAATTTAACTGTACATTACAGCATTAATTCATCACATCTACCGCCACATCCCTCTCTCAAACTTCACTAATATTCTAACATTTCCAGCAAGGTGAATTTCTAGATATACAATAATTAGTGCACACACACACACACACACACACCATATGAAATTTACATGAGCATCCAATAATTATTTTCCTACCTTGCAATATATCACACAATCATTCACAATCCATTCATTATCCTCACAAATTCTCAATACATGTAGTTATAAAATCCCTAATGCATATATATATATATATATATACATATATATATATTCCGTTTACAGTGATACACTGTATCAGAAGATGATCCTATAGAGTGATTTTTATACATGTATATGATGTGCTTGTCTGTACAAAAGGGAACACACGTGTAGCAGACAAGGTGCTGGGACTAAGACATCCACCAGCACACACATGTTATTACAAGGTGAATCTGGCTGCAAACCCCTGCAGTTTTATATAAATAAACAGACAGGATCTCTCATTAATATCATAATGGTGAAAAGGTATGAAAGTTATTCTCCATTACCATGGCAACAGAATATATGCTTTTCTGTCTCATACTTATGTAGAAAACTTTATGCTGCAGTCATAATTTGTAAGAATAGATTTTTGTCGTTGATGGAAAGCCGAGATCTGCTAGCTGAAACAATGAAGTTAAGCACTGCTAATGAAATTTTCATGGCAACAATCTTGGAATATACCCCAGAATACAAGTTATGCTTCCTATCCTTTTAGTCTTCTCTACATCACAATTTTCCCTATATTTTGTTGAGAACAGAATTCCAGATGCATCACAGGGGAAGGTAAAATAACGTTTTTGTACCAATTCTTTTTTGCGTAACGGAACTTGAAACTCTTCTGGGTTAAATTCATGCACATACAATATACAATACCCTCCCCCCATCCCATCCCCCACCCCCCAATCAGAGGTATGTTCGCTTACAAAGCAACAAGCACTGAGAGGAAGGAAGCTTTTCCAGATCAAGCGTAGGATGACGCAGGATGGATCCAGATCATGCGGAAAGTGACGCAGGACGAATTAGTCAGTACCAGCTATTAATGTTATCATGATGTCACTACAGAAATTCTATGCTTCATCTTCTGACAGCAGATACTGGGCCTTTATTTTTCTCCTGAAAATTTTCCAGACACATTACTGTGCACAGGTACAGTCACGAAATAACATAACCCATCAAGACACCATGGGCTAACAACTAGCTCAATCAGAATAAGACTGTGGATTAATCAAGTGGTTTAACTGTAACTGGATTAAGTGGATATGAGATATAGAACAGTTGTTATTCGACTTCCCATGAAATTAAAGTACATTACATACAATAAATCATGATAAGACTATATGCCATTGAGAATTCTCTCAGCATGTTAACATTTACTTACAGAGCTCCAACAGGAATTGGGTCAATTAAAAATGACCTTGATTTATTTTGGTGCATTAATAGAGTTATGTGCATCTCCATTAAACTTTGAGGTTTAAGGATGTAACACAAGTATTTTTTAAAACAATATCGAGTACCACAAAAATATGTTATCTGAACAACAAAAATAACCAGATCAATGTGCAGGATATTAATTCAGCTCACGAAAGAATTAATAATAAAAGAACAGGACATAAACATCTGAAGTGACAACCTCTGGGTTTCATTTCTATAAGCATGATAAATTCTGATCCCTGTTCTGCACATTTACTAAAGAAATTTGCCAGTATTCAAATCAGATCAAATAGTGACTCACTGAAACAAGTCTTCTATCAATGATTTCTTTGGTAAATGTCTCCATCCAAGCTGACTAATTTGTAACTGGGGCCTCCCCCTCCCCCAGAAAGTCACATTGATTTCTTTGAGTCAGATTGGATACAAATAATGCCCATGGTTGAGGCTGAGAGAAAATAACTGCAGGCCAGATAATCAATGCTTTTATCACCAGAGCACTCGACCAAATAAACTTCACTTAATAAACAGTAAATGTGTTCACACCTTTTCTGGCTTTATATAATATTTAAAAGTTCTCTCTTGTATACAGGAAATGAAGACTTAATCAATTAGGTCCCATTGATCATCAGGCAAAAATGAAATGCAGAGAATCACACTGCTGTAAATTTCACAGACACTTCTATATTCATAAGCATAATGTCAAATACTTATTTACTAATATAAGATACAAAGCTTTGAAAAACATACTTTGAGCGTGAATGCCATATCATCAATGTCTTCGTAACTCTCCAATTATGCAAATGCTAACTCTCCATGTCAACATGGTAAATCATACATGTACATATGTTCACATACATGAAAACAAGCACATAGGAGGATTAAAACACAGATTTTTTCAACATCTGCATACAGTATAAGAAAGGGGTTAACCAGATCATGAATCAATACTGCTGTATTTCTCTCAAACAACAACACATCAACTGGTATATTTCTACAAATCCTTGATTAACTTCCTAATTTCTGCATGTAATATTTCTCAATAAAAACAACAACAAAAAACCAACAAAATCAACAAAAATGTGTTGTATTTCTTCTCATCAAAGCTTTACCATTGCAGGAAAAGATACATACAAAAAAAATTCTGTAGTGATATAAACCAATCTATAATTGCATACACTGGATTTTGACATTCAATATAAATTTATATAACATCATGACTGGTGAATTTCAGAATTTTTTTTTTTTTTAAGTCAACTGGGAAATATGAAATGCAATATCAGGGATTGTATATTTCTTACTCAGACCCACCAATGCAACACAAATACAAAATTTATATGATTAGTACACCCCCCCCCCCCCCCACCCGACCATTCTCCCATCCACAAAGTTTGAAATACATCTAGTCTACATAATCACATTGTGCCAAATTACCAGGCCAACTGAGAAAGGACTGAAGGTGAGGGTGCTGTATGGGTATATTGGCTCAAGCCAGTTCCAAAATGGGCTTAACACCTCACTGTGATTCTGATTAAACCCTTAAGCATGGCATCACTCATTCAAGACATCTGGCCAATTACTTATAACATGTAGAAAGTTGAAAAACAAACAGATATTGCAAACTGGTCCATGGGCAAATTTTCATAAACAAACCCACTGAATATTGTCAATCCATAACATTTTTACCATAACATGGAACAATTTGCTCTTTATTTAAGGTAATGCAGCCAACTAATGATGAGGATATAAAGCTATGTGCCATCAGCAGACACTTAGTGCACTCTATTCCCACTCACAAATACAAACTGTGTATTAAAAATATAGAGATCCAGTTGGATCACGAAATCCATTTGTAGCAAGCAACATTAAATTGCGATTTCGACAACCCTTTCCAATTTAAGATTCTTCTTCCTAGTATTCACAAGTTATTAATCTGTGACACTAAAAACAGACAAGCAAATGAAAAGGACTATCAACTTGAGTGAATTTCATCATTCATCAATTGCTACAGGGTTCTCTTACTTCCATCTCATAGCCGTGTAACACTGCAAGGTACAGTATTAGCATTATAGAACTTCAAACCACTGTGAAATCTCAAAATACATCAAACCAGATTGGTCATAATAGGACACACACTTATATATATATATATATATATATATATATCGACATCACTGATTGTGACATAAATTTTTTATGATTTACATTGCACAATGAAAATACTTAGTATTGTTTACTTGAAATTTCAATTTGATATTGCTTTAGGTGGACAACCTTGGGATTTTTTTGCAATTTACACTTAAAAGGTAAATTATTTTCTGGTATGATCGTCTGTCTAATTAGTTTTAGCATTGAAGTTCAAATGAGGATTGGGATAATTTTGAACTTTCTTAACGTTCCAGAATTTATGCATTAAACTGTGAGAAAAATAACCCTTCATTATTTACTCATGTGGGATAGGGAAATTATTCCTCCAAGGGGACAAGATTTTCTGTCTAGGACAAGGCTGTGCCTAGTTTTGCCTCGTCCTAGACAGTGAATCTTGTCCCCTCAGTGGAATTTCCCTATCCCACACTCGTACTTATGAAGGATTCCACTAATTTTTGTATGGTTTTCCACATAATGACTGTGTTCCCCCTACTCTGCATAGTCACTACTTTTCACACTCCATCCTCAGCAATGATAACTGTTTTTGGAACTGAATGGTGACCGTTTCCCACATACTAACTCTTCATGGTTACCATTTACCCACACAGCATAGTGATGTTTCCCACATTTTAACACTGCGTGATTACCATTTCCCCACACAGCATAGTGATGTTTCCCACATTTTAACACTGCATGGTTACCATTTACCCACACAGCATAGTGATGTTTCCCACATTCTAACACTGCATGGTTACCATTTACCCACACAGCATAGTGATGTTTCCCACATTTTAACACTGCATGATTACCATTTCCCCACACAGCATAGTGATGTTTCCCACATTTTAACACTGCATGGTTACCATTTACCCACACAGCATAGTGATGTTTCCCACATTCTAACACTGCATGGTTACCTTTCTCCACACAGCATAGTGATGTTTCCCACATTTTAACACTGCATGATTACCATTTCCCCACACGGCATAGATTTAGATGGCTGTCAAGTGACATGTAGAATTGTTTGCACATATTTTAAACCAAATATTTTTTATCAAAACAGTTATAATAATATAAAGCATGTCAGATACCCTTACAAAACAGCTGAGACAATTTAACAGTACTTTCATCACATGGACAAAATTTGTTGAAAACATCAGAGACCATACAGCTTTGTCTTCCACATATCCTAGGAGTCCGATGTCAAGGGCCAGACAATGTTGGGAGTGGGCATGTGAAAAAGCACAATGGACAGGTAAAATTATTAGCATTTATGTTCACTTTTAATGCCACTGTTTTGTTCAAAATATGAATCTGAATGAGACACTGATGCATTATAAAAACAAACTTTCCTACAGCTTAACCCCATTTCTATGATCGGGTCATACAAAGTAAGGTTTACAGTATTCCACTGTTTGAGTGTACGACAGTGCCTTTCTTGTGATGTCTGCATCATAATTCTTTGCCAAGATTCCTGGGTTGGTACAGATTCAGCCCAGCCTGGGAGGAAAGCCCAGCTCCCTCAGTGATCCACTGATTCAGAATTCTCAGATCCTGCCCAGTATTGTCTATGACTATAGCATGTTTTCAATTCACTTTGCAAATTGTGTACCAATGAAGTCCATTATGAAATTTTATGTTTCATTGTTTATTCTGTTAGGTCCCTGACAGGTTTGGATGTTTCACAAGAAACAGAGGTCAGAGGTAAAAAGAATTCATTAATTCTGTCTTTAATAACTAACAAAAAAATTGATTTCTTCCCAGTCTCTATTTTCTCAAAAACACAAATCAATTTGGTCACAATCATGAAATAAATCACTGGGGTTGCATATCACCATCTTCATATAAATTCATCTGTCATATGAGAAACAAGAAAACAGAGAAACTCAAGAAAAAAATCTATACAGCACAGGCTGGCCGTCTTAAATGTTTCACAACGTAAACGATTCTAGACTGATCCTACAATATTTCTTTCCAGACTGGTCTCAAAAACGCGATATTTAAATTAAGATCTGCGACCATCACTGGTTACAACAATGGTGGGGTATTGATTGGGTGGTTCCGACAGAGAGTGGAGTCTCCCTCCACCTTTGACATTTTCCTGGCACAGTCAGACATGGCAGTTTCTTGACAGACTCTGGTGAACTGGCAAATCAATAACTAATGGTTTACACAGCAATGTGTCCATTCTAATTTGTACTTGTTGTTGAAAATGAAACCCTCCGGCTGGACTGTCCAACTGAGATAGAAGCAGAGATGGATTGTTTCTGGTTTTGTTCACGCAAGCTACCCTTCAGCAAAACAATGACACTTATTAAAGGCCTGTGTCCCATACAGCTCATCTGAATATTTGTCAATGAAAGCTTTACATGACAATCACTTTAATGAGAAATGCTACCTGGGGGTTACTTTCTTGGAAGTCCTCAACAAACTACCTAATTAACAAACTCTTAATACTTCATAAAAATAAAATATAAAAATAAAATTCCAAACTACCCAATGTCATGCTTCCCAAATGGACAGTTTATCTATCATTAATTCTATGGACTGAATGACAAAATTACAATCACTATGCTTGAGACAATGAATTCTCAACCAGAAAGTGGCTACTGCTACACAGATTGAAACCACCATGGGAGACTTTTCCTGTTCTAAGCAAGATAACAATTCCTACACATTTACCCCCAACAACTGAAGGTAACTCCTGTGGCAGTAGCTGGTGCTGTACCATGAGGTAGCAAAAGAAACCAAAGTGATAAAATACTGACCTATCCCACCCAGTATAACACCCCAGCCTTCCATGAAATCTTACCTATCTTGTTTCATCGAAGGAGGTATTTGCGCATTCCTTTATTACTCACAGGGTTATAAAAGCTTGATTAAGTTTCAGCATGTTCAGGATGAGAAAATTTACCATCATTAAAGTGATTACAGCAGTGTTCAAGATATACAACATACATCAATGAATATATGAAAAAGTAAATAAGCATTTAACAATGCACATTTAACAAAATCATCATATTCATTCCATTTCACAATGAAAGGTCAAGGTGAAATTATTTCTTTTTAAAACTTTAAAGCATTCTCTCCATAAAAAGAACAATATGTGGTAGTTTAACGTTTGTTTACATTTTGAATAGTTCCCATGCAGAGCAAGCCAAGCTCTATTTGCATTCTACCATCAAAATAAATTCAAAGGAAATTAATGCCTCAGTAGTAATCCATCTACACAGATAAGCCACTGGATAAATGCTGAGGGCTCATCAATCCTTGCAAGAGTGCACTATCTCATTTTTTTTTTTTTTTTTTTTGAGATGAAAAATTTGTACCAATACAAATGAAAGTTACAGATGCACATGTAAAGTCAATGAATTCTAGTATAACCATCACTTTTCATCACTAACATTAATGTCTAGATAATGCTTCACCAACAGTGTCAACTTACCAAGACCTGATAGACAAACACCAAAATTATCCTGGAAACGATATGTATATATTATACCTTTCTTGTGAAGACTCAATGCTGTATCAGAAGGAGCTGTCATCCAGTTCAGTAACAGAAACACCTCACAAACCTGACCATATACAGCTCTACAGAAAAAATTCAAGGCAAAATGGCCCAACTGGTTTCTCCTAGAAAGTCAACTTTCTGGGCAAGACGTGGCTGTAAGGCCGTGAGGAGCTTTTCCCCCGTTACTATTTCTGGTTTATTTCACAGTGAAGAAGTCCTTACGCAAACTTTACTGTCAAGCTACTGCTTTTAGAAAATAAATCCACTTCTACAGACATATAGCTTGAATCATTAGTGCAATGGTTAACCAGACGTTATGTTCACACACAAACCTGGGACTATCGCACTTCCTTAATTCATTCATGTCCTTGGTGTGTATAGGTATATATAGTAGGTATAACAGACTGTGAATGACATTCAAACACAATACATGCATAGGCACTGCCTGTTCATCCAGGCCGACCAAATACATCATATTTGTCAAAGACATGCATTTTATATCATTAACATTAACTTACCCCATCTAAAAAACACAGCTGAATTTAAAGTATTGTTTTTATTTTTCACAACTTTGCTTTCAATCAAAGTAGTTCAGGCAGTCTTTATAGGAATGTCTGGAAAAAAAAAAAGAAGAGTTAAAGAGACCATGAAATATTCATTGACATGTGAGTGGGAGGTCCTATCATGTCTACAGATCTACATATTTGTAAGTGCACTGAGCATCAGAGATCACTGATTGATGATCTACTTATGATGCAACTTACAAATTTGCACGTGACAGTGATTAATACCACTGGTGGTTAGTGGTTATTAAGTATTCATGAAATAATGATGCATTTTATGAATACCCAAAGTGAATTTAACATTGAGTGATCTAATGATGCACATATTACCAGAAGATTCAGTTGCTTTACAGCAGTGTTCAAATGCCTAGATACAAGCCTAAAAACCTGATCACATGGCAGCATTCCAGATATGTACACCATAGATATGAAACATAACTACCATCTCAGAAACCCCTTTAGAGTGCGACCAACTGTGGGTTTCCGACTGTACAAAACCACTAACCCCCTCCTTTTACTAAAATCACCAAAGTCCTCTCAATTATAGCTCAAAAGTTATAACCAAAGTTAAAGTTTCCATAAGTGGGCAAAGGTCAATGTCAAAGCCACTACAGTCATTATACATACTACAATAAAGATCTGGGCGCAGATTATACTCACTAAATTTAAAATCAATCTGAAAGCCTTAACACTCATCATGATAGTTCAGAATTATTACATACAATTCATGTGAAGAGTGATGTTAAAAATTTAGTCCAAAAGGTTTGTGCCCCAAGAATTTCCTTTGGCCCGATAAAAAATAACAGTACCTTTTATTGTAATGTTAATTAAGAATGGTAAAATCATCAAAATGACCAATATATAAGAAGCATATCTGGAAGACTTTCATTTTCACAAGGTACATCATTAACATGAGACAAAGTAAGAGTCAATTAAGATCATAAAATTGCTAAATACTGCACCTTGATAGTCAAGATGACAAACAGACCTGCACTCACAAACTACCTGTCCAGTGGTACTCCTGATTCTTCAATCAGGTGGAAGCACATAAATGACACGACACTGTGAACTTTAAGCACAGATTGGTAAAAAAAAAAAAATAAATAATAAAAAAAATAAAATGATGCCCATGCTTAAAGATGTTTGGAATGAGTTTCAATTTGCATTTACCATCATCAAAATATTGATAAGCCATCCGCAAACCTCCACTGCATGGCCACACATTCTAAATGTATTAGACTAAATGTCAGAGTCTCATTATTCTCAATTATCAATCAATGATACACATGTACAGATATATAATACATATATAAATATACTGTGTATATGGTATATATTGAGAGGAAATCAGTCCTCCAAGAGAAACTTCAGGACATAAACTGAAGTGACTGACTCTGAACATGTGCTACGAGATGTCCAATTTACTTCATTTTAATTATCCCTATGAAACACAATTGCAGCAAGAGATGTATCAAAAACATGAGATTCTCAGTGTAGTCCAGGTGTCTGGTCCTCTAGAAGGACTATGATGTCGATCCAGTCAGACAGCAGTTGTTGGACTTATTTCCAGTCTATTGATTAGGTTCTAAGTAAATTAATGACACTCCATCAGGACCAGATTGCATCACAGCTTTCATAATGTTAATAGGCTGCATTGTCTCTGCTGAATCTTCAACTGAATTCATAGATGGAACCATCGGAGAATTTCTGCAGGCTACACATTCACTCCCCCCAGACATTTTTTTTTTTTTTTTTAGGTCAAATACACTATTATCACGAGTTTTCCACACTTCTCTTCTGCAAATATTTTTGAGACAGGCAATTTGACTGGGACAGTGAAGAAATGTGATTGAGTTTGATTTGTTCCCCCGATTTGCTTTGCCTATACTCAACATATGTACAAGACAAGGTGCTTCATGCTTATCTGTTTGTCAAGAAAAATGTTTAAAATATCAGTCTGCAAAAATTCAACACCAAATTTGAGTGTCAGGCTTTTTGTGTCCTTTAATCCACTATAAAATAACATGAATGACCTAAAATAGAAACTGTTGTGTTTCCACTAACCCACCCAACCCTACATTACATGTATACCCACTCAGAGTCCCCAAAACTGGTCAGAAATTTATCAGACTTTAAACAATTAATTTTTCTGAAAAGCTACGTTTCCAAATATAACACCTTGATCAAACTTATATCAATATTTTTCCTTCTCTAAAACAACCTTTTCAATTAATATATGTCATTCAGTCTTTTGTTTGCTGGTTGTCAAAATCACTCAATCTCTGTTTCATACCCATTTCGCTGTGGTGCACGGTTGTACCAATTCATTCATTTTTTATACGAGTTTCTCTTTATCCTATTCCTTTATATGTTTCTTCGTACAGTAGAACAACAAGTGCAATAACATTGAGGTTCATGTCAAAACATGGCTTACCTAAAATAATCAAGGGTATTTCTTCTTCTGATTTTAGTGCTTTCGTGTGACACAAGCCAATATTTTTTTCTGAGATGAATAAATGTGTCAATTCATCATCTTTAAAAAATTCTCTGTCACACTGTATTACAGAGGGGGTCATTTGGCTGGAATCTGAATCTATTACAGAGGGGATAGTTAGGCTGGACAGTGAATCTCTGTACACACTGAATTATGGAGAGGATGATTTGGTTGGAATTTGAATTTTAAGCTCCTGCTTTAGTTTGAAGTAAAACTTCTTTTATTATGTCAGTATGTGTTTGACAAATGTTGAGGAAGAATTGTTTTACAAGTTGTGAATAGGAATTTTTCCAGAAATTCGTTAGGAAAGCGGAGATTATACCTAAGGTTGCATAATTTTAGTAAGAACATACGTTATGTTCATCAAAATGCATCCTAAGAGATAACATACTAGCCAGAAGTAAAATGAAGTATAAATTTGGCACACACACTTCCAGAATACAAAATCATGTGTCTAGTTTCTTCTTACTATTTGTTGATCGCAAAGGATGAAATTTTCATGACAGCCAAACTATTTAGTAATTTAAAAATATCAAGATTTCATTATTGCAAGACACTTGGACCGATATAAAATATAAATTTTATTAGACATGTTCAAAATTAATCGGGAATGCCTGGTGGAGTGTCTGTTTCAGAAACTCTGTCGCTCAAGATATTGTACTGAATTAGCAATGTTTCCAAGTAGACACATGTAATCTCTCTATATATAGGTTATGTATGTCAATTAAAGTACATTTAAAAGTTAAAATGTTTGCAGGAAAATGATTCCCTTGTGTTCAATATGTTTAATATGTACCTGCAATGTAAATGTGGTTATGATCAGAATGTTTCTTTGGGTACAATTGTAGTTAATAAGAAAAAATATACTTTATTTCCTACTAACCAACATTAGATTCAATAAGAGCCGGCAACTGGCAAAATTAACTGCCTGAAGGAGAAATTTTATCCAATAGGATTTCCATCTTCTTAAGTATATATATTGAAATCCATATCACCTGATAACGCCTTACACAATAAACCCTTACAGTACACAACCGACGGTTACAACTGTTCCCAATGACCATGGATGTTTTGTGTGTACAACATTTTAAAAATGTTTCATTCATTTTAATGGAGATGTTGTCAGCTTTAGCTTAAGTTCCACAAATTTTGACCTATGCATGATGCTCTGGGCCATAGTAATGAGGGTTCTTTATCGTACCAAGGCCTTTCACTTCTAATGCCCTTATTTACATACAAGATATCAAAGACAAAAATAATTCTTTTCATCCAATCCCCAAATAATAATGAAATACAAAAAAGAAAAAGAAAAAAAGAAAAAAAGCATACATTCCGAGACATTACTTTTAAATATTCTTCAGTGATGATGCTAATAAAATTTTCTTGCACTTAAGTGTTTATCTAAATTTACTAGTCTGTTGCGACCATTATACACTTGCATTGTAATGCACCAAAATAAAAAAATAAAAAAAGAGGCCTACAGCTTTTATCAGTCACCCTGTGTTTTAGTTAAAAGACCACTAACCCCAAAGGCTACAAAATCTATAATTTTTTTTTTTTCTGTTCTGCATAACTAAGCTACATTCTCATATTCTGCAGCAGTTTCAAACCAGATTTCTTTTCAAGTGTCCATACTGATGATGAATTTTACATTACAGGCATCATGAAATTTGCAATTTTGGTAGAGGTCTTCATGCTCTACATGACTATGCCATTCAATTTTTCTTACAGATGTGTGGTTGTACAGAATGGCTTTTTTTTTTTTTTTTTTTTTTTTGAAAATTCTTCAATTTTTCACAATTTTTGCCCCTGGACATCCCCTATAACCCCAGGCTTGTAGAAGTCCTGAAATTTACAATTTATGTCCACCTTGTCCCAAAGATGTTTCATACCAAATTTGAAAAGAATTGGAAAGATAGTTACCAAGAATAAGTTAAAAAATTTTCTATTGTTAATGCACAACAGATACAGACCAATAGCAATAGCTAAGTCACCTAGGTAACGTGGGTGACCTAAAAATATAATTCTGATGGTTGCCTTAATTATTGGAAGAATATGTGGATAACTAATAACCAAAAATAGTTCTCAGTTTTTGTTTATCACAATAATGGCACACATGGAAGTGAAATATAGGTCTATGTCCATACCCTGGGAATAAAGTGTGTTCCCACGTAAGCATACAGGAATATACTTTATTCCCTGGGCATACCATCATGCATCAATTTCACAAGAGCAAAGCTGGTTGTAAATTGTGTAGGGAAAAGAATATTCAGAAACCATAGTAAAAACAATTATCTACCCTAAAAGAACAGATTTTTTTTTTAATCTGTAATTGAATTAACTTAAACAGCTATCATGCAGTGAACAATCTGGACACCAATTAAAACACCCCCATGTAGTGAACAATCTGGACACCATTAAATCACCCCCCATGTAGTGAACAATCTGGACACCAATTAAAACACCCCCATGTAGTGAACAATCTGGACATCAATTAACAGACCCCCATGTAGTGTATACTAGAGTATGGTCCATTGGTACTGATATAAAAATTACTGCTTTCCCATTCTTGAGAATATGTATATACATCAAAATATAAGTCCATGGTAAAGGTTGAATCCCCTGAAAAAAAAAAAATCATATACATGTACAACCCCACCACCATCCCCAAAATCTGTTTAACAACAAAACAAGACAAAAATTTGAAGATGCTATGTCAAATTTAGTAGATGTACAGATCTACAACACTGTAGTCCAGTCAGGGACACTTCCACCAGATGAGCTCGCTTTCAATTTCTGTTTTACTTTTGTAGAAGGAATATATAGTGGGGACCTTGAGATCAAATTGAGCAGCTTGTCCAACTTGTACAGCCCCAAAGCCTGATGCACCAAATGCACACTCCTTATGATTTTTAAACAATTTATATATAACATAACTTGCTATGTCAAGCATTATGGATTGGAGTCATTAACACTTGATATTTCATTTAAAATTCATCCTGAAACTAACTATAAAAAGCATATATATACCACAGGATTATAATTAAATCATACAGAATAAATTAAATTACAAAGAATGTTATTAGGTCATACCATAACTTAGTGTAGATTATGTTTTCTAAAAACAGTTTAAAACAACCTATTAACTTACCTTGCTATCAAACTCATTCCTTAATCAACAGTCTTTAACTTCAAATTGCACATTTGTATTAACAGGTAAAAAAGGCTATTTTGGATGCATCATGATGCAAACAGCTGAAGAGCTTCATGGGATAATCACTAAATTCACCGAATGGTACGAGATGTACAGTTTGAATTGCATCAGCCACATTTTTAGAAATTACAAGGTCCATCTTCAGTGTCACTTCCAGTGTACCAATTGGAAAAATTTACTATTCTAAGAATCAATATTATAGAAAAACATCAAAGCATTCATATATATGCATTGGTTTTCCTGAAATTTAAATGTTTAACTGATATCTATAAATTCTTCGAAATTTATTGTATCAGGTATTAAAACTAAACCCAAGTATCATCCAAAAATGATGCCTATATCTTAAATTCTGTTCCTGGATGGCTTAATGCTAATTCTTTGTGGATAAATTAGAGATACACATTTCAATCTACTATGGCAACAGAACACATCAACACCTGAGAACACTCCACAGTAATAATGAAAACTTTTTGACGAGAAATCAATCGGTTTGATGAAAAAAAACCCAGAAAGCAGTAATTCAGTACATCAAACGGTCGAGACACAAAACCACCGCTGAGGTTCGCCATATTCACAGGACAACTAGTATCTCATAAAAGGCCTTTCAAATGTTTCGTACTCAGTGTTGCAAAACAATTAGTGAAAAACACAAGAGAAACCTGAATCTTCTATTTACTTCAAAGACAGTGATATGCAGTTAGGGTACCTTGGTCCTGCAGTCATTTCTTCCATAATTCTAAATATTTTAATACTAAATTCTTCTAGCAGGGAAATTTTCCCTTTAGTTTCCAAAGATTTTGTTCCATTTGGAATTTACCCAAAACCATTTATTACTACTTCAAATTAACTGGTGTTTACCTAGTTTTGAATTTGCCCATTCACAACAAAGCATAGGCAATAATAAGCAGGAACAAATTTTCCTAGAATACAATGGTATACAGTACTAAACAATGTTGTACTACATGGACTGCCAGAAATCCCTGTTCCTTTAACTGTCCAATCCTAACAACAAAACTTCCTGCTAGCTTACGATATAAAGTTTCCATTTTATCTTGGCACTATGTCAATATGCACTGCTCCAACAGAACTACACAGAAGGAAAAAAAATTGTATATTGCATAAGTTCTGACTAACTATATTATTTCCTTTCTATTGTGGTCATGAAAATTTTGCAATCATGAAATTTCACCCCAAAACATAATGAACTGACAATGCTCAACTACAGCTGACGCAGCAAGTGATATTTAACATTCATTGCAAAAGCGTCCACTAGGGTATCGATCACCTTTTTTTTTTTTTTTAACCAATCAGCCCAAGTGTGTCATAGTACCATATTAAGCATACTGTACGCAATTGCAAACAATAGCTGTAGGTTTTCAAGACCATTCTACTGGCATGGTAGTGTCAGTGTTTATTACATACAGTAGTAATAAGGAACACTAGATACTATACAACAGCATCAGCATGTAACCAAGAACCCTATATAAAACATGGAGGTTGATTTAATTCCCTGCATTTGAAATGTTCATATGAAGTCATTCATCTCTTACTATAGCTGATATAAAGGATGGGTTATTTATAGTTCATACATGCTCTCTACAGATTAGATTATTTAGAGATTTGTCATCACAGTACATAATCCATCAAATGTCAATGAAAATTATATGTATAAAACAATGTCTATATTGCACTTTACATATCAAATCTACCCAGCTTTCATTTTTTTTTTTTTTTTGGTCCATATATAAAAATGAAATTACATATACTCTGATCTCCTATAACCTATAGTCTTCCAAACTTCCAAATAAAAAATGTATAGAGATCAGTTTAACACAGGCATATATGTTTAAGATTGAGACTTTAAAGTTAACCTTCTTTTGAAGGACACTCCTTTAAAGTTCAAATATTTCTGTACACTGTGTAAATATACCTATAACTGGCTCAAAGAGTGGTGAGGGAGGAACACGGCTGACTAATTTTAAATACACTACAACTGTAAATTAAATGGTTTACTATTTTTGAATGAACATTGAGCTATAAATATATATATATATATATATATATATATATATATATATGTCTCGATATGAGTGAAAAATTCTCGAGTGGGACATTAAACAATATACAATAAATCAATCATATATATATATATATATATATATATATATATATATATATATATATATATATATAAAGAGAGAGAGAGAGATGAATATATATTAACATAATGTTCAAAGTAAAACCCTGTGCCATGATGGGACACTGCTTGCAGTGTTAATAAGATTCAATCAACTGCATCATTGCAGTGGCATTGAAATGTTTAAAAGCTGTACTTTAAAAATATTCTGACTAGATTGTCCCTGCACAAGAAAACGGGGTTTATGTAATACGAAGGATTGCCATTAATTGCCATTTTGACTCTATGAAAAGAATTTCACAGACATTTTAGCATACTGTGATAATCAAGCATTTAACTAAGTACTACATCATGTACTTACCTGTTAAAATCTGTGAACAGAATGCAATTCCAAAACCTGCAAAAGAAAATAAAATTATAAGAAAATAATCTTTAAATAACATATTTCATGAATTTAACACAGAGCATGAACTCACTGTGACTTTGTCAATGAATATGACAGAAGCTGAACTTGGCTGGATCACATCCTGCAACTCAACTTGATGAATATTTTCATGAACTTTCGAAAAGGGGACTTAATTGTGAACATTGTGAGACAGAGTGACTCTGTATCTAATGTGAAGTCTGACCCCATCCTAAAATGGGCACACAAACTGTTGGACATTACACTACAAAAAATTGGAAATGTTTAAAACCTTTCCAAAGATCTTCTTAATTATAAAAGATGCACATGGATAAAGGTATATGAACTTTGCATATCCCTTTCCTAGACATACATGCTGTAACATAAATCTGTATATATAAAAACACATGCATTAATGTACAAGTTTTTACATGTTGTAACATAAAACTGCATACATAAAACACATGCTTTCATGTACATGTTTTTACATGCATGTATATAGTATAAACATGTCACACAAACAGATTATATCCTTAATAGTTTTGGAAAACAGTATAGAGCACAGAGTGCCCTCCCCTTCTCTCTCTCCTTCCCCCCACCCCCTCCCCTTTTAGTACATTAAATCCCACATGTACACACTTGAAATTGATCAAAGTCACCACTGATTACAATGCACATGTATTCATACATCCTTGCTTGTGGGCAGACAGAAAATAAATTTAGTCAAGTTTGTACAATGCTGAGTTGTCTCCTAAACCAATACTTTTCATGCATATCTTTGCTAATTCTTTTCACTTACGTGATTCTTTTCCAGACGAGTGGTTTCTTATACAGTGTACAAAAAATATCTTGCCATCTAGATATTGCTGGTCTCTGCTATTTTTTGACTTCTTTCAAATTCTGACCATTGATTTTATTTACCATACTACTCAAGTTGATACATGCGTCAGACACTGAAGTACATGTACATATGCCTCATACCACATCAGTGTCGTCTACACCCCTACAGCAATACTGAGACAACCACTACTTCATTACAGGAACATAAAAGAAAATTAAGTGTTTAAAAAAAAAAAAAAAAAAGGACAACCAGTGGTTAGCTCATAAATAATGAACATGACAGACACAGTATAATAAACCTGGACATGTTAAGCAAGGTGTTTCTTTGGTAATGTCGTTACGTAATGCAAGGCTGTAGTTGTTGCTGCATGTGTTCACAATAACATCCTGAATGGCAGCTAGCTAACTAGTGTTTACAATAAATTGTACATTTTGAAGATCTGTCACTTTTTTTTTCCCTTAAAGAAAGAAAGACTCAGCAAAAAGAGAGTTTTCATAAAATTCCATATGCCACAACACTGAAGGTCAAGATATAAGTGTTTAGTTCTTGTATATATACATGGTGCATGATATAAAGGAAACTTCACAAAACTAGATGGTTAAAAATGTCAATTTTATAGTTAGGTATACCATTATTGGTCTCTTAGGTATCAACTGCAATGTCAAGGTGTGCTACATTCATTTGGTTTTAAAATGCAAGTCAGTTTACCTTAACTTGTATTAAATTAAACCTACTCATTAAATATTCTTAAACCCCAATTCATACCAAGAACAGCACTTGTGATTGTGATTTTTCCATTAAAGGGATATGGACATGACTTAAGCTGAAAATTTTCAAATTTTACTTTTCCACTTTTAATGATTACAATGCTTAATTAAGGTATTTCTAATGATTCAGCAAAAATTTGAATGTCAGTTGTTAAGTTTCACGAGAGATATAGACCTCACAATTCTTAAATGTAAGCAAGGCCCGTGCAATGTTTTTGTTTACAGTTTAAATCTACAAGTAAGTTTCGATTAAAGCAGATTTTTTCAATTCACAAGTTTATTCTGAACTCAGTTAAGTAGTTTCTAGTATTTGTCACATCTCATTTTGTTTTAAACATATTTTCTATTAAGCAAGCTATATGCAAACCCAAAACATGGCACAAGACTCATAAATCTTAATTGTAACTCCAAAACTGACATTCAAATTTTGGGTGACCATTAGAAATACTTTAAATGGGGGGAAAAAAATAAAATATGAATTTTTTTTTATCTCAAATCATGTCTATGTTCTTGTACCTTTAAATACTGGATGAAATGTTCAAATTTTACCTATATAAACTAAAGTCCCACTCAAAAACTGATCTGGGATCCATCATTCAATTAATACAGCATTGGGCATTAAGCATTGTAACAAACACTACATGCGTAACATGAAATAATAGTCACTTTTACACTGATCTGAGATATTGTAATCTGAAAAGGATTGGCCCCTGAATAAATTCTCCACCCTTCCTCCTGACCTCAAAACTTCCCCTCAGATATGAAATGGGTATAGTGATATTAACAAGCTGGATAAACCCTGATGTTTGCATATATTGTGCAATGGATGTGAAAAATTATGTTTACTTTAAAAATATAAAAATGACCATATTACTCTTCTTTTAGTAAAACCAATATGTTAAAACTTTATAGTGAAGAAAGGCAGTCTTGATACATGGTTTGTGGGGACAGACAGGATTAATAGGGTGTCTGGGTAGCACAAAGGAAGTGCTCTGGCTTCTCATCACTGTTAACCTCCCAAGTTTAATCACTGTGATTGGCAGTGGTTGCATGTGAGAGGGTATGGTGTCACCTGCTTGGACTCGCTAGTACTCTGGTGTCCTCCCACATAATGACCCTTTGCACTAACATCTGTGCATCAAAGGACCCCCTTGAAAATAAGCTTTCATGGGTTATTCCTAGTACGTACATGGGTTATCCATGGTGTGTACGTATATCTGCATGTATATATATATATATATATATATATATATATATGCATTCCCCGAATAAACATTTATCGCTTTCATTTTAATAGAAAGGGTCAGGAGGAGAAGCAGGAGAAATAGAGGAAAAAGACAAAGGAATAAAACAGTTTTAGGGTTAAGTCCCCTTGTTAGAATAATCTGTGTTTCAGTCCTCTCACCAAAGTTATTAAATAGGTTCCATTATACTACACAATATAAAGGTCAAATAATTAAAACTGATCTCAGAGTACGTGAATCATAAAAAACACAACTTAAAATGATGCCATAGAACAGATTCAGTATTTATCTGCCATTTAAATCACATTCTGAATATTTTTGCATTTATTCAGTATTGTTATAATGGTGATAAACAGCCCAAATTCAAACTTACTGGACAAACGTTTTGTTACAGAAATATATATACATCCAAATGCATTACGATCAGTCGAAGTTGTATATTTGAAGATTTATTATGAAATCAAATGTCACAATTCATTTCAGCAATATGTACATGCTGATATTTCAAAATTAGTTTTGCTATATTGCAAACGCATAGCATGAATTCTGTCACAGAGCTCTCATTTAATAATTTGGGACTGGGCTTCCACCACTAAAACTGAGACTTAATAACAATTATTACTTTAATAAGAAATAACGAAATAAAAAATTAATGCAACAGAGAATTACTTAGATGACATTCATGAATATCAGGCATATTGTTTAGAGTATTTTGAAGTTACTCTTGATACTGTTTTGCATTAGGGAAAACATACTTTCCAACCGACTGCCATATTTTGAAATGTTGGAGCCAACTTGATACGAATGAAAATCCAAAGACAGGGTAAAATGGCATTAATTTTCATTTTCCCGTGACAAAATCACCTCCATCACTTAATTCTGAAAACTGAGCAAAAAGAGACAGAGTTTTCTGAATATTGTTTACTATGTTTGACATCCGGAAATGAGGCGTTTGGGAGGGGAATAAAAAACCGGCAACATTAAAATAAAAACAACTCCCATTCTAATAGTACCGATTGCCACCTTGCAGTTGATCTATTTAACGTCTAAAATATTCTTGATTAGACTCTGACCTCTCATTGTAAGGGGTGGGGAAACGAATATTTAAAAGCCTAATTCCGAATTTACTGGACCTAAATATGCATAGATCATTTGCAAATCCCTTATTACTGATCTGTCGGCCATCGCCATTTTGAACGAAATCCCGGCCTATTTCGTCAATACGCAAATTGTCAGAGAGAATACGCATACATCGTTAAACCTATGTATATTTTAAGTTACAATAACATACCATAAAATATTGCAATTATCCAATTTAACAGGTCACACCACTTACACTGAAACGAAATGATACGGTGTATCCTCTTCTAACAATAAATGTCTTTGTAAAAGGAGACTTCATTGGTTGAATTCATATGGTCGTAATCTCCGTAGATACTTTGACGTCAATTCTTTCCCGCCATTTTCAAAGCATAACAAGTCACTTTCGCATATAAATCGGAGCTTGGTCTATGTTTACAGACGACAGATGGTAAACGTAAAACGATACTCACCGTATGCAAGATCGTAAACTGTCAATCCTGTGCATTTTTCATAATGCATATAAGAAGATAATTTTAAAATCTATATATATAGTCGTTTCATTTTGTCGTGTAGCCTATTTAAGATTTTATTTCGTTTGTAACACTCAATTTGATTGGTTGATTAGAATTCATCACACTGATTTAGCCGGCTGCTATTCCGCGCCATATGACGGCATTAATGAGCGTAATCTGCCCCGATTTATTTTTGATTTGCGTAGATACCTAATGATTATATGCATATCATGTTGGCCATTTGTAAGCTTTATTATCTATATGCATGAGTTTGTAACTTTTAAATAGGGTAAGAGAGAGGGAGAGGAAGAGAGATGGTGACCGCGGGTTTTTATTTTAAAGGTGTATGATTGATGGTATATTGTTTAACGTCCCACTCGAGAATGTTTCACTCACACGTGTTTGAAAAAGAAATGGTCATTCTTGTAGTTTTATAACCGACAGAGGTCGAATGAATCGCTACAAACCCGAATCCAAGGGAGATGGGGGTGGGGTCGTGAAGTTTAAAGAATATGTTCAACGCATACTGGCCATTGACAGTCGCGGATTTAGAGGTGGGCGCCCCCTCCCCCTCTTTTAAAATTTTTTTTTCCACTACCACAAAATAATGTTAGTAAAACACCATATTTGCCACCCAAACTGGCCGAGTATTTTGGTTAGTATTTGACTTTTACAACTCCCTCTTTCTTTTTCGGAAATCCTGGATCCGCCACTGACTGAGATGAATTTGGGTTGGTTTTGTTTTTTGGGGTTTTTTTTTTTTTGGTTTTTGTTGTTGTTGTTTTTTGGTTTTTGTTTTTTTGTTTTTTTCATATCAAAAGGGGTGAAGAGTATATAACAGGGGAAATTGAAGAATTTTGTTTAAAGAAGATTGGTCACTTGAAATCAAAGAGATGTAGCTGTAGAATTTTATTCCAATCATCACTTCGCCGCGAGTTACGTCCCATAGCCAAAGGTCAATCGGTGAAAACTGTTTCCGTCTTTACTTTACCAAATGTAAGAAGTTACTGCTGTGAATTTTAGCTAATTATTATGTCTCCATACAAGTTTATGGGTTGCTCCAGCGTGGTGCATTTTTGTAGTTGACTGCAATTGATGGGAAATATCAAATATCAAAATTACAGATCAGGAAATTACAAACGTAGGGAAATACGACTTTTTTCAGATACGACTTTTTATCCGAAAAAACACCCGCGAGAATCCGGATTAGAATAGGTCGTCAGTACCCCTTGCTTGTTGTAAGAGGTAACTAAATGGGGCGGTCCTTCGGATGAGACCGTAAAAACCGAGGTCCCGTGTCACAGCAGGTGTGGCGGCATGATAGAGCTCCTCCCTGCTCAAAGGCCATAAGCGTCGAGCATAGGCCTGAATTTTACAGCCCTTCACCGGCAATGATG
Source organism: Ostrea denselamellosa (assembly GCA_024699665.1). NCBI lineage: Eukaryota > Metazoa > Mollusca > Bivalvia > Ostreida > Ostreidae > Ostrea > Ostrea denselamellosa. The sequence goes on along the minus strand of JAMZEH010000017.1, from coordinate 13,525,836 downwards.
ACGTCTCGATATGAGTGAAAAATTCTCGAGCGGGACGTTAAACAATATACAATCAATCATTTATCCGAAAAATGGTGGACAAGGGAGGTAACTTGCGCGAAGTATAGTTACTTGTATAGGACTAGAGATTTTGGAGTCCTCTTGAGGCTTTGAAAGCGGCTCAGATCCCCAAATGTAAAAAGTGTAGCAACCACCCCACCCACCCACCCACCCCACACACTTTTCTATAAATCCCTGAATACGGGTACTTGTATGTGCCATTTTATGTAGTCACAAGCTAAGCAAGCTACAGCATTTACCTCATTAATAGGACTCCACAACCTCTTCTCAAACTTGCCAAGGTCTGTTCTTTCCCTTTTCTTCATTATTAAATTTCACATCTCCCTCCTATATAGAGGGCGTGGTCTACGCCTCGTATAGGTACTATTATTACTCTAGAATATCGCTTTTTCTATCATTTCTATAGGATAGGATAAAATAAAGCTTTACTGGAATTTTTAGTTAGCGAGTATTGTACAACATGGGAAACAGTTAACTATAATTACTTTGAGAATTTAGGTGTAATTAATATGGTATTTCAGTTATAATTACTTTTGAACGTTAATTATGATTACTCCTAAAATTTAGTTTTCGTTAGTCTTGGACTTAAGTTATAGCTACTCTTGTATTTTAGTTATAATTAGTCATGTATTTTAGTTATAATTAGTCTTCTACTTTAGTTATATCATTCTGGGAATTTGATCATAATTACCTTGTACTTTAGTTATAATTAGTCTTGTACTTTAGTTATGATTAGTCTGGGACTTTAGTTATGATTAGTCTGGGACTTTAGTTATGATTAGTCTGGGACTTTAGTTATGATTAGTCTGGGACTTTAGTTATGATTAGTCTGGGACTTTACTTATGATTAGTCTGGGACTTTAGTTATGATTAGTGTGGGACTTTACTTATGATTAGTCTGGGACTTTAGTTATGATTAGTCTGGGACTTTAGTTATTTGTAAGTACTATGAGACTTATGTCATAATTACTCTTGTACTTTAGTTATAATTACTACTGTACTTTAGTTATAATTACTACTGTACTTTAGTTATAATTACTACTGTACTTTAGTTATAATTACTACTGTACTTTAGTTATAATTACTACTGTACTTTAGTTATAATTACTACTGTACTTTAGTTATAATTACCATATACTTTAGTTATGATTACTACTGTACTTTAGTTATAATTACTACTTTACTTAGCCGCCCGCGTGGCGCAGTGGTTAGAGCGTCGGGCTCAAAGATCTGATGATCCTTGAGTCGGGGGTTCGAATCCCACTGTGGGACGTGGGTGCCGGTCTTTCGGATGAGACCGTATAAACCGAGGTCCCGTGTCGCAGTAGGTGTGGCACGATAAAGATCCCTCCCTGCTCAAAAGCCCTGAGTGCCGAGCATAGGCCTAAATTTGCAGCCCTGTCACAGGTAATGGTGACAGCCGCCGGATAGCTGAAAAATTGCTCAGGCGGCTATAAACAAACAAAAAAACAAACAAATACTACTGTACTTTAGTTATAATTACTCTTGTACTTTAGTTATAATTACTACTGTACTTTAGTTATAATTACTACTGTACTTTAGTTATAATTACCATATACTTTAGTTATAATTACCATATACTTTAGTTATAATTACCATATACTTTAGTTATAATTACTACTGTACTTTAGTTATAATTACCTTGTACTTTAGTTATGATTACTTCAGTACTTTAGTTATAATTACTACTGTACTTTAGTTATAATTAGTCTTGAACTTTAGTTATAATTACTCTTGTTATCATTAGTCTGGGATTTTAGTTATGGTTAGTCTGGGACTTTAGTTATGATTAGTCTGGGACTTTACTTATGATTAGTGTGGGACTTTAGTTATGATTAGTCTGGGACTTTAGTTATAATTAGTCTGGGACTTTACTTATGATTAGTGTGGGACTGTACTTATGATTAGTGTGGGATTTTAGTTATGATTAGTCTGGGACTTTAGTTATGATTAGTCTGGGACTTTAGTTATGATTAGTGTGGGACTTTACTTATGATTAGTGTGGGACTTTACTTATGATTAGTCTGGGACTTTACTTATGATTAGTGTGGGACTTTACTTATGATTAGTCTGGGACTTTAGTTATAATTAGTCTTGTACTTTAATTATGATTAGTCTTGTACTTTAGTTATCATTAGTCTGGGATTTTAGTTATGATTAGTCTGGGACTTTAGTTATGATTAGTCTGGGACTTTACTTATGATTAGTGTGGGACTTTACTTATGATTAGTCTGGGACTTTACTTATGATTAGTCTGGGACTTTACTTATGATTAGTCTGGGACTTTACTTATGATTAGTCTGGGACTTATGATTAGTCTGGGACTTTACTTATGATTAGTGTGGGACTTTACTTATGATTAGTCTGGGACTTTACTTATGATTAGTCTGGGACTTTACTTATGATTAGTGTGGGACTTTACTTATGATTAGTCTGGGACTTTAGTTATTTGTAAGTAAGTTATAATGACTATGACTTACTACGGAACGTTAGTTCAGCAATGCCTAGGATATGGTTCATTGTGAATGAAACAGAACAAGTAGCTGTCCTTTAAAAATGTGTTTCTAACATGTGTTTCTAACATAAGATAAAAATATTTTAAAGCAGATTTCTTTCAAGGATCTTGAAACATGCAAATATTTCATTATAAAGCTGTAATGATATATAGGCCTAATGAATATGAAATATTTCTAGCTTTTACCTTTAACCGCAGAATTAAGCGTCACCCTTGTATTTGATTGGATCTTCGTTTGAGTTTCATACATGTACCTATATGTAATACAGTGATAAAACTCTGGCAACAAAATACCTTCCTCGTGGGGATCCGGGTTGTTAGAATAGATCCTCAGTACCCCTTGCTTATCGTAAGAGGCGACTAAATGGGGCGGTCCTTCGGATGAGACCGCAAAAACCGAGGTCCTGTGTCACAGCAGGTGTGACACGTAAAAGACCCCTCCCTGCTCAAAGGCAATAAGCGCCGAGCGTAGGCCTAAATTTGCAGCCCTTCACCGGCAATGGTGACGTCTCCATATGAGTGAAAAATTTTCGAGCGGGACGTTAAGCAATATTTAATCAATCAATCAATCAACAAAATACCTTAATCCAATGATATTGGCAGATCTAGAGGTGGGGGTAGGGTGGTACGGGGGTGCACCCCTCCGTTTAGGATGATTTTTTTTAAAGGAGGGGCATATTTCTTTTTACCATTTTGGGGTCTTCACCCCATCCCTTTTCTTTAACGGAAGAGGTACGCACCCTATAAAAAATTTCTGGATCCACCAGTGAATTATATAGATCTGGCAACAAAATATTGATATTCACAAGATTAAAATGTCGTTTGCATTTCAAAAACTCGATGCAGTTTCTCAGATTATGTCCATTTAAAGATATGGTCAACAGTATATCTATTCCTTTGTTATGCGTTGCTAAGGTGAATATGTTACCATGTAGCTATGTACAAATGAATAAATTAGACTTATGTTTTCATTTAAAGGAACACTAAAGACTGTTTTTCACAAACCATACGGAACATTTTTTTTTAATTCTTTGGTTCATGAAACATTGGTGATTCCGATAACGTGCACTTGAGCATGTGAAAGCTGATTTTTCTCCTCATTTGTACAGTCAGGTGGTACCCGTCGTATCTATAAATAAAGGTGGCGACAAGCTCAATCCGAACATCATTCGGCTTTTTCCGTCAAGAAGTCTTTTTCTCGATTTGGCGGAAAAGGCCCTGCGCTATACCGATTGGCTCCTGTTGGAAACTTACACCTGTGCATGCACAAGCTGACTCCCCCCTCCCAAATAGCAACCGGTTGAACCTCGCTTCTGCATAGAACCCAGTGTCCACGTTATGAGAGAGAGAGAGAGAGAGAGTTTTAGTTTTGTTTCTGTTGTGCATCTAATACACCGATAAGACAAATACCCTGGCAGTCGAACTAAAGATGAGACAATAACTATCTAGGACTACTAGGACTGTCGGAATTAAGCTAACTCGAATTAACTATCCAGAACTACTAGGACTGTCAGGAAAAAACTAGGCCGTATTAACTATCCAGAACTACTAGGACTGTCAGGAAAAAAACTAGGCCGTATTAACTATCCAGAACTACTAGGACTGTCGGAATTAAGCTAACTCGAATTAACTATTTAGAACTACTAGGACTGTTAGGGGGAAAAAACTAGGCCGTATTAATTATCCAGAACTAATAGACTTGTGGGGATAAAGCTAGGCCGGATTTACTATCCAGAACTACTAGGACTAATTACAAAAACTAGGATCAATAGCTCCCACTACATCTGAACTTCCGGGGTCCCAAACTTCACAGAAATACTCTGACTCTGTTTGGGACCAAAGCCCACATATGTGTGTTTCTTCATTTCTCATTTTCCATGTATTGATTAACCATGCACTGAAAATCACAGACAATATATACAATATAATTAAATTATATCCTTTGATCCATTTTTATATCATTATATACCCACTTCATGTCAGCGATTTAAGTGAGTGGATAAAAAAAATTAAATGGAAATAGAGAACATGAACATTGGTACCGTCTCTGCGCAGAATTTATCGAGCATAATTAGTTCTGATGGAATGAGAAAAAGAGGGAGAGGGTAATATTCGGAATTTTCAACCAATAACAAAGGAAATAAAATTTGGAGGGAAATTATTTTTGCTCGAAACATGCACAAACTGGCACGCAGTGAATAAAATGTGGTGTTAATGTATGGATAACGGATTAAGTTATACATGTTTGAGAACGAAATATCAGATCAGCGATTTCAACACACTAAGCTATTCAAGAAAGATAACTTTCGTAATCTGAAAAAAATCTAATACCTTTTAATAGCAGGTAAATAAGATGAAAAGTTTTACACTGCCAGTCATCTTTAATTTGATCTATTTCAGCGATACTGAGAAGTATAGTATAGAAAAGTGAAAAAGACACCCAGATCTGGATCTCGTTTGACAGATCAAAGCTCTCGTGAGAACTGTAATAATTCCAATCAAACGTGAAATAAAAGCGTAATAAAATCCATGTGTATGGAACTACAGAATGTCGAATATCTGTGTATATGATCATCTTAAGGAATATATATTTAAGTTAATAATCCTTGTATAATGGCGATAAACGGAATCGAGGGGAGAATTTTCTAATATTCCTTAAAATCATTGTTTGTAATACGCAACTCGTCTATTACTTACAATCATTGTCTGTAACAGGTAACTCGTTTATTACTTACAATCACTGTTTGTAACACATGATTTTTTAAGGACATATGGTTTGGTGAGTAGTCTCGTGGAGAAATCAAGTTCAAGTTCATTTATTCTCTCAAAACCATTTATAACATGCGGTACATGAGTCCATTGAATAACATACAAATTACATTTCTGATCAGAGGTACAAGTTATAAAAAGTTCAGAGATTAAAAATAAGGGAGGAAAGATGAAAGCATAAAAATGACAGAGAACAGACTAAATCATTTTCATTATAATACACATAAAATCTTCATGCACAGATATTTTTTCCAGTAGCTTAAAGCAATATAAGCTGCCAAAATTGCAATTTTTTATAGTGGCATTAAAAGAGGTTAAATGAACGTTGATATGATTGAAAAAAAGAACTGCATCGAATTTCCTCTCTTATGCATCGTTTACACACCTTTACGTGATGAAAAATATATTCCTCGACATTCCGTTTGACCCTAACAATGGCAGCTGATTAATCGTCGGCGACAATCCCGAAGATAACCGATGTTGACACGAATGATTCTGATGCTGATCGGGGTGGATCGGGTTGTATCCGGGTCATTAAAATATGGACGGCGAGGTGAGATAAAATTCTAGTTACCATCATTATTTTGGCACTGTTAACGATGTTATATGTTTTTAAGTTATGATAGTATGTTTTTTAGTTATGATAGTTTTAAGGGATCGCTCGAAACATTACGCAAAATTCCAAAGTCGGCTTTCTCCCTCGCTTCGAACCTTTCGTGTCAGACATCTTTCGTGCTTACCGGAAATATTGCGCTTGCCCATTTGACTTTGCCGAATGAGTTCAACTTTAGGTCATTGCATACGGAAATAATGTCGGGAAAATTAAGGTACGGGAAGACTTAATTTCAACTGTCGAACATTTTTGCATTTAATGCAAAAAATACAACATATCAAACGTTTAATCGATAAAATCAGGTATTAGAAGGTAGATGTTTACAAAATTTTCGATTAAATTTTAGGACCCCAAAATAACAATTTTGACAGCTTATACTGCTTTAACATGTGATCAGAGGAGTTTAGTACCGGCACATTTGACCCGGCAATACAGTGTCTGAAACGTTTCTTTTCCCCGAATGTGAGGAAGTGCACTACATTGGCACAGCTTTATTCCTGATAAAGTTCTAGTAAACTTAATTGCGATCCTGTAGTTTAGTACTGATGTAGTTCTAGAAAACTTAGTTACGATCCTGCAGTTTAAAATGTACATGTACTACTTTTAATTTAAATTATCACCAGTAATCCTTTAAACTATAAATAACCCATCAATGACCCTTCTGTATAAAGAATGTGGCTTCACATTTTTCAGCATTAACACACACTTATGACTGTTTCCGCTGAATGAGTTGGTCTTGGTGTCATCTTATTCCCCAGGAATATGCTGTTCTTGTTTTCATGGACAATTCTAATATTGGCGATACTGTATACAGGGTGTTTAGCGGCAATTCAAGGTATTGTACATACGTGTTAAGAATTAAGTAAAAGGAAGAGTGAGTGGCTGGGGTTGAGTGTCATACTACAAGCTTACTCTACCAACGTCTCCATGACGCTTGAAATCCTATTCTAGATCACCACCGTGAATTTTTAACAATATTCTTGATATATATGGCATTTTGAAATTTAAATCATAATCATAGCTAATCTTGCCCTAGAAATACAAGTCTTTAATATGATTCTTTATTCTTCTTCTTTTTTTATGTTCATGTTACTAAACTTATTCTTGGAGTTTCTGAATTCTGTGGTTTTGTTGTATTTACATGATACTGATGAATTCTACCAGACCAGATTCAGTGCGAGATTGCCTCTTACAATACTTACAATAACCGAGGCAAACGATACTCTGGGAGTATTTGATTTCTTATCAACATTGATACTTGTTTGTATCCATGGAAAATGATACCATCCATCATGAATTGAGATAATATTCTTGGCTTTCATTCCGGATTAATTGGGTCCACCGAGTTGAATACAACAGGGATAGAGATGATAGGAGCGAAAAAGAAACCATTGTGAAATCGTGATCCATCAAGTCTCTGAATCACACACATATAAATCATTTCTTGAGAATATGAAATAACACCCATGTGTATATAAAGTTAAATTTTTTTTAAAGGAAGAGGCATGCTTATATATGCGCGCAGGAATACAACTGTTTATTTCAGAGTTTTGTGGCGGTATTTTTGAGCAACAAACTACAGGACAGATCAGCGTGCCTGCGGAAGGTGGAATCCAGTACGCACCGTTTATGAACTGCCGCTGGGAAATCACCGGCAAAACAGACCACAGGATAACGCTGGTCTCAACGGAATGGGCAGTAGAAGAGTCGGCAGGTTGCACGTGAGTTGACTAACCACTCACTGCGCTATGCAAGAGTTCCCCCTTATTTAAATTGATTTAGTTCTGTTGTTTTGTTTATTTTTTAATGTATCATAGCGATGATTACAGGTTAAAAGGGAAATACAAGAAGAAGAAAAATGACATAATACAAACGATGTATATCTATAATGAGAGAGAGAGAGAGAGAGAGAGAGAGAGAGAGCACGTCGAAGTTCTATGACCGGGTATTGAGACCTGGCGGATTACATTTAAACTCTTCTACCGCCATATACTCGCATTAAATTATACAGTGATTTACCTGTTATCAACTTCACAGGCACCTGGGGGCGTGGATCACGGTCATTCCACCCCCACCCCCACTTTATCACTATTTTGTTCCTTATCTGGGATAGCCGCATATTTTCCCCCTACTTATATTTTGTAAATATGCTTGAACGATCACCCAGGTATGTTATTTGTCACGTATTAGAAAACATTACGTTATCAGGTGATCATAAGAAGAGGATATATTCCATCTCAGATTCCCACTGAATATTTATAGAGCGTCAAATCAACATAAGATAACAGAAGATATCATCAATTCAATTATTGTTCCCATGGATTGAATAAATGCACACATCAATTAATTGATGAGAGCAATAATTGATTTAATGCGCGTATCAATGTGGTGGAAATATAGTTCGCATAAATTAATTAAAAGCTCGGAATAAATGATTTGATGATCTCTTCAATTCAATTGAAGATATATTTAATTAATTTACAAAACTTTTGTATAGAGAATTAACGTGAGCATCAATTCTATTAAAGAGAGCAACAATTCAATTAAAGAGATCATTAATTCAATTGCGGATATGTTGAATTGAAGATATATCCAATTATATAGTTGCTCCCTCTATAAGAATTATTGCGCGTATCAAATGAATTAATGATATCATCGATTCAATCGAGAGCGATAATTCAATTTAATGCGCACATTAATTGAATTAATGCGGACATTAACTTCATTATTGCTCTCTTGAATTGTAGCAAGCATCAATTGTTGATATCATCAATTTCATTTGAAGAGAGCAACAATTCTGTTATAGCTATCATCAATTCAAATACTGCATGCAATTATTCAGAATTGAAGATACAATTACTTATTAGAAGAGATATTTAGTTGAATTCTTGCGCGCATCAAAAAAATTGATGATATCTTCAAATAATTAAAGTTATCTTCAACTATTTGTGTATATATTAATTTGACGAGCCATAAATATTGTTTAAGGAAGTTGGCTCCTGAGCACAAATGCGCAGGATAGTAATCCTATTGGTCCAACCATATTATACATCTATTACTTAACCCTATCCGGTTGAAATGTTTTTGTCAATTCAAATTTTGAAATAGTTTGGCGGAAACTGCATTTTTTGGCGGAAAGATTGCTTAATCAAACAGTTCTAAATTTGAAAGATTTTACATTTTCTATTTTATCCAGTATATCGTGAAATTTTACATCCTTATTTTTATAATTTATGATACAGGTAGCTGAAACGTAGAAGTAATTCATATATTGTAATTCATTAATTTGGTTGACATATTTTTTTTTCCAAATGGAACGCCGATTCTTTAAGAAGTCTAAATTAATTTACCCAAAATTTAGTATAAAAATTCAATATTTTGGCCAATAATTCCAAAAAATTGATCTATAATTAACCCACACTTTTTAAAGTTCCATATTAGATTTTAAGACTTTGCAGTTTATGTATAATGTTAGAAATTGACATAACTCTTAATATGTTCTTTTAAACTCTCAAATTCTATATCATGAATTTTTCCGTATATCAGGTGCAAAAAGGTCATTATCTATCTACAACTTTCTAATATTAAACTTTTTTAAAATATCTGTATTGTTAGGAGGCACGATTATGTGTATATTTTATGTAATGATTGATTTGTGTTGCTTACGTTGCAATGACACCAGCATATAAATCATTGGTTAAATTCTAAGTGCAAAAAGGTCAACTTTAAAACACTTTAGCTCAATAACAAGCATTGTGTCCCCAGTTTTTCTGTTCAATTTCTTAATTATCCTTTAATGTAGAAATCCAAAATATACTTCCCCCAAATTAGACAATACTGCGAACCTCTGTACATGTAAGTGACGGACGTCAATGATACGACACCGTTGAACGTTACAGATAATACTGCATGTTGCAAATGAGTTTGTATTGATATGTATAATGGTTGAGGGAGATTTTCAGAATGTAGTTTGTGTTTTTACAGCTGGGACTATTTAGAAATCCGAGATGGTTCGGAGAACACTAGCGCCACCTTGGGAAGGTTTTGTGGTTACTCCCCTTTGAGACTGATTTCCGAGTCTAACAAAGTGTTTGTCTATTTTGTCACCGACGGATCCTTCCAAGAGCGTGGCTTCCGGTTGACCTTCAACTTTGTTTCGAAAGGTAGTGACAGCTTGAGGTTTGCGTAGGTCTATAAATTTATATATATTTATGAACTTTTAGTATATGCTGCACAATGTACAATATTTGGAATGGACCAGATTTGCAGCGGAGGGTTTTCAGACGATAATTAAAGCTCCAAATCATTATATATCATCCTAACTGTACACAAATCATACCAACCCTGATCGTTTTCTTCCATAGTTATGACGAACTTTTCCATAAACCTGACCTAAAGCTGTATTCAAAGTCTAAACATAAACACGATATCGTGTTCATATCGCAGACAGTGCGTCGATGGCAACAAAGAGAAATTAAGTGTCAGCAATGATTATTAAAATGAGACTTGGCTACACGCAAATGTCACAGTCCGCTACTATTCATATTTTTGAATTCTAAGATGCAATAATAAAAATGTTCGACAAAAATGAAAATAACCGAATTGAGTTCACCAAAAAATGAAAATAAGCGAATAGAGTTCACCAAAAATTGAAAATAACCAAATCGAGTGCACCAAAAAAGAAATGAATTTACGCATAGCTGTCACCGAGTGGGAAAACGAGTCCTTGTTATTGAAGACAATTTCATACAAGAACTACTCTGACGCTAAGTCTATATTAAGTGAAATCGCCTACTCAGTGAAATGTAAATCTCCATTTCTTATTTAGCTGTCAAACAAATTATACCCTCTGGGCTTTTTCAAATGTTCCTTATTGGAATTGTAACGTTCTTTCTTGGATTCTCTGAGTGACATGAGCCAGAAATCTAACTTCTATTTAATGCGAAGGAAGCCTTACAGGACAGCTGGGAACCATTTCACTTAGAAGAGCATGGCTCCTTTATTCTACGAAGAGGATACTATTGGCAAGAAAAACGCGTCTTATTAGCTCACCTGGGCCGAAATCTCAATTGAACTTATCCAAATTTTCGTCTTCTCCAAAAACCACTGAACCAATTTCAGCGCAAAGTATTGTAGGTAACAGTCCCCCTGCGAGCCTGCTTATAGCGCTTAGTCCACGCCAGGGGGCGCGTAAGTCACGGTGGTTAGAATCCACACTATGATACTTAAATATAAAATCTCTAAATTGTACGTTTGTAGACCTTGACAAGAATGCTTCAAAGACTTTTTATCGTTTCTATGTATTTCTACGTAAATCTTCAAATGCAACAGTGTTCCCAATCTGACCCGAGGTCATACGATAACAAATTTTGGATCTGTTCACTGCATTACTAAAAAAATGGACTTGTGCATTTTGAGAACAGTTTCTTTTTTCCTTTCTTTTTTTATACAGATTTTCATATATAGTCCTTCCAGTTTGTAAAACCCCAATTGTGGTCCACCCTGGCCCTCGTGGCCATGGGGTGAATTTCAAGATAAATTGAATATTTGCATCAGGAGGATGCTTGTATATCGTAAAATGTGACACGTTATAGACCGTGCTGTTTTTGGGAAAGTGGATGTTCTAGGATGTTTTTCTTCATTATGATACTCAGTAAATGTTTATGTGCCTGTCGAGGTTCCTGTGTGTGTGTGTTTTGAGGAGGGGGGGGGGGGGGCAGGGGAGTGGGGGTCATGATTCAAAGAAATGTGAATCAATACTACACGAAGAGGTTTACATATTCCTTTACAAACTGTAGCTAGGTGATTCTCTAGAACTCATTTTTAATAGGATTATCTTATTGCTATGTACAATTTTAACCTTCAATTGTTGCCCACATTTGAAGGTTAAAATTGTACATAGCATCTTTTGAACAAGGTTGGGATCAATTCAGGGTAACAAAAGAAAAGACCTATAGGGAAGAACAATTTTCCGGAAAAAAGTCTTATTGTTGTGTCAAGTTTCTTCGTTATTGTCTGACGTACATGTATAATATGAATTTTATATGTTTTCATTTCGAATCTATAGTTTATTATATACAATATTGAAATTAATCTTCAAAGTTGAACTAAACAACACCCCCCTCCCCCATTTGAAGTGGCTCACAACACCTTGAACGAGTTTCTCGATTTTCACATGAATTTTGGCTTTGACGTTGTCTGCCCCTAAGATTTTTATTTCTTTTCTTTCTTTTTTCTTTTTTTTTAATTTTTAAAAAAAAATTTTATTTAATATTTTGATAGGTTACAATCTTAAGTACAATTTACAATAGCTATTTTAGATTGATTGTTTGTTGTTTCCAGCTACACTCAACAATTTTTCAGCTATCTGGTGGCGTCCATTTTTTTATTGATGGAGGAGAGAACCCAAATACAATGTACCCGGGAAGAGACTACCGATCTTCCGAAAGTAAACTGGCAAACTTTCTCACATATATCGGCACGGGCGAGAATTGAACCCGCGTCCACTAGAGGCCCATTTTCAGAGGCACCTTTGTGGTCGAAATTCACGAAAAACCGACCCAAAAAATCAGAACTGTTTTCTAAAACCTGGCTCATCTGTACACGATTTTTATGCTCAGAGTATCTCAATCAGCTGCATCGCTATCAACATGCGCTACAGAATTTTTTTTCTCCATGGTTCGAATCTGCCTCACTCCACAGGATTCTTTTTTTATTTCGCAATTTCAACACTTCTTTAATATATTATTTAATTATGTGTATATTTTCTTTCAATAATCTAGTTTAAGTGCATATCCATTCTTTATGTCAATGGCATTAAAATTGCAAATTCTCTATCAAAAGCAGTCAAGTGGAACTATCCTCGCTGTGGTCAATTTTATCTCAAGGACAATTATCATTCATTCTGCGTTACTCGACGGAAGCAACAACGGAGCCATTCAGGAATTGTCGTGTTTGCCTGTCTTTGGGAGTGAGTTCTGTTGTCGGTGAAGTACTGAAGATCCGATGCATTTCATTGCTGCGGAAAGATGTACATTTTATTTATATTTGTTTTATTGTTAGCAGAAATAAATTTCCACCAAGTGGGTGTTAGCCCGACAGCAATTAAGACCGGATATATGCCATTATGAAAATACAAAATATCATAGCTAGAGCCCAAGATGCATCATGCTAGTACATCGTGTAGGTCTATTAGAAAAAAAAATATACTACGTCTGTGTCTACACATTAAAGTGATTTAAAAACAATAAACTACATTTACTTAGCCTTACGGGACGATCTTGAATGATTGTCAGTGAACTTTTCTGTAAAGAGTAAAACCAGATGCGGACCAATAGATTTTTTTTGTTACCCTGAAT